>ML784895.1:161342-220683 GCA_009831015.1 Picea engelmannii | reverse complement strand
TAACTGTACTAACCATGGCTTAGTTTGTTTTCGTGGTTGTAGCTTACACTTATCAACAGCTTTAGGGGCTATATAACTCAAATTTGAACCAGGGTCAATCAAAATAGACACCAGATGGTTGAAAATCATACCTTCTATTTCCATCACTGAAGCTTGGTGGTCAGCTTGGTTATTATCCAAGGCTGCATAGATCTACAGCACACTCCTTGCCACATCATTGACCGTGGTAGCTTCCTGCATGTTATAAATTTTCTGACTGTTCTGTTGTCAATGTGGACAGTCTCTCCGGATATGCTCTCCTCCACAATCCCAGCATTCCAAAGGTTTCCTCTTTGGGTTATCAGTCTTTACTGGTATAGGTCCAGAAGTTTTATTTCCATCCACCGAGGGAAAGTTCTGTTGGAGTACACTTTGGGTTGGAAAGTTCATTATGTGGTTCTTCTTGTAGTTTTTCAATCCTGAGGATTTGCTCCCCTTCTTCTGAAATCTCGAACCACTCTTCTGTTTCCAGTATCCACGAGACTCTGCCCGATGTCTGTATTGTTTATGACAATATGTTGCCTTTCTTATAGTGTCTTCTAAGGTCCTTGGCTCGTCAAATTCAATTTGGTTCCGGTATTCCTTGGGTATCCCACTGATGAAGCGTTGTGCCTTCGCCTTCTCTGCTTTGATGTAGGGTACATACCTCAGTAAGTCAAGGAATTTGTTGACATACTCCTCCATAGTAAGTTGTCCTAGTTTGAGTTCATAAAATTCTTTAGCCTTCTCGTCGAAATACCTTTCCGACAAATACTTCTTCCGGAAGTACTTCTCAAACTGTTTCCAAGACAGGTCCTCCTCGTGGACCCCTTTCATATTCTTAAGGTCTTCCCACCAGATGGAAGCCTTTCCGTTCAGATTGAAAGTGGCCACTCGGGCCTTCAAGTTCTCTTAGAAATCATGGACTCTAAAATATTTCTTCAGTCCAAGTAGCCAAGCCTCAGCTTCCTCTCCCTTCTTTATCTCGCCGTCGAAGGAGGGAGGTTTGGCCTTTTTGAATTCCTCAAATTTATGACTCTTGGAAGTCTTTTGCTTCTTTTGTTTATTTTGAGAATAGGAACTGGTCCTTCTGCTGGAAGAGCCTTCTGAATCACCAGCTTCCTTCTCAGTGGAATCGTCTGGCACTGGTCCTTTACCTCTGGGGTGGACCTTTCTAGATGTGCTTCTCTCAGTGTGGCCACTGACACGACCACGATTCTGCATCTCAGGTTCATGCTGCATTTGTCATTGTAGGTCGGATAAGCTCTGCAGTAAAACTGCATTAATTTCGGTTAGCTTTTCTTTTTCTTTCATCATCCTTTCATTGTCGGCCTTACAGCTTTGCAATTCAACCATGAGACTCCTCACAGTCTCAGCTAGGTCTGGAGGGGTTCCTATTGCTCTTCTTTCGTCAGACTCTTCGTCTCTGTTGTGGGAGCCTTCTCCCACCTCTTAGTGAGTCACCATAAACTGCGTCTGTAGATTCCCACGGTTGATCGTCTGCTTGAGTGAAAAGACAAATGTTGGCTATTAGTCAAGAGTTAAATTCATTTTTATAATTTGTGAATAAATTCTTAACTCTTTCATATGCATACACAGTCGGGTTCTCATTTTCCAAGTTCTTAATCCTGGACAAGAGAGTTAATTCAGGGGATTACTCCTCGTAGGAGTGCTTCGAACGGAGTTTATGCGCGACTCGTGCATGAGCCCAATCAGGCTGAGTGTTGTAACCATGCTCTGATACCACTTTGTCACATACCCACTACCTAAATCAAATTTTTCCGGTCCTCTGTCAGACTCGAGCTCCTAAATAACCACGGAGATCCAATGTAAACTGGCTCTTTCTCTTTTCTTCCCCATTCTCAGGTGATCATGGGTCATGATCGCGGTTCAGTTTGAACGTAGTGCCTATTTTTGTTTCGCGCTCCGGCGCTGTAGTAAGGTCCAAACATTAGACTCTGCAATCACCAAAGCCCGCCAGGGCTAACATGCGTCCCATAGGGATGAATTCCCATGGGGTCAGTGAATGGCCAATAGGAATAAACCTCAACAGGGGTAGAGAACAACCAATGGGGGACGGCCCCGTTGCGCGGTTAGGTGGAACACAGGTGGCAGAGAGGGAAACGTGACACGATGGTCGACGTGATAGGAGGGGCCCTACTTCACATGCCACACTATTCTGGACCCCCCCCCTCCCATTAAAAACATAATGGCAAGGGGGGTCTGGAATCCACCTGAGAGCCATTGATCACGATGAGTTAATCTCGACCATTCGAGAGTTGCATGTCCAATTCCAGACCCCCCCCCCCCAACCGCTAAAGAAAGAACAGTAAGGGGGCTCTGGAATAGAACCTCAGTCGTAGATCTGGACGGGTGGACTCTGGTCGTCCAGATCTGCTCGCTGCTTATCCTAAAGCATATTCACGTCCTGGATTAAGTTGACATCTCACCTCCATATCTAATGGTCATTACAGACCTAGAGATCCTCCGAAAGAATCTCTTCCGTTCATCAGGGTTTTGACACTCGTGATGTCCCAACAATTTGGTTCACCGATCCCCGAATCTCGATACGCTCCTCTGTTGCCTTAGCCTCCCGGGCTAAGTCTTTAATCCATGTGACCTCTATCTCACAAGACCGCAGCCTTGTCCCTCATCGGGGTTTCGGGGTTTTCAATGCCAAAGTGCATATGTCCACGGAATTCCCGATTCCTCGAATCTCGACTCTCTAGTTTGTTGATAGTTGGCCCCTCACGGTGGTACTATCCTTCTTCTTTGAAGTGTGGACAGCTGGCCCCCACTCATCGGGGTTTCACGTTTCGCGATTCCAAAGTGCACCGATAACTTGTCACTGGGATATACAATATCCCGATGAGCCAAACTCCGATAGACGGCCTCCTCGTCGGGACTTCCCCCGATGGCCTAGATCTCTACCATGCGTCCCCTCAAGTGGACGGTCCTGATCCAATCTCACGCTTTCGCGACTTCTGGTGCTCCGAAATTCTTTCCTTCCAAACCTCCGATATGTCGATGGGCTCTCGATCTCGCCATGTGTCCTCACAAACGAGCGGCTCTGATCTTGTCGGGATTACAAGACTTGTGATGTCCCAACTCCTTCGACCTCAGGAACTCCAATTTCCCGATGTCAAATATCCCGACTCTCTGCGGATTTTTGACACGCGTCCCAAATGGATGGACGGTCCAAATGAACTCTCGGGATTCGTGACTTCAGTCGTCCTGGATTCCTCATCCTCTGGACTCGCAAAACTTTGATCTCCAACTCTCTTCAGATCTTCGCCACGTACCCAACCGGATGAACGGTCCAGACCTGATCTCGCTGTTTCAAGACTTATAGTGTCCAGATTCCCTCGACCTCAGGATCTTTGATATCCCAATGACCAACATCCCGACTCTCTCTGGATCTCTGACACCTGTCTGATCCGACGGCTGATGGGTAATCGGACCAAGATCCAATGGTCTAGATCCGTTCTTCCTGCGCACACTCCAGAGACTAAACTCCGAGCATCTTAACCCGATCCAATGGCCAACGGGATTTCTGATGAGATCCAACGGCTCAGATTGTCCCACCTTGCGCATTCTTCCACGACTTCGTGGATGTGGAAAGATCAATGGTCCAAATGCTCTCCCATGGAATCTACGATCCTGACTTCCTCGTTGTTCACGAAGATAGAGGGAAAAAGGGCGAGGTATGTAATTCCCTCGTTTCTTCCGTCAATCTAATGGTCGTGAATGGTTATGGGTCACCCGATGAGATCTCATTCGTCGATTTGTTACATATCCCTACACTGCTACCTCGGAACCTTAAGAGGGTCATTCCTCCTCATACAAGGTTAATAAGACTTGTGCGTTCAAGTCCTTTTTCTGGGTTCTTGGTGAACCTTTCTAAGGAGGAAATCTCTGTGAAGAGATCGATACCGGGGCATCTCCGGAGGTAGATACAGGTAAACAGCTTCCCGAGAACGGGCTGGAAGCCTAACTTAGTTGGACTCATGCCTAATTAAATTCATGTACCAACATAAGCCATGTGTGGTCTTTCTGTTATAAGCATATATCTAACATTACTTATCAAAACACTACACAGACATTCTTATACTATAATTATTCACCATTTCACAGTTTATGAGCATATATGTAAGCATATGAATTTCAAGATGCAACATGAACAAAACACTTATCAGAAATAACTTCAGAAGTGTGTACAACTACTAAGAGGGGTGCTCGTTCCCACCCAACCGTAGGTGTAGCGACTCCCAGCGGATTTACCACTAGCCACCCCCCAGCTGAGACCACGATGCTCTGAGACTGCGTCTCTCTGTCTGTCAGTGACCAGGAGCGAAGGTTGCAATCCTTCCTCTCTGCTATCACTCACTCTGTGTAATTCCAGAGTTCTCCTCGCGTCTGCCCTCCTAATCGCTTCTGACATACGCCTTATCCTCTCGCGAGGTTGCGTGTGGCACGATTACCCTCGCGCCGATTAGGCCTGATGGCTCTACGGATGGGTGGTGGACCATCCCATCCCTCATCAAGCCATCCTCCTACCAGCCTGCGAAGCATTGAATTTCAGGGCCAACAAGCCGCTTTTGGTTCTCCGGGCCAGTGGAGTCCAAATACGGTATTTAATTCTCGGTGGAAGTTAACGCCACCTTTTCAGGTGCCCTCCACCGCCATCGTGGTCTCTTTTTCTACACATCCTCAGCAATCCTGCAATAAGTTATAAATGTCATTCACATTTATTGACCTTTTCCTCAAGGTCCATTTACATCACATATTCACATTTATGATTGTGCCATAGTTCTTGGCCAGTCCAATTATATTTACAAGCTGGGGGAAATAGGGTGTTACACCGGAGTTCCAAAGTCACGAAGTAAGACACATGGTACACATAGTAAGATCCCACGTCATCATAGCCCATGTCGGCAAGGACACGTGGCGCATTCATATGATGACAAGTTTCAAGTTCCAATTGGAATTTTAGGTATGTGTAAGTCATGAATCTAAGTGACATGTGGCAGTCACTCATCTAGTGCCACATCACCAGTGATGTCAAAAAACCACGTCACTCTGGGAGTATGCCCTTCGGTGATATCCAGTTCCTCTGAGCAACAACTACCCAAAGCGTCGAAGGGCGAAGTCACGAACTAACGTTGTTCGTAGATCTAAGATCCTCTAGGATGAATCATGATTTTTAGATCAAGTGTAGTGGAAATATAGATTAAGCACGAATCATGAAGCAATGTTAACCATTGATCTACTTTGGGAGCATTCTCGATCATTAAATAAAGCGCAATGGAAGGATAGTGTAAGGTGTACTAAACAACTAACAGCAAGCGGTCACCATAGCTTTATGACTTATTCAGTAGGTAAACACTTCGGAGGGATTGAACTACCTCAAAGATCTAGTAACCCAGAGTCCCAGAGAGCCGAAGCTCCGATGTAAGATCTGACTGTCCATCAAGAAGGAAGATTCATGGTCGAGATCCTAAAAAGTGCACAATGATAAGGCCATTAACAAAACATCATGTTGAGGTTACATGAACCATCCACTCAACCATAGATTAAGACAGAACCATCTAATCTACAAGTAAATAGATAAAACGTACTTCAGTGAAATTTGGTCCAGAAGAGTTGGAAGACTGCAAAGGTCAGAGTCTTGAAATGTCGAAGTTTGAAGTGAACGAGAACCATTCATCATGCAAATGAAACACAATCATCCGATATAATATACGCACTTCAGCGAAATGCACTCTGAAAGATTGAATGAGTGCAAAGCCTAGAAGTCTCGAAGAACAAAGTTCTTAAGTAAATGACAGTCATCCATCTCAAGGTACAATTAAACGTGACTATTGATCTTGATAAATGATTAAGCACTTGTTTGTCTTAGCAGCTGGTAACCACCTGTGTTCGTATCGAACTAAGGTCTCAAAGTGTTTTTGTGTGAAATTTAACACATAGAGTAATAATTTTATCTCGGACAAGAGGGAACATTGAACCAGATAGGATCTAGATTTTTCCCTGATTGATATTAATTGATCACATACATCCAATGAATTGGAGAGCTAATCAAAAATCTCAAATATGATATATTGAAGAATTGGGGATGCAACATAATCTTAATAAGGAAATAAAAAGACATGCGATTGATTTAAAAGAAATCGATCCACAGTTGTGATCGATTTATGAAAATCACTCTCACCAAAATGAAAATCCTTCATGATAATGTTTGAATGATAATAGAGAAAAAAAATGTTATTATTGTTAATTTAAATGAAGGGGTGCAATGGTCTAAACAAAGGAACACACTACTTCATAGTTCACACCATTTGGAAGACTATATAAACAAGAAAGAGTGGTGAGAACAAGCGGTCTATGAAGTCCATATTAGAAGATCAAAACAGAAGCAAAGTCCAAGAAGAAGAACTAATGATTCTTATGAAGCAAAGGTGAAAGGGAGGAGCAAGGAAGGATTCATATCCTTTACTAAGTAAAGTGTAATTTAAGGGAGTTGGTGCTTCCTAGGGTTGGTGCCCTAAATAGAAGGGAGTTGGTGATTCCTAGGGTTGGTGCCCTAAAGACAAGGGAGTTGGTACTTCCTAGGGTTGGTGCTCTAAAAAGGATTGGTGTCCTTCACTATTCTTCATAAAAACCTTGTAATTCCTATTAATTATATTTATATAATTGATTTTACATGCAATTCCATTGTTGATCTATTGTGGTAATTAACAAAATATAAAAGTAATTTCTAATTGTTGAAAAAGGGTAATATTGTTTCATCCCCCCCCCCCTCTCACTTTTCCAACATTTGGTATCAGAGAAAGTTCCTTCAGCACAGTCTAACAACTGGAAGATAGATCATGAAGATGGATCAGCAAGAGTGCCTAACAAAAAAGCACCATTGTTCAATGGAGGTGGTTATGCTCTATGGAAAATAAGAATGAAAAGATTCATGTTGGCTCTTGGTTTTGATATCTGGCAATATGGTGTAGATGGTTACACTGCACCAACTACTCCACCCACATATTTTGCAGGAAAGAAAATCTGCAATGACAACTCAAGAGCAGTTTGTAGATTTTAACCTTGTACAATATTTACTACAAACAGATTTTCAGTAAAAGATTAGAAAAGATACAATGGAAAATACAAAAATTACACAGAGATTTTTCCCCCGGAAACCCAAATTGGGAAAACCAACATATTCTATATCAATTCATTGTGATACATTGTTTACAATACAATATACATATAGGAGCCAGCGGCATCCAAAACCCTAACCCAATGACTTGGATTAGTCAACAACCTTATTTCCTTAACCGGAAATATAAAACCAATGGCAAAGAAACCATGTGCAGAAAAACCACCTAAATATGTGACACATGACACTACTACTCATGTAAAGAATATAACACATACCCAACACAGTTAATGTAATTCTAGGAGGGTTGACAAATTCTATATGTATGAAGGTTATGCATTGTAATTTAGCTAAAGAAATATGGAACAAATTGAAGGTTGTATATGAAGGATATAGAAAATTCAGGGAAGCCAAATTACATACCTATAGAACTCAATTTGAAAATTTGAAAATCTGAAAATGAAAGAAGAAGAGAATATTGATGAATACTTTCATACGGTATATGAAGTGGTTAATTCAATTAGAGCAGCGGAAGAAGAAATTACAGATAAACCTATTGTGAAAAATATACTAAGGTCTTTACCTATGAGATATGATGCCAAGATTTCTACAATTGAAGATAGGCCAGAACTTGACAAACTCACGGTTGATAAACTTCATGGAATTTTTACAGCATATGAGATGAGAACAGGGAACAAAAAACCATCAAAAGATTAAACAACCTTTAAGGCATCTAAAGCAAAGAATAAACATGAAAATATGTCTCCTGAATATCAATCAGACATATCAGATGTAGAATAGGATGACTTTATAAAGAAACTTTGAAAAGGATTTGGAAAATATAAAGGAAAGTTACCTTTCAAATGTTTCAACTGTGGAAGAATTCGACACTCTGCTAATAAGTGTCCCTATCCCAAGTAGGAGGAAAATGACAAAGAAGTTCACAACCAAAAAAATGAACACAAGAAGAAATTTTATAAGAAAAAGAAAAACTTCTACTCTAAAGAAGATAGTAGCTCATTAGAAGAAACTGAAGAAGAGGAACCAGAGCTTATATTCATGGAAATAAAAACTCAAGATAATAATCATTTAGAAGATGAATAAGAAGTGAACTTTGAAGAAGAATTCCTTCATGTAATTGAGTAACTAAAAAACAAAACATGTTACTGAGGGCACAACTTCAAGAATTTGAAGAATCACATCAATCAAGAGAAATAGATGCATCACGAACCATCAAAGAATCAGAACAGATCATCTGTGATTTGAAGTCCCAACTCATAGAATCTAAAAGAATTGAAGAATTCATTTCAAAACAACTCAATGATAGAAAACAATTATGTGAGAAGCTAGAAGCTGAGATTGAGCTGCTAAAAAGTGAACTTGAGAAAGGAAAGAAGGGATCAAAATTTGAAAATAGTTCAAATAACTTGGATGAAATTATCAGTAGTCAAAGGTCACCAATCAACAAGACTGGTTTGGGATACACCCAAAACTCAACCTCTACATCACAAGTATCTATCAAAAGACCAATCAGTTATGTAGATGCTCCAAAGGACTCCTTAAGAAGAGAAGATAATAAGGAAAAGATGATACCATTGAAAATTGTTCCACATAAATAGAAATCAACACTCCCTACTAGAGTAAAACATGACAAGAAAATTATAATCACCAGAAGAAATCCCCCTAATAAATATCTATTTATTGGCTATTGTTACTCTTGCAATAATTTTGGACATAAGGCAGTACACTGAAAATCTTATGGATAATAAAATCGTAGAAATGTCCAAAGATATAAGAACAATAAGTACAATACAGAGAAGAGAAACTATATCTCATTTTCTCCTTTGCAAAACTTCAATATTGAATGCCAAAAATGCAACAACTGTGGCCATAAAACCAGAGAATGTAGATTACCAATGCAATCCTAGAAGTAGGAAACCCTAATAAACAAAATAAGAAGATATGGAAAAGAAAATATGAATTACAAAGCAAGAAAAATGATGCACCTAAAGTTGATGAAGTTAATAGTAGAAGAATGATGGGCAAAGACTCTAATAAGGAATATAAAAATCAAAGTTTTGCATATAAAGTGAATCAAGCTCAAGAAAGGAGGGTTCCTAAAGAAGAATATGACACAATTGTATTTCTTTATGATGTCTTGCAAATCAATAGTCCACTACCCAATAAGAGAGAAATAGAAAAAGGAAAATCTAAAGAAGAAGATGAAGAAGTTTTTGTTACACAAAACAGTGATGATGATGATGAATCTTCAATAGTATACCAACCAGAAGAATTAAGTGATGATGATCTCAGAATTTTTTGAATGTTATTTTAATGATCCATTGAAACTCCTCAAAAATTAGAAACAAAGAAGGGAAGGATAAATTAGGGAAGACTTAAAATTGTTCATGTTGATACTCCTCTGAGTATTGAAGCACATAAAAATGAATAGATAACTAGGATCATTGAAAGAATCATGGTTTGATGGTATAACTCTATGCAGGTTCTGACATGGTTTGTTGCAGGTCTTCATCTGCCTAGGATTAGTGTCAGTTATGTATTCTCTCAGTGAATTTATGGTTTCTAATGCATATTTGTCATGGTACATGGCCAATATATATCCAAGGATCATGATAGCAAGAGAATATTATTCTTGAAACAATTCATATATGTCCTAGTTGACAAGTAGTATCTGAAGCAGAATCAAATTGCAGTGATAGTGTATTGTTCATCAGAAGACAAGGGGATTTATTCATCTTTCCATGATTGGTGTAGCAACATGATTCTAGGGGGAGAGATGCATAGATAGGGGGAGCATCACCTCAGAGGGAGTATCATCCTAAAGGGAGAAAGGAAACACCCATTTTTGTCATTGTTGTCAAAGGGGGAAAATGATCAGTAAAATCTAGTTAAAGATTAAAAAAGGGTTTTTACTGTGTTTCCATCAATTCCAAAGGGGGAGAATGTTGGACTCATTAGCTTTTTATTGTCATTGATATCAACAGTATGACAGTATGTAGAGTTTATGTCAAATAATATATGCATAAATTATGGAAAACAGTTAGCAGAGAATGAAAAATTCAAACAGTATGTAGAGATTCAAGATCAGAAGGAAGGACATTGATCGAAGCTCAGAAGGGAGCACACATTGCAAAAATGCTATCGGGATCAAAATCCCCACAAGAAAACTCTAAAAGATTCAAGGAAGAATCATGTTCGTTTAGATAGTTTCCGGGAGTAATCGCAACCATGAGATCAGTTAGAGCCACTGATCAAAGCCAAGTCAAAGTATAGTGTAACTTTCGAGACATTGGAGACAAGGCATGAAGTCCCTAATTAAAGGACAATCATTAGATAGCATCGAGAAATATCTTAGCCATTGGATTAAATATGAGTAGAACTGGTCAACTTCATTGTTGACCACTTCAATGAAAAGGAGTTTGAATTCAACCAAAATTCACAAAGAAACCCCAACCGTTTGATCTAAGGAATACTTTGGGAAATATCTCAACCATTGGATTGAGTAAAGTGGAAGGATGGGATAAGCAAGGCCAAAGGCCCGAGATCTCGAATAGTCAAATTCTCAACAACCATTGGATTGTGTTAAGATTTGCGTGTTAAAGAAGGACCGTTAGATGAAGTCAAGTTACTCTAGGATATTCTTTAGGGAATCTCACTCCGAGAGAATTAGGAAATGGGAAAAAGTGAACAAAATCGAAGTTCCAAAGGCTGAAATGAATCTGGACAATTGATCTAGAACTAAACACATTTATTGGATGAATCTAAGTGGAAGAATAGCGTAAGCACTTCCATTTTGACCACTTCGGCATTGACCAACTTCGATGAAAATTGGAGAAACAATTACCTGGACCTCCGAAGTCCCAAAATCATGAACTTTCATCAACTTTCATATCAGAGGAAGAGTAGGGAAATCTTATCAATCGTTGATCTATTCAAAGCACGCCAAGGATGAAATTGATCAACCCAGGCGCTGACCACTTCAGAGAAAAAGAGACTAGAACGGGTAAGTGTACCCGAAGGCCAAAGTCATGACAAACATTGATGTAGAGTGAAATATGATAGTTGTCAGATCAGAGTTGCATAGAAGTAGTCAACTTTGGTGCTAACCACTCTAGAAAAAAGAAGCCAATAACATGTAAGATTACCCGAAGGCCGAAGCCCTGAAGTCATGTCAACCGTTGATCTAGAGTAAAACATGAGAATCGCCATATCACAAGGAGACGGTCAACTTCGGTGGAAAAGGGTTTAGAACATGTAATTTCACCTGAAGGCTGGAGTTCTGAAGTCGCGAAGTAAAAATGTGGTACACACAGTAAGAGCCCACGTCGGCAAGGACACATGGCACATTCAAATGATGACAAGTGTCAAGGTCCAATTGGAATTTTAGGTATGTGTAAGTCATGAATCTAAGTGACACGTGGCATCCACTCGACTAGTGACACATCAGCAGTGAAGTCAGAAAGCCACATCACTCCGGGAGTATGCCCTTCGGGTATATCCAGTTCCTCCTAACAGAAACTACCCAAAGCGTCGAAGGGAGAAGTCACAAACTAATGTTGGTCATAGATCTAAGATCCTCCGGGATGAATCATGATCGATAGATCAAGTGTAGTGGAAAGATAGAGTAAGCATGAATCACGAAGTAATGCTAAATTTTGATCTACTCGAGGAGCATTCTTGACCATTAGATAAAGCGCAGTGGAAGGACAGTGTAAGGTGTACTAAACAACTGATAGCAATAGGTCACCACATATTTATGACTTATTCGATAGGTAAACACTCTGGAGGGATTGAACTACCTCAGAGTTCTACTAACCCGGAGTCCCATAGAGTCAAATCTTTGAAGTAAGATTTGATCGTCCGTAGAGAAGGAATATTCACGGTCGAGATACTAAAAAGTGTACAATGAGAAGGTCATTAACAAAACATATTGTTGAGGTTTCACAGACCATCCACTCAACCACAAATTAAGACAGAACTGTCTGATCTATGAGTAAATAGATAATACGTACTTCGGTGAAATTTGATATGGAAGAGTTGGAAGACTACGAAGGTCAAAGTACGAAATGAATGAGAATCGTTCATCGTGCAAATAAAATACAACCGTTCGATATAATATACACACTTCAGCGAAATGCACTTCAGAAGATTGAATGATTACAAAGCCTAGAAGTCCCAAAGGACGAAGTTCTGAAGTAAACAACAGTCATCCATCTCAATTTACAATTAAACGTGATCATTGATCTTGATAAATGATTAAGAAGTTGCTTGGCTTAGCAGCTGGTCACCACCTATGGTCATATGGAACAGAGGTCCCGAAGTTTTTCTGTGTGAAATTTAATACACAGAGTAATAATTTTATTGTGGTCAAGAGGGAACATTGAACCAGATAGGATCTGGATTTTTCCCTGGTTAATATTAAGTGATCACATACATCCAATGCATTGGAGAGCTAATCGAAAAGCTCAAATATTATCTATTGAAGAACTGGGGATGCAACAGAAGATTAATAAGGAAATAAAAAGGCATGGGATTGATTTAAAAGAAATCGATGCATAATTGTGATCTATTTATGAAAAACACACTCACCAAATTGAAAATCCTTCACTATAATGTTTGAATGATAATATAGAAAAACAAATATTATTATTGTCAATTTAAATGAAGAGGTGCAATGGTCCAAACAAAGGGACACACTGCTTCATAGTTCACACCAGTTCGAAGATTATATAAACGAGAAAGAGTGGTGAGAAGAAGGGGTCTCTGAAGTCCAGATCAAAAGATCAAAACAAAAGCAGAGGCCAAGAAGAAATGATTATTCTTATGAAGTGAGGGTGGAAGGGAGGAGCACGGAAGGATTCATATCATTTACTAAGTAAAGTGTAATTTAAGGGAGTTGGTTCGTCTTAGGGTTGGTGCCCTAAAGACAATAAATGTGATGCTTCCTAGGGTTGGTGCTCTAAAAAGGATTGGTGTCCTTCACTATTCTTCATAAAAACATTGTAATTCCTATTAATTATATTTATATAATTGATTTTGCATAGAAGTCCATTGTTGATATATTGTGGTAATTAACAAAATGTAAAAGTAATTGCTAATTGTTGAAAAAGGGTAATACTAATTCACCCCCCCCCCTCCTCTCAGTATTCCAATAGCAGCAACTTCCAGTGAGTCAACCTTCTGATTTTTGTCTCTAGGGATGAAAGAGATATTGAATGAATTGAAAGAGTCCATAAGTTCAATTACTCTTTTTGCATAATTCTTCATCCTTTATTTCTTGATCTTGTATTTATTTTTAATATAATTTATGACCAATTCAGAATCACCAGTTACTATCAAGTTTTCTACTTTCATATGTAATGCAAGACTCATCCCTTGTATTAGTGCTTCGTATTCTACTTCATTGTTTGTACAAGGAAACACTAGTCTGATAGTGTGTGGATAAATAATTGACTGGGGTATTTTGAAAAAAATCCCTACTCCACTTCCAGATTTGGAGAAAGTGTCATCCAAAAAAATCTTCCAAAATCCTTGAAAATAATTATCCTCGTCTTTATGTGAAGGGTTGAACTATTATGGACTAAGAATATCATAATTTCCAATCCCTGTATCAATACAATTCTCCATTAATTCATTTTATTTCTTCCTGAAAGATACAGGATTTCTGGCTTCTCTAGGAAATATGGCTATTGTTCCATCATTCATAATATAACCTCCAATCATTGAACACTAATCTCTTCCTAAAATAACTTCATATGCTGGAGGAAAACACACCACTATAATGGTAAATACTATTGTGATGTGAGGTGTTGCAGTTATCCACATGCAAAAATATTTAATCTCACCATAAGTTGGGACCTTTCTTGAATCAATTGCATAAATAATTTCCCTAGTCTCATAATATTTGGTACCTCCCATTCTGAGTGCCTCCATGACTGATAAGGGCATTATTTTATTGAGCGCTCCACTATCAACCAAATAATTATGCAATATAACATCGTGATTTTATATAGTTATGTAAAATGGAGGAACTTTACCCCTTGGCTTGACAAATGAAAAATTTTGATGTTTCCTAGAATTTGTGACAGTCAATTTTATTCTAGTGCTTGATTCGTCAAGAAGATTTAAAACATTCTCCCTCTATTGTGGAATTTTTACCACTTCCATGAAATGAAAAGTAATTATTAACTTTGTCAAATCATCAATCACATTATAGGTCATATGTTGTGGATTCTTTGCATTATTAGCAATGGTTTGTTGCTTTGTTATTTCTGCAGCATTTTCTTTTGTATTTTATTTTTCTTTCTCGACAACCTATTTTGTTTTGAATATATTTACGTGTGCTCTCGTTTATACACCATTTTATTGCGAGTTATCATGCTCTTCTTGTTCATTAAAAATGTGAAAGGATGAATCACCTTCATCTATATATACTGATTCAATAATTTCATCTTGAATGATATATGTCTCTTGATCAAAATTCTCAATATTTTATTCTTCAAAAATTCCCTTCAACACACAGCATTAGGGTTTGGTGCTCTAGGTGCCCTTTGCTTGTGCTCTTCATTTATGTCGTCTCTATCATGTCTCATTATTTGCTCTTGGATAGAATTTATTATTTGTTCTTGGATAGGAATTCTTGGATTTGTATTTGTAGGAATAAAATTTCCAACTCTTCTTAACCTTGTTAGCTCATTCTGCATCTATCAAATAGGATTATTCATTTGAGCTATTCCCATTATTTTCCTCGTTTGTTGTGGCTGAACCATTTTTTACATTAGGGATAACCCCCTGGAGGATTCCTCCACTAACTCCTTGATTCTTGGAATTCCTTTATGTTTACAATCCTGGATTTGATATGACAAAAGTGTTCATTTGCCTATTAACATTCCCTAAGATGATCTCTAGATTTGCATTTGTTTCTAACATAAATTCCTCATGTTTGTTTCTTTTTTAATAGATGCATCTAAGTTATTTATTCATGAGGATATGATGGAATAATTTACATTAGAGGGAATTATATTCTTATAACAACCAAAGATAACATGATCATTTGGTTGTTGCTCTTCTAGAATCTGATTCTATGTCTTTAAAAATCTTAAATTAAAGTCTGTGATTTTTCACCCTTTTTCAAATGAATTTGAGTGAACTGCCTGAGAAATGTATGGTATGCAACTAGAGGTGCATACATAGTCAAAAACATGTTCTCCAAATCATCAAATGATGAAATCGGTTGAGGAGGAAGAGATAAGTACCACTCATAGGCTCATCCTTTCAAAGTCTGTAATAATACTCTAACCATGAAATCATCATGTTCTATCAAATGGATATCACCAACTGTTAGTAATTGATCTAGATGTCTCTTTGGATATATGCTTCCATCTCCTAAGAAATCTAGTAGCACTCCTTGGGGAAGAGTCGGTAATGGATGTTGTTCCCCTTGAAAATTAATTCGACTAGTTCTAGGCCTTCTTCTTCTTGGTATTATTTGTCTCTATTCTTGATTCTAGGGAACTTTGTTTCCTTCTTCTATGTCTCCCATTATTTAATTTCTTCTCGTCTATGTTCTAGAAGCTTCACCAACTTCAGGAAATTGAATTTGTTTACTCTTGCTTGATGTTATTGGACCTTTATATGATTCCATCTTTTTCTTGAATTTCAAGTTCTTCTTCTTTGTCTTGTCTCTTTCTTCTTCGCATGCGATGGTTTCCCATGATCTCTCAAAATTTTCTCAGCTTGTTTTTTTTTATAGTACCAAATCATAGAACTAATGCAAAACATTTATCTGATTTCCTAGTCCAAATTGTAATTGGGGTTGATTAGGTTTAGGTTGAGTCATCAAGATTTATGGTCTGCAAAACCAGTCGTTTGTTCTCCCCAATACAGTCACCAAATATTTTGATGTTTAGATTTTTTAAGATCCAAACAATAACCTCACGAGGAAAAACTATTCCCCTACACTTATATCGAGGTCGTACTCCTCTGTATGATTTGAAAGATATATCTTGATACTTGAAATATTAGAATAAGGGATAATCAAAAGAAACCCCAATCTTAATCGCTCAACAAAATATAAAATATTATTGATTGAAAAATAATATATTCACAAGAAAATTATTGAGAAGAGGACCAAGAATCTTTCAAAGACTATTATACAATATACAATATATTGTATCGAAACAAAATAAACATTATATGAAAGATAATATAATTCTCACATCCATCATAATATCATAAATTTCCATCACATTGATAAGAAGAAAAGACACAAGTCTACAATTCAGAGAACTTTAAAAGAGTATTTCATTCAAAATAAGAGAGAATGTGATAAGTGCATTTCAAACATCCTATGCTAAAAAAATTTAGAGTTTGAGAAGTCAGTGAAATTACACCCTAAATTAGTTCTCTTGGGAGTTCAAAAATAATTGTCTTAATAGATTTTTTTTCAATAAATAAAAATAGCATTCATCCAAATGGATTGGGATGGGGTTCCCATGGACCAAAAAAATAAATTGGAATGGGGATAAACCTAAAAAGAAGAAAGAAGGAGATTATCATAAATCAATTACGTTTTCTCAAGAATGACAAGACACAAATGGATGATTCCTTAACGAAAAGGAAAAAGAAAAGAGAAATTATGAAAGATGTGATAAGTTTACTCATTGTGATGGATTTCTCTCCCTCTCTATTTGTTGGCCAATGTCCCTTTTGTATTCTCCTTTGCTATGATTCTTTGACTGTTATAGCAAGATTTGCCTCACCATTGCTATCTTGCATAGAGAGCCTTTTTCCATTTCCCTATGCAGACTTATCATCCCTTTTTTATGAATCCAGAGCTAAAAATATACATTTTTCCACATATACACTCCCTATCAGTTATACAAGATGCGTATACGCTTTCTTCTCCACTACAGCTCACGTATATGAGGATTTGTGCTAGAAAATACAAAATGAGGTTGGGTTTCCATGTCACAACAGAAGATCTATGATCCTTGGCCTTCCATATACTAGAAACATTCTGACTCGGCCCTTCAGTTGCATTCTGAAGGCTATAAGAGCACAATTTCGAGCTATGGAAAAGAGGAGAAAGCATTCAACTTTGAGAGAAAAGTTACTATGGAGAAATTATTTCATATTGAGTTTGCATCACTTTGTCCCTCAAGTCTGAAAATAGTGTTCAGCCCCCAATCTCTTTCCCTATTGTTGAGAGGACCTCATTGCCTCTTTCCCATGGGCTTGCCTTTGGTGGAGGATTGAAGTGGTGGAGACCTAGTTGGAAGGAAATTGGTTTCTTGGTTTCAAACCGTCCTGACACGGAAGTCTGTAATGTTGTCACTTATGCTGATGAATTATTAATAGAAATACTCCTTTCCCGTCATATTGGTATCTTGAAAATATATGATTATTATCCATGGGCGTGTTTGTAATGTTTATTAATGGATTATGCTATCTAATGTGCTAAGCCCCTTTTATATCATCACTATGTACTTTCTTTGCTTGTTTGTTGAGAACTTCCTGCAGGTATAAATCTTTGGGTCAAAGTGCTCAACGGTGGAACATCATCAAACGTTGGAACGAGGTAGGCCTCTTTCTTGTATTACACATTAGTTTATATAGCATATGTTGGAATTGAGTTGACTTCTGTAGTCATACCTGTCTGTTGTGGTTTACCCTTGGCCATAGAGAGTTCTTCCCTTGTAACAGAAATGGTGACTCCACTGGGGAGAGATCTTCCTTCTAAGGGTTGAAGTACTTTTTCTTCTTAAATTTCTCTTTTTCCTTTGTATTTCTTGTTGTATCACTGCTTGATAGATTTTGTTCACTCTGAGTCAGAGTTTTCAACCTTTTTCCCTTGCCTAGCCTTGTTTTAAAGCATATATGCCCTTTTTTTCTTGACAATCGCGTATACACACTTGTTGTCTCACTGCAAGGAGCGTATGTACGCTCTGTTCTCCTGAATAGTCACATATACCACTTCCCCTTGCTTGTTTGCTTGGTTTAGTGACTGTTGGGTGGGATTTGAAGATTGTTGAGCCTTCTTAGGTCTCTATAGTGCCTGTTGAGATTATCTGGGATGACAGGAAACCTGTTTGGAGTTGAATTTTTGGGCGGAGTCTTTCTCTTTGTTTTCCATTTTTTATTTATCCTTGTTATCTGGGCTGCTTGCTTGGCTTCTTGGTATTCTGCTCGAGTTATTGCTTTTATACACAGTAGAATTTATATATCAAGTTGCTCATCAGTCCATGTATTTTCTTTTTAGCATATTGAAAATACAAAAAAATAGGCATTTTGCATTGGTTGGCATTTCCATCTTGGAATCTTTATCATTAGCTTAGCACATTTAGTGAAAGATTGCATTTTACTTCTGAATTGCAAAGTTGAAATTGAAGACTGCATTGTTCTTATTAGCATATCATTCATTGAAAAGTTAAAGATAGACTTTTCATTATATCCGTCTTTATTTCCTTGCGGAGTCACAAGACCATGAGTTTCACTTCCATACCTTTTTGAGTAACCATGGCCAATAAAATGTACGCTTTAAACTAAAATTGATTAGTAACGATTTTATTTTTTAGGGTGCACAAACTAGCCTAGGATTTAGTGCCTTGGAATAGGATTTTGTGAGTAAACTTCTCCAAGGCAGTTAAATCAACATATGTGTATGAGACAGGGAGTTGAGAAGTTCGTTATATAATTGGTAATATCAGGAGGCTTCGCTCACACCGGAGTTAATCTCAAGGTCGTGCGAAGTTAGTTGAAGGGATAACCCTTGGATACTCACCTAGCGTCAGAGATATTTATGTGGATTTATTCATATTTGGGGATCTTGCTAGTACCCATACCTCTGTGAGAGGCAGTGCTTTCAAGGTTTCAGGCTTTGCTACCCTTCCCATATGGTGATCCAGACTTACCACTGCTCACATGTGCATTGGTTATACAGTGGTTTATTAGTTGCTTGACTTAGGTATCTCATAGGTTACTTGCAGGGGTTATTATGCTTGTATCCTGAGTCAAATAGGGGTCGGACAGCACACAACCTTTATGGAGGATTACCTCTCCGGGGGGATCTGACCGACTGGTTGTTAAGCCTACGAGGGTCCTTATAACTGATTTTGTTACCTCCAAACTTTAGCGGGGAGTCTCAGGTCCCTCTTCGACGAGACATACCTTCTCTAGCGAGGGAGGCCACTCAGCCACTTTAGCCCATTTGCATGCATATTGGTCGTTTGACTTTTTGGTATGCTCTTTGACTACTAGTTGGCCTTAGGATATATTTTTATTCGTTGGAGAGTCATAAGTCATCGGGGAGTCAGACCAGCTTCCTCGCAGGTCCCATCTGTTGTTACAGTTACCATCGGTTTTCGAGTTCTTGCCTTCTAAAAGGCGTAGAGTTATCAGGAGTGGTACACACACATCCACTTTTCAGACTTGTGGTTCCACAAGGATGAGTACCAAGTCTAATATTTAGAACACTGGGAGTTCTTCCACTCCCATACCCACTATAATTAATGGCACCCCTTCGACACCTGTAGCCACTACAGTTGCAGTGTCGGAGGCTTATATCGGTACTATGGCTCGGCCTGTAGTTAATGCTTCGTCTCTTGCATCAAACCCTTTTGGGGGTTTCGGTCACTCGTCGAGTTACAATTTTTAGACCATCCCTATGGTTTCTAGTCCATTTTCATATGGTATGCCTAACTTCACTTTGCATTTTTTGACTGCCATCCCAGCTCCTAGCCCTAATGCTAGCTTTGGACTTGGGGAAACTACACCTCCTTACACTCCTTTCCCATTTGGTGGTTCTCATATACCCTAAGTGAATCCTAATGTGGGAAGTGTCCCTATTCTCAACCCCGGGTCTAATACTTCTACGGCTGGATGGAACAACCCAGCTGGTGGACAAGTTCCACCCTATATCCCTACCCCCACGGTGTCGATTCCGACCAATACTTTTGGCATGACGAATCCACTTCAATCCTCCGGGTTCCCACCTGGAGGAGGTCAGTCTTACACTTTGGGCACTCCCCAACCTAGATCTAATCCAGTTGGGGGGGATTTTAACAAACCTCAGCTTGAATCTAATCCAACTGGGGGCAACTTTCATAACCCTCATCAGAACATTCCTGTTGGAATGATGCCCAATCCATATTTTAAGAATCAGCCCAGAGGAGGGTATTTTAATCCCGGACAAGGTTTTGTTCCTTACCAGAATCCTGGATGGAATGCAGTTCCTAACACACAATATTTCGCGGGAGGATGGGGCCAGGTGTCGCAACCCCGTATTCCCTTTCTGGCCACGCTTAATTTTCCATATTTGTCTAAACTAATGAATGACCTGGTGAGTCATGATCCCACATGGTCCCCTATCCCTACCAAACTTTCATCAGACATTCCAAAGTTTGAAGGTAAGAATGGTGAGGATCCTAATGACCACATCACTACTTTTCACCTTTGGTTCTCATCAAATTCTCTGAATCGTGATTCTATTAGATTACGATTGTTTCAGCGCACTCTCATTGGAGTCGCGTCGCAATGGTACATTGAGCTACCTAGGGGAACATATGGTTCTTTTCATCAGTTGGTGCTAGCCTTTCTCAACCACTTTCAACTGCCCATTCGTTATGATGTTGGCCTTGAAATTTTTTTGACTTTACACCAGGGTATCGACACTCACATCTTGGACCATATCCAAGAATGGCGTAGGTGAAGGAGGTTGGTTAAGACTCCTATACCCCCGGCCTTTCTTATAGAATGGTTCCTAAAGTCTTTTCACACTCCTATTTCAAAGGACGTTGCTACTTCTGGGGTTTTCAGTGAGGAAGAAGCTATCTTTAGAGCCCAGCAACTTGATTTGATATATGCTCAGTTTGAGATTTTATACCACCTTCTTCCAGACACACCATGGACAAATCACGATCCTATATAGACTCCCAGACCTCATGTCAATGGCATTGTAGGGTTCTCCAATGTAAATTCCACAGACTCGGCAACGAAGTCTGTTAGAGGGCCAGCTCCGTCTGGATCTTCCAAACCCACCCAAACAGCGGATGTACATTTTGTGCAATCGTCGAAGAACCCAAATGGTGACCAGCAACCAGATGGGAATAAAAGTAAAGGTCAAAATAGTCATAAGGGTGGGAAGAATAATAATAAACCTAATGACAAAGATAATAATGGGAAACAGAATGATAATGTTGGAAAGGGAAAGAAAGAGAAATGTAAGGTGAAGTTTCCATTTAAACTTTGTACCGATGACCACCTTACACACTTATGCCCCAAACTTGTGGAGGCTACGAGGCTTTTAAATCTACCACCCGCAATGTTGACGAACCCATTCCCACACAACCATCACTTAGCCTCGAGTTCTTCGAACGATGGAAATGCACCTGGTGAAAGTCACAACCCACCATCGCAAGATGGCGACCGTGTTTGTATCAATATGGTCGATGAAAAAATTGATATAGCCACCTGCTCTCGAGATTATAGCTCTTCAAAAGCTAGTATCAGCCTAGAAGCTCCTCCTCCACCCCCGGAGACAAACTTACATATTGAGAAACCAGAGCCACTGCCTCGTATTCTAAAAGGAGTATTCAAGCGCTCTACCCACAACCCTAATGCTAGAACCGCCCAAAACTACTCTATTGTTGAGGATATGGGCCAAACCCCTTGTGCGATGTCGGCTTTGGAGGTACACCAGACGTGTCCATCACAGAGGAATTCCCTACTCTCTGCCTTAGGAGCTCTAGAACCTAATGGCTCGAAAGTTATCAAGTTTGATGTCACGGACGTATTCCATGTATACTATCAAACGAGCGGTTGTTGATGAAGGTGTTGCCACTTGCATGATGTCCCTGGTCTATTGGAAATATATTGGTTCTCCAACCCTTTCCAATTTGTCAAACATATTGACTTCATTTGACGGTTATTCCTTCCACCCTTATGGTATTCTTCCCACCTTTCCGGTCCAATTAGGTGGGAAGATGGTAGAGGTGGAAGTAGAGGTAGTTGATGCACCTCTCGATTATAACTTGTTACTAGGTCGCAATTGGACCTATGCTATGGTCATTTTCATATCGTCTGTCTTCTGCACACTTTTTTTTCCTCATCAAGGGGAGATCGTGACGATCGACCAGTTATCCTTTGCGTACTCTAGTCCTAACGCATCTGTTGGACCGTCGATCCTAGTGATCAACAATTCTCAGCTGGAAACTCATAATATCGGTGTCGGAATGTATTCTTCCTTCATGGGTACTTTCGACTTCTCGACACCGATTCACCACGTTTACGACATGTCTAGTAGGCTTGCTTTAGTAGGGAGGTCCATTCCTTTCCGCACTTCCTATCTTAGTGATCCATGGACCCTACCTTATCTGACTTCATCGAGTGAAGGTCAGTTGCATGTTAGTATGGCTATGCCACTATCGGTAGCACAGATTGTGTATCAAGATGTTTTTGACTCTTTCGTCGATCCCGATCATGTTACCTCGCAGACGCACGAGGAGGATCTCATCCTTAGGCCTGTATGGCCCACCTCGTTATCTTGTTCACATAATTTATTAGATGAGACTTGGCCTTGAGACAAAGCCATCCTTGAAGCCATGAATGTTTCCAAGAGACCTTGGGATGATATGAATCATCGATCTTATTTCCTCCCAAGTCTTGAAAAAATCGAGCAAGATGATTTTCGGTCTACCCTGAGTGAGATAGTCGGTCACGTTGTAGTTCCACTTGATACGCACAGTATTTATGCCGAAGGAAATATGGCGAGTATTTCTCCTACCGTCTCGATCGATATCTCTCGTACCACTGGCAAGATTGAGAATGTAAATATAGGTGTGGATTGTTCACCAGAAGAGATTCTGATCTACACCAACCTCTTCAAATAATTTCGAAATGTATTCACTTGGTCATATGAAGAAATGCCAAGGATCAACCCCTGTATTGTCGAACATGAGATTAGGACTTATCCAGATGTTAAACCTGATCGACAACGTCTTAGAGTTGTTAATCCTAGGAAGGCCCCTGCCATTAAGGCAGAGGTAGAGAAGCTACTTAATGTTGGTTTCATCTACCCAGTTCCCTTAACCGAATGGGTATCCAACCCCGTTCCTATGAATAAAAAGTAAGGAACCATTTGTGTGTGTATGGACTTTTGTGACCTAAACAAGGCTTGTCCTAAAGATAACTTCCCCTAGAATTTCATTGATCAAATCCTCAATGAGTGTGTGGGAAGCGAAATATTTTCCTTTATGGACGGATTTTCAGGATTTAACCAAATCCAGATCAAATCTAAGGACCAACACAAGATGGAATTTATATGTCCTTGGGGCACTTTTGCATACCGAAAAATGCCTTTCGGCCTGAAAAATGTTGGAGCGACCTTCCAACGCACCATGACTTTCACTTTTCACTATCTCAAGCACATATTCGAAGCTTACCTCGATGATCTTGCTGCTCACTCTCGCAAGAGAGTGGATCATGTTAGACACCTTCGGCTGGTTTTTGAAAGATGTCGTTGCTATAGAATCTGGTTAAACCCTCACAAATGCATATTTTTCATTAGGTCTGGATGTCTCTTAGGATTCTTAGTTTCCGAGACCGGGATCATGGTATATCCTCTTAATGTTGAGGCAATACTTCAGTTGCCTCCCCCACGCACGATTAGACAACTTCAAGGTTTACAGGGTAAAGATAACTTTATGCGTTGGTTTATAGTGAATTATGCCAAGATCACTAAGGGTTTCATGCGCCTATTGAATAAAGACACTCCTTTTATCTAGGATGAGCGAGCCTAAGAGTCTTTTGACGCTCTAAAGAAAGCCTTAGTATCGACCCCTCTGCTGAAATATCCTAATTACAGTAGATATTACTTGGTGTATATTGTCGCGCCTGAAGAAACAATTGGTACAGTTCTAGTTCAGGAGGATGATGAAATCCATGAGCACGTCATCTACTATCTTAGTCAAAATTTAGTCGTTCCTGGGCTTAATTACTCCCACGTTGAAAAGATAGCTTTGGTTTTCGTTCATGCAGTCCAACGTTTACAACACTATATATTACTTTTCAAGACTATTGTGGTTGTGGATGTCGATCCATTTCATTACATCCTCACTAGGTGTATCAAAGGTGGGAAATTTAATAAATGGATTTTCATATTATAAGAATTTGATCTCGACTTTGCTTCAGCCAAGTCTAAGAAATCACTAGTTTTTGCAGAGTTAATATCTGATTTTCCACGATTAGATGAGGATGTCATCCATGTCGATTCGTTTGCAGATGAACACATTTTCCTCGTCTCGTCATCCGACCCCTGGTATGGAGACATTGTTTTATATCTTCAAACCTTGAAGTTCGCTCAGCATCTCTCACGAGATGATCGATGGCGTGTTAGATACCAAGCCAAAAAGTATACCATCGTTGGTGACACTTTGTATTGCTGAGGAATAGATAGTATATTACATTGTTGCTTAACTCATGAGGAAGTCGAGTCAATCCTAAATGATTGACACAAAGGGGCTTGTGGTGGTCATCTATCTGGGCTTGGGACAACCCAAAAAATCCTGCGAGTCAGTTACTTCTGGCCCACCATCTTTAAAGATTGCATTAAAGTGGTTAATAAGTGTCACCCCTGCCAGGTGTTCACTCGAAAAATGCGCTCTCACCTAGCCCCTCTTCACCCAGACATTACCGTCGGTCCCTTCACCAAGTGGGGGGTAGATTTCATCGATTACAACCCAACTTCGGTTGGGGGGCATCAACACATTATCGTGGTTGTTGACTACTTTACCAAGTGGGTCGAAGCCATGCCTACCATAAAATCCGATGGGAAGACTGCATCCTTCTTCGTGTTCAACCAAATTATCATCCGGTTCAGTATCCCTAGTGATATTGTCATTGATCATGGCAGTCACTTTCAGAATGAAATGATTGTATAACTAGCATCCAAGCTGGGGTTTAGACATGGTCACTCATCTCCTTATTACCCCCAGGAAAATGGGCAAGTAGAGGCCATCAACAAGTCTCTCAAGACCATTCTGCAAAAAACTGTTAGTCGGAGTAATTTTGATTGGCACATCATGCTATATCCTGTGCATTGGGCATACCGAACCTGGGTCAAGATTGCCATCAGTTTTTCCCCTTTTCAGTTAGTGCACAGTGTGGAGTCGATACTCCCTATTGAATGTGAAATCCCTTCTCTCAAGCTGGCATTCGAGCTCCTACCTGACACGTCAGATTTAGAGTGACACCTTGTACACCTAGAGAGTCTTGACGAGCAGCGTCGAGATGCCTTTACGACTATCAAGGCAAAAAATAAACGTGTCAAGGTTCAGTACGAAAAGTTTGTCTATCCCCAGTTGTATGTCAAGGGTGACTTGGTCCTCTTGTATGACCAAGCCAAATAATCTCTAGGGGCAGGCAAGTTTAAACCCATGTGGCATGGTCTTTATATCATGCGACGTGTTCTAGAAAAAGGAACCTACAAGTTGGAAGATTATGAAGGGAATAAACTAGCCGAGCCCAGAAATGGGCTGTACTTGAAAAGGTATTACACTTGAGCCCTAGCCTTGGGCGAAACCCTTTGTATACTAATGTAAATTTGGTGTATATACATCTTTTCCCCCTTTTTATTTTTGTCTTTGGTTTGCTTATCGAGTTTTCCCTTTTGGTTGGAAGATGTCAACGGAGTCTTCGGTCTACCTAGGATTTGCATATGGAGCCAGTCATCATACATGGAACTTGGCTTCCGCCGCTTGGGTGATTTACTCGCCCGATGGTCTGTTGGTGTCTTCAGGTGGTGTATGCCTAGGGCCATCCATGAATAATGTGGCTGAATATAGCGTCGTCATAGAACTTTTGCGTGATGCCATCTCACATGGTATTCACTCTCTAGAGGTTCACTTGGATTCTCAGCTAGTAGTATGTCAGTTGAATGGTCATTACCGTGTGTGTGATCCTATGTTACTCCCTCGATCTCTATGGGTACGTCTTTTAGAATGAAAATTTGATTTTATTACATATTTTCACATCCCTAGAAGTTCTAATCATGTATCTGATGCCTATGTTAATTATGTTTTAGATTGGCATTTGTCACATTAATAAAGTAGAGAAAACCATTAAATCAATATACACATTGTAAGATATGAGTAAAGCCGAAGATTCTTTTTTATATATTTCAAAAAATATGGTGTTTATATTACAAAATTGGGGCTAAAACCCTCAAAATACATATGCAGCCTATATACATATCCCATGACATCTACTCCTGTGGCGTCGGATGTGTATCATGATAGCAAACCACAAAGTTTGCGAGACGTCGAAAGAGTCGTACCCATGCTCTAAGTACACCAACAACCTGTTGTTGCATGGCTTCAGGTAGATCCTCTACTTGAACCATAGGAATCCTCTATGTCAAATGAGATAGGTTGCCCTGCACATTCTGTAGGAATCTCTCTGCTTCTCCTCCCACTGCCTCATCTCCCCGGTGCCTCTGTCTATGTCGTAGGAATCCCTCTAGCCGTTGTAGACCCACATATGCAGTCACACAAGTATCTAGTTAATATTCAAACACCATCTAAAAATATTTTGTTTTCCTTAAATACAAAAAAAAAAAAAAAACTTTTACCTATGGCGTCATAGGCGGCTCCTAGTGGAAGCGGCATATCTAGGTCCCCTCTGAAATCAATCCCCGCATAGGGATAGTCATCTAGAGCAATGATTTTTCTCCACGACCAGAAGAATAAATCATCATTGTAGGGTGTCACCACCCTACCTTCCCCATGTCGTCTCATGACCTCAATCCACCACGCCATGGTTGGATCACGTGGTCCTCTAGGAAGGATATCCACTCTGGGTCCCAGACCTGGAACCCGATCGAAAAAGAAGCTACAAAGGATAGAGACAAACCTGAAGTTTCTCTTACCCCCTTGCTTTCACTCTGTCAACTGACCTTTCATATTGGTTAGCAGTGAGGTACACCAATCATAGACAGTGGGCCTCGCACACTCCAATGCGTAAAACATAAGTGGTCTCGATGCTTGATGTTGCGAGGCTGATCCTATGATCCTGGTAAGCATGAGCACAATGATCTCCATGCTGAGGTCACCTATAGCCCAGATGGGGATTTGACTTTCCACCATGGGATTCCCTGCAACATAGTGGGCCTCAATGTACTCCTCAACCTTCATTCCACTCCCTGCCCTGCGTGACTTGAGGTCCACAACCTCTCCTCAGTGTGAAAGTCCAGTCAAGAAGTAGATGTCCTCTACTTCGATCTGTAATGGTTGTCCATCAAGAATAAATCTCTCGCTATCAGGATTCCAATATCCCACCAGCATCTCCAACAACCTCACTTGGGCCCTCATTCCTTTGAGAGACCAAAACTTGTACAAACCACATCTTTTTAGAGCCGCTTGAGCCATTGGATATTGATCCACTGCTTCATCTACCTCCTCATGCTCTCTCTCTCTCCATTCCAACACCATCTTGCAAAAAACAAATCATTTTTTAGTTAGAAACCCTTCTTTTTTTCCATTTGCGTACGTATACGCGACTTTAATTGCTCATAGTCACAAGTAGGGCTTGATATACGCCCCTTGTGGTTAACACAGGGGCATATATCTAGTCGTATACGCGACCTATTCAGAGAAACCCGCGTATACCGAAAAATCCAAATTGTGCCCTCAAAAACTATCAAAATAGAACCTAATTCAAAAATGTAAAGCACCGAATTTGAAGAGGATGAGATGAAGAGCTACCTGATCCAGACGGTTCATGATTCTGTTGCCTATCGCTCCCACAATCATCGTTTGAATCCTAGAAGTATTTTAGTCCAAATTGCACTATTTGGGTAAAAATGAAAATGATACAGTGATTTTTTATTTTATTACTATTTATAAGCTATTTTTACCCACTTGATATAGTTTTACATTATTGTTTCACCTAACGGACTAATTCAAGAATGTTTTTAAGATGGTTTTTGCAGTTTTAACTCAATTTTATTGCGGATTTCAACGTTATAGTTGGTCGTTCGTCTCCTCGGGCAGGTATATTCATAACCTAGCATATAGGATAGGTATCTACTCCATCATTCATTTTTGCATTATCCTTCGACTACCGCTTTTTACGCCTTAGGTACGAACCCATTTATTGCGACACATAACCCCCCATCTGCTATTAATAGCATCATTAATAAATGGTAGAGATTTACCAAACATGGGTACCCTAGTTAGAACCTCTTTTGTCATTTGGTGCCCATATCAAATTTTTTCCTTATGACCGGGAGTCCTTTACAGTTCAATACATGACTTTATGATGAGCCTCATTTCTCATTCATGCACATGCGGCCTTATTACCCGCAAACTCCCAAAAAATGAGTCTCGATTAAGCTCTTTTCCGACTAGTCTAAAAACTGAAAAGATCGTCGAGTGATTTGTCCCTTTCACACTCATTAAAGTTGGACTTGAAAGGTCATGATTCTTAGTTAAGCTCTTTTCCGACTCGCTATCAAAAATAGAAAAGATTGTCGAGTGAACTTGTCCTTTTCACACTCATAAATTGGATTTGAAAATATGTCTATTTGGCACAAGTTTATCCCTTTTTCACACCAAGTAGACTAAAAGACATCAAAAAGGACATTTTTTGGCATTAAGTTGTGATTGCATCTCATTCCCTTGCTTGCAATATTGAGCCTTTAGTCGGTTCTCACTTTGCATTATAAACCGTTGCCTAAGCAGTTTGCATCCTCAACCAAGCAGAGCCTTGTTTATATCCTTTGCAATTTGACACCCTATACCCTGGAGGGAACATCACCCCATGTGTCCATCTCCCACATGCATTTCCTTGCATTAAGCATAGGTACATTCCACTACTGGAACTAGTTTTGCTTACTTGTGACACTTGTTCCCTCCTCTGTATCATAGCATTCATTTGTTATGAAAAGAAAAAAAAGACGGGCGGGAAGGGAGTACTATATTGTAATTGGAAGCAGTTGTGTCACCTTTGAACAGAGCACAAAGTTATTGAGTCCTTGTGTCATCATAATTTTGGGTTTAGCATGGCCTTAGGAAGATAATCTTGCTACAGAGTTTTCTCTACCGACCGGTTACTCTTCCAATCTCTACAGAGAACATTATTGATGCCTCCTCCATATAATTATCACATCATTAAGTCTATGTTGCTAGATTCCACCATATGTCTCATGATCTTGTTCAAAGGAATTCTATCAACCTGTGTCGGCCACTCCTCAAAAATCTTGACTTTGTTTGTCGGCCATACCCTCAGTTTCTCTTAGAATCACATGATACTTTGGTCTTATCATGCACCCTGGCCCTACTTTCATCATTGGTAGGTCACCTTGAACCCAGCAATCAACACTTCATCATTGGTCATTGACTAGGTGGTTTCCCTTGTGTTTGATGGCAAGACATCTATTCACACTTTGGGATTCATGCATTGTCTTGAATGCCATTAACCTCATTGGTGGTTTCCTCGCCTTTGTCAGTAGTTTTTCATCTTTGGATTCTATTCAGAGGGTAT
This sequence comes from Picea engelmannii, assembly GCA_009831015.1. Lineage (NCBI taxonomy): Eukaryota > Viridiplantae > Streptophyta > Pinopsida > Pinales > Pinaceae > Picea > Picea engelmannii. Next base: position 190,961 of record ML784895.1, on the reverse strand, counting down.
TTTTCATGTACCACTTGCATTTGGCACACGGGAAATACGCACAGGTCCGTTGGTTCGTGAACATGTTCTTTGTCCGATCTCCAACAAATCATGAAGCTCATGCTTTGTTCCTCGTGTTGATTGATGAGAGATGCCTCAATGCTCTCCTTTCGGCGGGTCTCTTTCCATTGACTTCAGCTCATTTATTTTGGATAAAGGACCTAAAGTTTTATGAGTACCTTGAGGCTTACAGTCATTAGTGGCAGGCTCTCTCGCCATTGACAGATGGGAATACATCAATGTCTCCTGATCAATGGATTTCTCGAGTATTTGACATCGACTTCTTTTTCACACGTGTAGGAATGTACTCGGTGCCTTGATACCTACTTTCATTATTGGTAGGTTGTCTTGCATTTGTTAACAGTATACCTCAATGACCGGTAATCAAACGATGTCTCATCGTGTTCGACCTCAACTCCTTTATTCACATGATGTAGATTTGCACCTTTGGTGGATAATGTAGAAGACTTTAATACATCACTATGTGGCCACAGCTTTCCTGAGTTGTTGCTTCCCCTTCATTGGACCAGTACCTATTTGACTTCAGTGATCATGGGATATCAGATTGTACTCCGTGGTATACAGATATCTTCAAATTGATTTTGAGACTGGCTTCAGTGGGGCTTGTTCGTGACTATGACATCTTTTGGCATGTAACCGCATTTTTATTCGCTTATTCATGGCCATGAACACTTGTTTGGTATATTTTCCACATGGATCTGCATTGTATTCTTGGCAGCCATGTATGCAAAATTAGTACATAATGTAATGAGTAATTGAGTTCGTCCAACTAGTTCTCTACCACTCCACTTCTAGGTTATTTATAATGTATTTCGGCCATCACGGATACTCCTCTGATTTCACACATTAGGGGGCATATGTTATAGAAAGATTTGCCTCACCATTGTTATCTTGTACAGAGGGCCTTTTTCCATTTCCCTATACAGACTTATCATCCCTTTTTGATGAATCCAGAGATAAAAATATACATTTTTCCACATATACACTCCCTATTAGTTATACAAGATGTGTATACGTTTGTTGCTCCACTACAGCTCGTGTATATCGGGATTTGTGCCAGAAAATACAAAATGAGGTCGAGTTTCCATGTCACGACAGAATATCTATGATCCTTGGCCTTCCATATACTGGAAACGTTCCCACTCGGCCCTTCAGTTGCATTATGAAGGCTATAAGAGCACAATTTTGAGTTATGGAAAAGAGAAGAAAGCATTCAACTTTGATAGAAAAGTTACTCTAGAGAAATTACTTCATATTGAGTCTGCATCCCTTTGTCCCTCAAGTCTGAACATAGTGTTCAGCCCCCAAGCTCTTTCCCTATTGTTGAGAGGACCTCATTGCCTCTTTCCTATGAGCTTTCCTTTGGTGGAGGATTGAAGTGGTGGAGACCCAGTTTGAAGGAACTTAGTTTCTTGGTTTCGAACCATGCTAACACGGAAGTCTGTAATGTTGTCACTTTTGTTGATCAATTATTAATAGAAATACTCCTTTCCCATCCTATTGGTATCTTGAAAATATATGATTACTATCCATGGGCGTGTTTGTAATGTTTATTAGTGGATTTTTCTATCTGATGTGCTAACCCCCTTTTATATCATCACTATGTACTTGCTCTGCTTGTTTGTTGAGAGCTTCTTGTAGGTATAAATCTTTGGGTCAAATTGCTCAATGGTGGAACATCATCAAACGTTGTATTGAGGTAGGCCTCTTTCTTATATTTCACATTAGTTTATATAGCATATGTTGGAATTGAGTTGATTTCTGCAGTCATACTTGTCTGTTGTGGTTTACCCTTGGCCATAGAGAGTTTTTCCCTTGTAACATTGACCATTTGAAAGTGTCATTTCTTCTCTATTTTTGTTATTTTGATTAAATCTTTCTTTAACCAATTTTCAATATAATCCCTCATTGGTGCGACAGTTACCTCTTGCCTTCATCTTATGTCAAATAATGAATCTTATATCCCTTAGTGATCAATTGAAATTTGATGTAAAGCATCTTTGATATCTTAATTCTTATTTACATTAACCAACTTTCTATTTCAAATTTTGAATACTCTGTTAAGTTGTTGAATCTCTCAATCGATGTAGATTTCAACAATTCTAATTTCTCTTTAAACTTTTGCTTAGAAATAAGTATGGAATTTAAAATTATCTGTGGGTCATCAACTTCTCTGCTTATTCCAGCTAGATCCAACTCAATTAAATTTTGATAACATTATCCCCTCTTGACATGTATAGTATCGATATCTGCCAATATTTATTTTAAACATTTAATTCTTTTAATCCAACATGCCTTTAATTGTTTAATGTGGACTGGGGAGGGTAGGTCTTATTCTTTTATTTTAATCTCACTCGTATTTGAAACTTTTATAACAAAGGTAGTAATTTCCCCTTTATAAAACTCCTCATCATTATCCAAATCAGCTTGAAGGAACTACTTCAAATTTGTCATTTTTTATGCCAAGGAAATGAAACTATTCGCTAGTTCCCATGTCTTAAGAATTAGATACATTCTCCTCTTAATATTTTCTCCAACATATCTTCTGAATGTAGAAAGTAAGCTTGATTACCCTCTTAATTTTGAGATAAACTCGGGCATTCTATCAAGAGTCTTCCATGGCTACATCGTAGCAATTGGCCTAGCAAATATGGGTGTGGGGGAATTAGGGAAATTTCCAATTCTCTAATCCTATCCTTGAGAGTAGAATTTGCATTCTCCCTTTCATAAACAAAAATTTTAAGGACTTCCCCTATAGCTTCATGGATCCGTAAAATTTTGGAAGGTGGAACCTCATTGAAATCAAATTCTAAATTATATTTTCCTTGAACTTTTTTATTTTTTATATGAACTTTTTCAAGGACTAATTTCTTTGTACTGTTTTCGAATAGAGAAACATGCAAATTCAAGGACTCTTATTCAAAGAAGACTTGTTCCCATGTTTCCATTTCTGTTGCAACTTCTCTACTTTCTTGCACTCTTTGTTCCTCGTCGGGGAATTCTATGTCCTCAATGTTTGCATCTCGGACCATGTCTTCAAGAGAACTTCATCTCCAAGTGCAACCCCATTTATTTCGTGTTGGCTTGTTTGCGTTTTTATCTTACTGGTCATTGAAAGTTTCTAGGGTCTCTCCAGACTTCCCTTAGGAGGGTTTTGATCTCCTCCATCATCAAAATTGTCAACTAAAGACTTCTTTTGTTTCTGTGTTGCTGACTGAGAACTTGATTTTGGTTGGCTAATTTTCAGAGACACATTAGGAGAATGAGAACTCTTTTCATTAACAACTCTTTCCCTTTGTCTATGTTGGTTAGTAGTGTTAATAATTGTCTCAATGTTCTCTTATTTCTTTTCAATAAACACTCCTTGAGGGTCTTGGTTTTCACCTTCTTCTTCTCTGAATAGAAATGAATTAGCAAGTGAGACACTAAATCTGACATATGACACCATAAACAAGTGGTTAGGTTCGAACCCTTTGATTTCATCAGCTAAATTTAAGTTATACTGGTCAAATTTCACTGAAAATTCATCAATATTTGAAGTATTTTTCAACAAAATTTCCCCAATTCTCCAAGGAAAATGAATGAATTGCTTTTTTTTTCATGGAAGAAATGAGCCCAAAATATATGTTGTTTGCATACCTCTTTAATAAAATATCGTGCCTGGCACATAATAAAAGAGATACAAAGGTTTTTCTTGAGAACAATAAATTATGATAACACCATTGTGCTCCATGGCTTCAATGTTCCCTTTCTTATTCAAGAAAGTTGTTGCTTCTAAAGATAGTCTAGATGTTTTTGTCCCAAAGATAAGTTTTTTGAAGGAAGAAAAAAATGCATTATGAACTTCATAGAAATGATACGTAACCTTATGTTTCCATAAGGATGGTTACCACATCTATACTGGGTCAATTTTACAATTAACTCGTTTTTATGGCGAAGATTAAGTATGAAGACATGTAAAATTTCTTGTTCTTCTTGAAATTTGATAAATGAAAAGATATTTCTCCAGAAATAATATTTTCCCTATCAAAAATTGGTTTTTCATGAACTGTAAAATGTAATATATACAAATCCAATCGGGGAATGGTAGCCATATATTTTTGACCAGCTACTCTAGTGAAAATCCATGCTATTTCTTGATAAGGGTTTTTTTAACAAACTGACCTAGATGTTAGATAAATATTTTGGCATCATTGTCACATCCTCGAGATATTCCTACAGAAGATCCATTCCATTGTTTATTTCCTTCAGCAAACTCTTGGCTTCATCTCCTTTGAATGTAATTTTCGGCTCAAGGAGTTTGATCATTTTCTTGAAGACTAAATACATTGTTTATGTTGATACTGAGAGGGGGGTGAATTAGTATCAAGTACAATTTAAAAACCTTTTCAACTTATACTTAAACCATTCAATTATATCCAATGAGAAATGAACAATAGTATAAGAGTTACACCAATACGCCACAATACACCATGCACAATATATGAGAAATAATCAATAGTTATTGTTCAAGGGAAGTGATGACTTCCAGTGGTAGCTACAGCTTCCAAATATAAAGGGAGGGATAAACCTCCAAGAGGAAGATACAATCCTCCAATATCAAGAGAGGGTTTACCTCTCCATCCTTTCCCCTTCCTTCCACCCAAGAGTATATGAGGGATAATAAAACTTTACATTAAATCATCACCATCAACCAACCATCACATCGAGCCTGATAATGCTTCCTGAGACTTCTTCAACTTCTATAATTATTCAATTCTTGGAATATTATGATACTGTATATAATATTACTCAATGTATTCTCTAAAACTCCTCCAAGTTTCACTCCTTGAATCCTCCCCTGAAAGAAGTTATAGAAATAATGGTAGACTTTATTCAATCCTGTTTTATTCGGGAGAGAGAACTTGTACAGAATGCCCTGCGCTCAATTTTTAACATCAAATTTTGAATCGCACACACAAGAAACTAAAGTCCGTACTGTTTCCAATTAAATTGGTCCCACTTCATTTGAATTCTCTATGAATAATTTATCATTGTTTTACTCGGAACACATGTTTATTGACTAGCTTTAGGACTGGTCAAAAACTCTATCTTCCACAGAGTGTATCTCCATAATTATAGTGAATCAAGAGATGAAACATTTACCACAGGTACTTTGATATGTATTCTCAATATCACAGTGATTTAACCATCTGACTTGTTCTAGAAAAAATGTTATAGTGAAAATGGTAAGATGACCTGTAAATAACATACCTTAGAACACATCACCAAGAGACTTCATCCTCCCTTGAAATACGGCCTTATTTACTTCTAATTTCCTCTGAAATTCGACTTGTGTATCAAATGAATGTATAATGATATGTATTTATTCCATTTATGTCACTTCCTTTTAATATTAGGGCCGACCTGACACTTTCTTATTTTTTAATTCTTTTCTTTAATTATTTTCAGGGCCTACATGTACCTCCTTCTTCAATTCACCTTGTCATCTTCAAAAATCCATTTCTCCTCAACCATGAGGATCCACGTGATGTGCCACATACCACCGCAAACAACATTATGTATACTATCCATCCATGGGTTTTGTTTCTGCATGTACATTTCCCTTCATGTCCAAATACCTTCATCAATCTTGCGGTCCAAAACCAATGACTAGGGTTGACATCAATGACAACAACCAATCTTCCAACAATCTCCCTTTTTGTCATTAATGGCAACATGCATGCTCCCCCTATCATCATGATCCCAATTTCTCTCCCCCTTTGACATCAATGGAAAAGGGTAGGGCTTCTCCCCCTGATTTTAATGGCAAAAGGTAACTCTCTTCTTTGGGGCTGCTCCCCCTGAACATGTGGCACTCAATAATACTTCATCCTTATTTTTGGTCTTTGGGACTTTTTCTTTCTTGGAATCCTTTTGTGTGGCTTATGTCTTCTCTCTCTTCTTCATGTCTAGGATGTATATGTTGTTTGTTCTTCTTGTTTCAGTTGCAACCAATCTTCTTGAGTTATTTTCTCTGATTTTACATTTTCGGGAGTCAAACATAAGAGTGTATCGTTGATCACACATTTTACTAACACTGAGTAGATTATGCTTCAAGTCTTCAACCAATAGGACATTCTTTGCTTTTACATTTTTTCTTCCAATATCTACTACACCTTCTCCAAGTACTTTGGTAGATGAGTCATCTCCAAATGCAACATTGTCACATGTTCTCTTCAAGTGATGAATTTGTATTGATCTCCGGTCATGTGTGAAGAACATCCACTGTATATGTACCATTTATCTTCTTCTTTACATTCTTCATCAGTTATTGTTATTCAACAATCTTCATTGTTTGGAATCTCTTTCCTTCTCCATACTGTGGTTGGAATAGGGACATCTTCATTCATATATCTTCAATCTCGTGCTTTGTGACCAAGATAATTACATTTGTAGCATACAATATTTTTGTCCATCAATGGAGCAAATGAATTATAAATTTTGTTGACAAATCCACGATTATTTCTATATCTTCTATTTACACCATTCAAGTTTCTTGCATATTTGTTCATTTCATTGATTCTGCAATTAATTGCCTTATGTCCAAAATTTTTGCAAGTATAACAATGACCAAGAAAGAAATTTTGATACCTTGGAGTAAGTGGCCTTCTTTGTGATGTAGTCCATTTGGGTTCATGATCTACTCTTCTATAGTTTCCTTCATACTAATTGAAGCTTCTTTGATTCCTGAAAGTAGGAGGTCTTCTTGGATATTCATCTCTTTTGTAATCATTCCTTCTTTCGGGTATCCTGGTCCACTTCTCATCAATTCTCTGTGTAGTTCTTTCTTCAACCTTCTTGTTGGTATTTGCATCTTATTTATATGAATTTTCACCCATGCCTCCAAGTTGTGTTAAGTCTTTTGGCACTTGATAGTTTCTTAAGCTCTTCCTCAATGAGAAAACTTATTGTTCAAGTTTCTCACAATCTTCTTCTTTCTTCATCATTTGGACATTCCTTACTTCTCCTATTCTTCTTTCTTCTTCGAGTAGAGTTTTCAAGGAAATGTTTTATTCTGTTAGTTTCTCAAAGTCTTATAATTGTTTCTTCAAGATTACAACTGTCTTTTCACAACTACCCAATTTACTTCTTAGTTTTCTATGCATGCCTTTGAGCTTCCTATTTTCAATTTTTTAAGACTCTCATCTTCTTGTTGAACAATTTTTGCTTCATGATTTTATTCTTCTTCATTGGAATTTTCTTCTTCAATTTCATTTATTTCAATACTTGTATGAGGACATTCAAATTCAACATGTCCTACTCCTTCACAATTAAAGCAAAAGAACTGACCTCTATTTTCTTATTTTAAATCTGATATGTTGTAATTTGCTTCAACTTATTCTTCTTCTTTTGCTTCTTCCCTTGCATAAAGGTCTTGTATCTTGTCCCAAATCTCTTTTGATGATGCACATGATCCCACCTTGGATTTCATTGAATCTGTCAATCCATCCAGGATGGTATCTATTGCCAATTTGTTGTTCCTTTTTGCTTCCTTCTGAGCTGCAATCTTTGGTTTATTCAAAGCATTGTATCCTGAAACAACTAAGAACCAAACATCTTCCCCAAGAGATTTCAAGTAAGTTTTCATTCTATTACTCCAGTATTAAAAATTTCTTCCATCAAATGGTGGAATCCCATTTGGAATTTTGTCTTCCATTTCTTCTTACGATCATTCTTTCAGTGGTTAAACTGTACTGAAGGTAACCCGCTCTGACACCAATTGTTGATACTAAGAGGGGGGTGAATCAGTATCAAGTACAATTTAAAAACCTTTTCAACTTATACTTAAACCATTCAATTATATCCAATGAGAAATGAACAATAGTATAAGAGTTACACCAATACACCACAATACACCATGCACAATATATGAGAAATAATAAATAGTTATTGTTCAAGGGAAGTAATGACTTCCAATGGTACCTACAGCTTCCAAATATAAAGGGAGGAATAAACCTCCAAGAGGAAGTCACAATCATCCAATATCAGGAGAGGGTTGACCTCTCCATCCTTTCCCCTTCCTTCCACCCAAGAATATATGAGAGATAATAAAACTTTACATTAAATCATCACCATCAACCAACCATCACATAGATCCTAATAATGCTTCTTGCGACTTCTTCAACTTCTGTAATTCTTAAATTATTGGAATAATATGATACTATAGACAATATTACTCAATGTATTCTCTGAAACTCCTCCAAGTTTCACTCCTTGAATCCTCCCTTGAAAGAAGTTATAGAAAGAATGGTAGACTTTATTCAATTTTGGTTTATTGAGGAGAGCTAACTTGTACAGAATGCCCCACACTCAATTTTTAACATCAGATTCTGAATCTCACACACAAGAAACTAAAGTCCGTACTATTTCCAATGAAATTGGTCCTACTTTATTTGGATTCTCTATGAAGAAGTTATTATTGTTTTACTCGGAACACTTGTTTATTGACTAGCTTCAGGACTGGTCAAAAACCCTATCTTCCACAAAGTGTATCTCCATAAATATAGAAAATCAAGCGTTGAAACTTTTATCATGGGTACCTTGATATGTATTCTCAATACCATATCAATTTCACCATCTGAATCATTCTATAAAAAAAGTTATAGCGAAAATGGTAACATGACCTGTAAATAACATACCTTAGAACACATCACCAAGAGACTTCATCCTCCCTTGTAATCCGGTCGTATTTACATCTGATTTCCTATGAAATTAGACTTGTGTATAAAATGAATGTATAATGATATGTATTTATACCATTTATGTCACTTTCTTTTAATATTAGGGCCAACCTGACACTTTCTTATTTTGTAATTCTTTTCTTTAATTATCTTCAAGGCCTACATGTACTTCCTTCTTCAATTCACTTTGTCATCTTCAAAAATTCATTTCTCCTCAACCATGAGCATCCACGTGATGTGCCACCTACCATTGGAAACAACATGATGTATATTATCCATCAATGGGTTTTTTTTCTGCATGTACATTGTCCTTCATGTCCAAATACCTTCATCAATCTTACAGTCCAAAACCAATGACTAGGGTTGACATGAATGACAACAACCAATATTCCAACAGTTTATATATATATATACATGTGTGTGTGTGTGTGTGTGTGTGTGTGTGTGTGTGTGTGTGTGTGTGTGTTTTTCCTCGATAAAAAAATCGTACTTTCTATTAAGATATAAAATGTACATTCAAAAGGCACTATTGTGCAAGTAGACATTGGTTCTACCAAATTGTTCAACAAGGTTTTTCTCAAATAGAAGGATGAAACAAAGTTTATCAAAACAAAATGCATCTTCCAATAGGATTCCAATACACAAAATTGACAAGATCAGCTCAAAAGGAATTCTCTTCCACTCAAGAGATCAACTTCCCCTCCATTAACTCTTCCCATGGGATCACATTCTCATTCAAAGAAAGTGCTTATTTTGACAGTGATTATGTCTCTCTATTTAGTTCTATAAAAATGTGCTTGAAGTGAATGTCTCTAAAATGTCTCGAGATATTTTTTAATTTCTTGTAAAGTAGTAGTAAATCCACTTGGGCAATTTGCACCAAATCCATCATCCAGTCAATACATAATTTAGAATCCTCAAAGACCTGAATTTTCGATACCTCCTTATTGAATGTTAATCTTAAAAGAGATAATAAAGCATGATGTATAGACTATTGTTGGGGCCCAATCCTAGATTGTCTTTCCTAACAAAGAAATGTGCTTGAGAAAGATGAAAAATAATACCCAACCCACAAGACATAGTTGGCCCCTGACAAGCCCCATCAAAGAACCCCCAAGGACTAGATTTGTTTATTTCCACCTTCTCTAGATTCATAGGGACCTTTATCTTTGGATTAATATTGTAGTATTGGAGCAAGGATAGAGCATGTTGGGATGATTTCATGGAGGGATGTGACTTATTTCCGAAAATTCTCGCATTTTGGGCCAATCACAATCCCCATGAAACAAAAATAGGTAGCACCTTCCATGAAGAAAACCTTTGATCTGTAAAAAAGACTTTAAATCAATCATGGATATTACTTTTTGATCACTAATAAGATAACCCCAATTGAGAATCGACCTCTCTCCATACATGTCAGGAATAATAATAATTTAAAAATAGATTATTATTGGTCTCCTCGGTAACCTTGCACAAATAACAAATCGTCGGCCCCTCTTGACCACATTTTTTAAGATGATCCTAGGTAAGGACCCTACCTTTGAGAATTAACCAAAATAAAATCACTCCTTTTTTAGGCCCTCTTATCTTCCATAACTGATTATACCACCAGTGGAGGTTTCCATCACCCTAATCCAACATCGCAAGAGAACCCAATTTTGTTGTGTAGAAACCACCAAACTAGTTAGTGATCCAAGATAAATCATCATCCAAATGTGACAAATTCATATGTGCCTTATGAAGTTATGAGATAAATCCAGCCCATTCACGTTACCAAATTTCTTCCAACTCCAATTTCTCTACCGAGTAGCAACCCTACTTCCAAATGGAAGTCGCCTCCTCATTCGCTATATGATTTAGAGTACATAAGACTTTCATCCTTTGGGAGTTTGTTAATGATTCCACTAGAAAAATACATTCTCCACATCCCATTATTGTGTCAGAACCTATTCACACTTGAGCACCATTCTCGACCTTCCACACCAATGTATTACCTATTGCACGAAAAGAAAGAGATAACGCCCTCCATTGAGTCGAGGCATTTAGAGATGCTTTGTTCCTCTATCAAATCAAATCCACCATTGAGAGAGGGGATATATACTTGGCTATTATAATTTTTCTCCAAAGACTCTCTTGATTCAATAACACACAAATATATTTTTTTGGCAATGCTTGACCAAACAATACCCCATCCTTTAAACCCCATCTACCTAAATATTTAGGCTTGGACAGGCTTCGCTAGTTTTCTAGGTGTGACCCTTCATACTCCAAGATACCTTTCTAGAGGTAATTGAAACAAACTTTTCTTATTCAGGTTAAAATACCTTTAGGGATCATGGTCATGAGATGCTAGTACATATGGATCAGCTCTAGCACTATCTTAGCGAGCACTAGTCTGCCTCCCCTGGATATCCATTGATTGCACCAATGATTGACTTTCTGCTCCACCTTTGAAACAAGACAATACTAATCTTATTTGCCATACTTGTTTGGATTGATGGTAAATCTGATATATTTTAGACCTTCTTCTACCTCTTTAATAGCAAATGGAAACATATTTGTGAAAAGGACCCTGAATTCTTCCTTGCCAAAAGGTAAATAGATAGTTGGTTTGTTCCCATTAATAATCATACATGTTGTTGCACTGAAAAGAGACATTATGTTTTTTAAAGTGATATAATATGCAACAACACAACGACAAAAAATCAGAACATAGTCAACAAATAAAAGATGGGTGTGTCTAACAAAGCTTCCCAAACTAACACCCTGGATTGACATAGTTCTTCTAGCCTTTGCCATGGCCCGACTGAGGCCTTCCACCACCAACAAGAATAAATAAGGAGAAAAAGGACATCCTTGTATGATCCCTCGACCATCTTTGAAAAAAGAGGAAGTCACACCATTGATAAAAATAGCGAAAGAGACTGAAGTTACACAGGCCAAAATCTACTTGACTACTTGTAGCTCAAATCCAATATGTAAAAGAAAGAGTATAATATACAACCATGAGACTCTATCATAGGATTTTGATAAACTTATTTTTACAACCAACACCTCTTTCCTTTGAGTTTTAATGGAATGCATACCCCCTTGCGCTAATCCTATAGCTTCACAAATTAGTCTTCCTTTCAGGAACCTGAACTATTCTTGCTAAATGTAATTGGATAACAGAGGTTTAAGCCTCGTCGCTATGATCTTAGATAATATTTTATAAAGAGAATTACATAGTGTTATGGGTATGAAGTCATAAAATGAAGCTAAATATTCTAAATTTGGTATCAAGGCTATAAATGCATCATTAATATAGTGTTTAAGCTTCCCCTCAACCCTAATTTCTTCCATTACACCTAGAATATCCTCCCACACACAGTCAAATAAATCATGTAAAAGTCAATCATCCAACCGTCAAGACCTAAACTCTTATCCTTCTTGAATGATTCCAAAATCCCACTTATTTCCTCTTGTGTGACCTCTCTAAAGAACTCTTTGTTATCAACTTGGTCTACCATTCTCGGAAATAAAATGATAAGATTCAACATATCCCCTACATTTTCTTTTTTTTCTTTGGCAAACATATCATTAAAATGAGCCACCCCCAAATTGGATAACTCCTCAAAACCCCTTTTTTATTAATCCCATAGGAATCCTCTAATTCCCAAATGGAGTTTAAAAAAAATCCGATGATTTGCAAATTTTTGAAAAATTTTCGAATTTTGATCTCACTCCTCTATCCATAATGCTCAACTCTTTAATCTCCATGTATTTTCATTCTCCAACAAGATTGCATATCGTTTTGATTCTAGAGCTTGGAACTATTCCTTTTTTGTTGAAGAAACTAAACATCTTGCTTTCACCTGAGCATATAACTCTTCCAATTATTTTTCCACCAACTTTAGCACTCTATCATTTTCCTGAAAACAAGTTCTAGCGATATTCGTGACTTCTTTATTTAGATTCTGAAGGTTTTTATCAAAATTCTCACAAGTTGAAAGACCCCTATTATCGTTGTAAGGGACCCAAGTAGAAAGAACCAAGTTCTTGAATTCCTTGATATTAGCCCAGCAAGAATCATATTTAAAGGGAGAACTTGGTTTCCTCTCTGATCAACCTAGTTCCAAGAGAATAGGCTAATGATCAGAACACCAGATTGACCCCACCCAAGAACGGTATTCCCCAATCTCTTGAAGCATACTATCATGGACTAAAAATTTATCAAGCCTTTTTTGAATACCTTCATCCCTACTTTTGTTATTAAGCCATGTCGTCTTCTTCACATTTGGTTCCATGTCCAACAATTTACTGGTTTCCATCTTCTCAACAAAATAGCTTGAAAATATTTCCTCGCGACCCATTTTAACCCATACTTCATTCTTGTTAACCATGAAATTTAAGTCGCCCCCAATAGTTATAATGTCATTAATAATAAAACTAGAGACAAACAACTTGTCCCAAAACTCCACCTTCCTGGTAGAAGGACCATAAACATTGAGAACTTCCAACAAATGATTTAACTCGTTGTAGAAGATCTTTCTGCATAGTCTAGATTCAAAAGAAAAAGAATTAATAAGCCTAAATTTTGGAGACATACCTGTTATAATACCACCAAAGAGACCAGCAAAGTCAATGCATATAAAACTCTAGCCAGGGAATATCCTTTCAATATCAAACAAAAAGGAATCAAAACATCCCATAGATTCCTAAATAAGAAGAACTTATGGTTTGACTGACTCAAATAGACTATGGAGGGATAGATTTTTGGATTTCCCTCCTAATCCACGAATATTGACAGACATAAATATCATGGGATAACCTTTCTTGAGGTCATCCCTACTCTAAGGACCATGGTAATAAGTTTTTGTTTCCCCTTAAACACTTCTCTTGACGCACACTCTTGTGCATGTTTAACATCTGACTTATGACCAATTTTTTAATGAACCAACTCTTTATTACCATCCAGACCTAAACCCTCAGAAATAAAACAACCTTTTCCATGACAATGTAGAATAAATGGCTTGCATCAAGAGGAAAAGGAATGAGAGCCCGAGAAATTGACATCAAGGCAAGCAGGGGATAAATGAGAGAAATGGAATCTAATGGATGATCAACAATGCCCCCAATCACATTCTGTCTCACAGAATCGAAAGACAAGGGTTCTTCCCAAGCTGGGTTGGAATTAGAATCCACCCCCTTCCCTTCTAAATAATTATTTCCCAAAGTGGAGGAATTATAAGGTACTAAGGAAGTTGACTTACTAGTAATGAGAGCATCTGGAGTGCAAGAGTCCTAAATGGATTCCAATTTCCTATGCTAAGGAGAGGATAGGCCTAGGTCTTTATTCAACCTATCCAAGATTGAAGCCACATCATCTCTCAGCTTGACCTTCTCGAAATTTCCTTCAAGGGTTACATATTTCACTTTTGATAGGGATTCGTCCTTAACCTCCTCCTGGGTCATGCCCAACCCTCCATCCAAGCTGGACGCGTCCACCTTCAAAGGTGTCTTCTCCTTCATTATCAGTGTAAGATAAACCTCTAGCTCCATCGATTCTGCAATATCCCCTTAATGAACCAATCTTCGAAAACCCAAATCACATTCGGCATGCACATGGCCAACACAATGGAACTGTGAATAGTGAAACGACACATTCAAATAATCTAGTTGTTGAGTATAAATTATATCCCCCATTATGATATCCTGGGACTAAAATAAACCAAGTCTTGGATCAATATCCACCAGAATTTGTACCACGGACTAATACATTGAAATCATATATCTCTTATCAGCAGTAATGTATGAACCCGAGACCTCACCAATATATTTAAAACCCTCCTCCAACCAAAATTCAAGGGGAAAATTTGGTAGTTTAATCCGGATTGGAAAACTAGAGATATTCTCCTCCTTGGCATCAAATAATGGATGCCAAGGATTGTCCCACAGAGGTGTAGACCGATTGGCATGTATCGTGTAAATGGAAGGAAATGTAATAAAAGAGGTCTCAAGTTCGATTCTCACCTCGATTTATTCGAAGACGTGATTACGGGCTGTGTGATTCTCCCTAGTGTTTATAAGGCATCCGACGGGATTCAACCCTGTGTCAGGCGAGTATGATACAGTCGCCGCTATCGATTCCCCTAGTTACAAAAAAAAAAATGGAATGGATGCCAAGGATTGGAACAAAATAAGTTGTGATATCAGTACCACTGCCTAGATAAAATAGCCTCTACATTCACCTTCATCTTGAAAATCACCCCTATCCAACCACAATATAAAAGGTGAAAAATTAGGTTGTAACCCAAAAGAGAAAAGAGAATACCATTCCTTATCCATCCATGAAAATATAGTATTAACTGCCATCCATCTACCCACAATTTTTCCTACAATTGCACATTCTTCCAACTCTATAACTTGGGAGACCTTTAAATCATCAGCCACAACTAACACCACATTTCCACCCCAAGATTTGATGGTTTTCATACATTTCTTTTCAGTTCCCCTTTGGTTCAACACTCCATCTTCTTCTTTGTGCTCTACAAGAGGTGAGTTTAGAGAAAAATCTACCCCATCCACAATATTATTCTCACTAAGTGTGTGTTGCTTTGAACTTACCACCCTATCCAATGCCATGGCATGTGGAACCAAAGCCTTACTCGTATCCCTCGAGGACTTCCATGAGAATATCCCTCATCCACTGACAACCTTCTTAACCCATGAGAATCTCCCTCATCCATTGATCGGTGTACTCCAAGGTTGAACAATGGGTTTGAGAATATATTTGACTCTGATAGGAGGTCCCCTGAGTAATCAACCAAGGGAAAATAACCGTCCATCCTGCATGGCTAACAATCCCCAATGGAGACCCTTGACTCATGTTGATACCATTGACGTGTACCTATGAACCCTAAATGTCGCCCTATACACACACACACCTTATCTTTATAGGAATTATGTTTAATTATCTTGTAGATATAATTGTGCAAACTAACAATTGTCATGAAGCTTTTGTTTTCCAAATCCATCAATGCATGTATTTGATGATGCATTTTGAGCTAGGAAATAAGAGGCTACGAGAACTCAAGTGACTCTCTAAGTAATCAAGGATTACTAAACCAAGTGAATATTAACTTTCTATAGTTCTGAGATTATGTCTTTGATTTCATGGATTGTATACTTAGCTTATCATATGAAAATCGAGAAACTAGTCGAGCATAGGCTCATATTGGGGATATTGGATACATAGTTAGATGTTATAGTTTCCAACAAGTGTTGAAATTAGATTGTATAAATGACATTTTTCAAACGGTAATTTCCTTGTAACTTTGCTTTGGAAAATCGAATTAAAATATTTATGAAATTGTCTTCACTTCCAGAGTGTTAATTCACATTGTGAGTGTAACTAGGAGACAATCACATCCCTGAGGATTAGCTCAATTGGTCTAGATCTAGACGTGAGTTTATCATGCTTGTTATTGATCACAGGTTTGACTCTCTTGATTCCCCCGGGGCAAGGCCCTGTAATTAGAGTTGATGATTTACCCCGCTTACAATCCATGGAACATGAGAAAGTAATTAGAGGGTTTTCCACAAGTACATTTCCTCGGAAAAAAAAATAAGAGACAACATATTCACTTCCATATTGTTAAATTATTGCATTGTGAGTGTAACTAGAAGATATAATATACTAGAGTGATATGGTTGGAGTATAAATGGTTTCATAATCATGTTGAATTCATTTTTAGAATTAATGTAATCTAGAATTTAAAGCGGATTTGACTAAGCCTTGACTCCAAGTTGGAAAGGATGGATGATAGCCCTTTCCTATAGATTGAATTTAACCAATCGATAATTAATTCGTAGAAATTTTGTACTCAACAAGTTACAAAAATGTAAATACAATATGAACTTGCCAATGGCAAGATGTAATACACAGTTAAATATTAATATTAATATGAATTATGAACAATATGATCTTATTTTAAATGCATTGTCATATGAATTGCGATTGTCACATGCATTTCCTACTATTGTATACTTTAATTATGAAACACAACTAATTTCTCTGTGAACAATATGATCTTCTTTTAAATGCATTGTCACATGCATTTCCTAGTACTATATACTTTAATTATGAAACACAATTAATTTCTCTCAAATCCAATATGATAAGAAAACCATTAGTTTGATTTTAGAATAATTAACCAATAAGTTTGATATCAGTGTGTGTCATTCAATAAGTTTATTAAATACACAATGGCACACGTTCGTAGATGGTAAGGGTGCTAAACCGCAACCCCAAGGACACAAGTCTTGAACTCGTGACCACCCCCATACCGAGAGAGTGTGTGCACATTTCACCAACTATATTATCTCATGGAGCTTTCGCAAACCACGAGTTTATAATGTAATTAGCTATTGAATAAAAATTCAAGTATAAAACAATCGATAGTATGTTTACTTCAAATATCTTACTTAGCATATATGATTGTATGTTTACCTTTAAATATAATACTTAACATATAAGGTTGTATGCTTACTTTAATATGAATACCTAATCACCATTATTAGTCCCTACCCTTCGGGCTGGTAGGGACTTATAGTAATCGGTTCTCTACCGATCTATTAATCTAGCACTAAAACCAACGCATTTAACCTAAAGTTTTTCTTAATTCATAAATTTTTGGAACTGTATTTCATATTTTACCGTAAGTTTTCAATTTGACATCTTATTTGGCCTCATATCGAGGCAATATGAGGCAAAGTTAGGATAAATTTCCACATAATTTAACTAGTTTGAATGTAAACTTAGGAACTCAGATTCAAGATGAAGTAATGCTAACTTTCAAGTTAGCATTATTTCCATAACATTAAATGTTTTCCATGCATAGTCTCTAGCTAATATAAGTTAGGTACATCTCCTCGTGGCAATGGATTCACAAGTGTTGTGATATTCACCAGGTGTGATCTTGAGCTTCACCAGGTGTTACGACCGAGTGCTATAATTCTTCTTGCAATACACTATTTTTGTGACCTTGCCCGTGCCTATGACCATCACCTCACTTAGGGCCAATACTAGCTTCCCTGCTAGCTTCTATCGCAGCCCTGGCATTCCTCTTCAGTTTCACATTATAAATCTTTCCTCTTCGGCTTCATGTTATAAAGACTCAAGGCTCTCTTGCCTGCCAGTTTATAGGAAGGATCTCGTGCCATCAAGCCCAGGTGCCATCAAGCGCAGATTAAGTTCCATATCTATTTCCATATTGAGTTCCATATCTATTTCTTGGAGAATTAGAGAGATTTAGAAAGGAAAGATTATATGAATTCACCTCAAGTTCATGGTCGTCGTTTCCTCTGCAATGGTCTCCAAATTTCTGTCGTTTCCTCTACAATCATCTCCAAATTTCTGGCGAACCAGCATCTTCTTACAGAAACCACGGGAGGCGGAGCCACTTCTACCCATGGAGAAGTGTAAGCCATTAATTCTGTCTTCTCCATTAAAATACAGTTTCCTTCTTCTGTTTATTCTCCCCGACTATATATATAAACACATTTCTGTAATTTCTAGTTTTTTTTCACGATTATATATATTCAATGGTTTGAAATGTCCAATTTTAACATAAAAAAAATCCTAAACCTATATACCTAGTAACTCACAAAATGTATGCCGACATTCCAAAACTTTTGTATACAGCACTCTGATCAGTGGTAGTTAGTCAAAAAGATTAAGAAATTTGTTGTATGCAGCACTCTAATCAACGATAGCCATACAAAAAAACTTAAGTCACTAATTTGATTTTTGCATAGATATCTGAGTGCAATCTAATCAACGATAGCCAGACAAAAAACCTTAAGTCATTGATTTGAATATATATATTCAATGTTTTGAAATGTGCAATCATATCTATTTCTTGGATAATTGGTGAGCTTGAGCAAGCAATGATTATATGAATTCACCTCAAGTTTGTGGTCATCGTTTCCTCTACAATGGTCTCCAAATTTCTGTCGTTTCCTCTGCAATCGTCTCCAAATTTCTAGTGAACCAGTGTCTGCTTACAGAAACCATGAGATATGGATCCACTTCTACCCATGGAGAAGTGTAAGCCATTAATTCTGTCTTCGCCATTAAAATACAGTTTCCTTCTTCTGTTTATTCTCCCCGACTATATATATAAACACATTCTTGTAATTTCTAGTTTTTTTTCGCGATTATATATATTCAATGGTTTGAAATGTCCAATTTTAACATAAAAAATCCTAAACCTATATACCTAGTAACTCACAAAAATTATGATGGCATTCCAAAGATTTTGTATACAACACTCTATTCAGTGGTAGCCAGTCAAAAAGATTAATAAAGTTGTTGTATGCAGCAATCTGATCAACGATATCCAGAAGAAAAAAACTTAAGTCACTAATTTGATATTTGCAGAGATATCTGAGTGCAATCTGATCAACGATAGCCAAAAAAAAAAAACCTTAAGTCATTGATTTTATTTTTTCATAGATATCTAAGTGCAAGTCAATATCATGTCAAGAAGGCTATCAAGCGCAGGTGCCATCAAGTGCAGATTGATTTCCATATCTATTTCCTGTAGAATTGACGAGATTGAGCAAGCAATGATTATATGAATTCACCTCAATTTTGTGGTCGTCGTTTCCTCTACAATCGTCTCCAAAAAAATTTCGTTTCCTCTACAATCATCTCCAAATTTATGGCAAACTGGCGTCTGCTTACAGAAACCACGAGAGGCGGAGCCACTTCTACCCACGGAGAAGTGTAAGCCATTAATTATGTCTTCGCCATTAAAATACAGTTTCCTTATTCTGTTTTTTCTCCCCAGATTCTATAAACAATGAATTCTTATAGATGGTGGATATTTGGTCTGCCCCTATGTTCTTGCAATATAGATTTGAACCCGGGGGAAACTGACTGAGAACATAATTAAAACAGAAGAAAAAATGAGTCAAGTTGCATTTTCTCTCAAAAACAAATCAGCGTCCAGCTTTGGTTTGATTTGGGGAAAAGGGGCACGAGCATAGAGCAATGAATATATTGATGGAATTTGTCTTAGGGGAAGGGGATATCTAGATTTTCAATTGTCCTGTCGTGTCATCCTATCGATTGTAGCTGCCCACATCCAGCTGGTCTTGATAGTATGGTAAACCTCTAACGGTTTATCTCCTTCCAAGAACTTGTTCTATCTCCAAGAAACAAAGAAAGCATTCTCCCGACGAGAAATTCATATATCTCCAGGCAATGAAGAAAGCAGATAGTCGCACAACACATAGGCGTATGGTTCCTGGTGAGAGAAGATTGATATCAATGGAAATTGGTATCTACACTTAAAATTTGTAAATGCACGTATGGTTCCTGGTGAGAGAAGATTGATATCAATGGAACTTGGTATCCACACTTAAATTTGTAAATGCGTGAAAGGAGGAGTATATACATGCACCACATCTTTCAAATCATGAGTCATTTGGCTACGGGAAAACACCCAGTTGTTATCAAAATAAAACACATTGTTGTCAGCTGTTAGTTTATTTGAATGTGCAATGTTGTCAGTTTATCTGAATGGGCATAATTAAAATACAAAATAAAAATTTCCCAAACTCTTTTAGCACCGCAATAGGAATCAGTAACACAAATCAGTTTTAACAAAGGAGACTATTGGATGACAGACTTATATACCAACTGAAATGAAAAACATGAGAGCAGTTTCATGATGAGAGTATTGATATCATGACATTTTAATTTAACGCTTGCCAAATCTAGCTACTCTAGCTGTTTTCATTTCAAACACATGTTTAGAGGGGCAGTCACCATATGGACATGCTTGTTTCCATGTGTCGAGTTATTTTTATGTACTGTGGCCAAATGGCACTTATTTCCTTTCCTTTTACGAGTGTCTCGGACTGCTTGGAGTTGAGAATTAAATTTGTATTTATTTCATTTGTTGATCTTCAAAAGTTAAATGGCCACATTTCATATTACTCTTCATTAATCCTTCTAACAAATGACCCTAGTCATCCACAATTACAATCTCCTATTTGAATGGTTATCCATTCAAAATTTATAATTTTGAGATAAACATCTTTCAACGGCTACACTACAGACCTTTTGAGTTTGTTATGTACTAAAAGTTAATTGGTTGTTTTCTACTTTAGTTGTTATAATAACTCTCTAAGTCTCATTTCTTCACTTAGTTATAATAAAAGAAGCATTGCTAATATTTTTAATACTGCATTAATTTCTATTAAACCAACATTGTATATACACATAGGACTACAAGAACATTTTAGAATTGAGAAAGGTCTCTTACAGCAACCATAGAGATTCATACTCACGTCTATGAATCTCTTACAATCTTCTTCTTTGGTCACATCCGCAGCAATGACATGAACGTTTTTAGCACCCAAAGTCTGTGATAAGAAGGCTATTGTCATGGGAGGCAACACCAAATTAAGCACGCATTGCATCAAATACATCTTGCTATTATGTTATTTTTTCTACAATGAAACTCGATTGAAGCTAAAACTATGATTGTTTCGTGTAATGGAAAACCTATAAAACAAGCGTAGCGTTTATATTGAATTTCACAAAGTCATAGACCGGTTAGGCTATGCATGGTCTCTGTTGTCTTCAGTATGCATGTTAGGGGGGGGGTAAGCAGAGATCCACGTAGCTTCTTTGAGAATTGTCGATCTGCCACATTTTCTCTCATCACTTCAATTTATGGTAAATCAAAACAAATTTAAATCTTGTTGACTATATTCCTTTCTCATCAAAACGGTCTAGAGTTTTATTTTCTCCCGTCGGGGGTGGACTTTAAATGGCAATAAAACACACTAAAACGGTCATTGATACAGTTTTCAATATTTGTAGATGTGTCGCTTCTTCTTGAACCTGGTCTGCAGCTTTCTCTTTGACTGAAAAGCATTGAGTTAAAGTCTTCCTTAACTACAGCCTAGCCCCTAAAACTTCCTCCTATGGGATAATATGTACTAGGCAGAATTGTTTGTAATGGTTAAAATTTCATTGAACAAGATAGCAATCATGAATTATCAACCCTTTATGCATTTCAATACTTGAATGATTTTGAAATTCATCATAACTAGCATGTCATGATATATGCAACTCTAAGGCTAAAGTTTAGCATGTCATGATATATGCAATTCTAAGGATAAAATTTCAATCTACTCAATCAAGCATAACAGGTATGTTGAAATATGAAAAATTCGAATCGCATTTTCGTTCTCTCAACCAACGGGATTTTTCAACAAATTCCAATTAAAAAGGCCTATGCAACAAATAACTGAAATTGATAAATCCAAATAGATTGGCCATTATCCAATCTGATTGTCGTGTTATTGTTATATTTTTCGAAATGACATATCAAATTATCTTTCAAAACAGTATATGATATACCTGGTTACTATCAGCTTCCTCCTTCCGTTTTATATTTCTGCAAACGCACACGCACATGCGCTTGAACATAGACTTGAGATTTTTAGTTCTTCGTGTTGTCAATGTTTCCGATATTTTCAGTTCAGCCTTGAAGGCAGGGACTTGTTGCCTTTGCAACTCCCCCTTGTTTCTATAATAAACACTTAGTATATAAATAAAGAATGGAATAATAACTAAAAGTTGAATTATAATTACTAAAATTATAATTAAAAGTTGTATTATGATTATTGAAATTATAATTAAAAGTTGTATTCTAATTATTGGAATTATAATTTAAAGTTGTATTCTAATTATTGTAGAGGTGATCTCTTAAACTAAGATTCCATGATAATGAATACAAACAAACGGGTATATTATATGTATGTGCAATAATCTATAAGAAATGATATTGCATGGTTGTGACGTAAATTAATATGTGATGAAGACTTTACACATACACCTTGTTAATGTTACATTTCGCAACATGCAAAGGTTGACATGAGATATATATGTATTACTAATTGAGATTATACATTATGAATATTTGTATTTAGTAAAAGTATTAACACGAAGTAGTTGTTACATTAACGTATATATTTTTTATTAAAATATAGATTATTATTAAAACAATTTTATACACTCACACATTATGTTATTATTAATTAATACATTGTATAATTAATAATATAATTATTCATGGAGGAAGGTGCAGGAGGGGTTATTTTTATCTCTAGAGGAAAATTAGAACAAACATTCAAATCTTACCTTGGAGTCATGATCAACAATCAGACGGAAGCATATGCATTGTCGAAAGGATTTAGTTTGGCCATATACACGCAGATTAAGAAGCTCATCATCCTAGGAGATTCTGATGTTATTATTTAGTGTATGAGTGAAAACACCCTCTCCTCCGAGATACATCTCACTTCGATATTGGAATGGGTGTGATAGCTTTGCCAAAAATGCGAAGGATTAGAATGGTCGATGTCCTCTAAAAATTGACTAGTGAGGCTGACAAAAGAGCCAATGAGGTTGTGAAGAAAAGTGGGGGGGGGGCTCTATATTAACAATCATCGACATCATAAACACATTCCCTAAACTCAATCCTCATGCATGAAACATGAATTCATTGCAACATATGGTACATAATGCAACTCTCGACTCACATGTAGATAAGACAATTGGTACAAGGCTCCCACGCCTCCAGAGTATGCCTTATTTAATGGCCAAATATGGTAAAGAATGCCCACCTTCAATTTCTCTATATCACAGTGGGATAAAGTATCACTAGCTCATGGAAATTGGCATTCAACATTGGTTATATTTGGTTTGGTTGGTGTATGGAATATTAAGATACTCTTGTACCCTGGTGTTGGTTATACCCGTCTCCGGTATTCGTTGCTTTGGTGTTGACTTCAATTGGTTTGGTTGGTGCATGGAGAAGGTGACTCTTGGGCTCACGAAACTAGACCACCTCTTTAATTTACACCTTCACACTACAAGGAGAAAACCTTGTAGTGGAGGTTTTTGCAGAGGTTTTTAGTGTTACAAGATTGGAAAAAAATTTCAAAAAAACCTCCACTATTTGTAGCGAAGTTTTTTTATCCAGATTTATGAGAGGAAGGAAATGAATAATAGATTGAATACAATAACACATAGATATGGAGAACAACAACAGATATCTAGTAAACAATAAATTCTATTGAATAAATAAAATAGGTTGAAACTGTAAAACTACAGAACTAAAAACAACTTGTCTGAATGGTGGTAGCTATCTTTGAGAAGAGATGCGGATGCTACGCACATTCATCTGAGCAAAGTGACTACAATGAGGCTCTAGAAGCCTTTTTAACAAGACCCATGAATGCCAAAACCCTAGAAATCCAAAAACCTAACCCTGGGAGGTGAAACACCAAAAGTTATGTGGGCCCCAATGGGTAAGTCGGTACCTCAACTTCCTGGGGTCATAACTTTTGCATATGACCTCTATTTCAGGTGTGTGATAGCTCGTTGGAAATGTCTTTTTGAGAAATACACATTATGTCATCAAAATCTAACTCTGACTATTGTTTGACTATGGCAAGCCAAAAAAACATTGTTTAGGGCCCCAAAACGGTCATGGAAGTACATAAAGATGTTCTGACATGAAAACTTCCAAAATAATCTAGTTGGAATAGGTGGGAGGCCACCAATATCCACTGGATGTTGTGTAGGTCTTCAGGATAGGCCCAGAAGTGCATTACCCATGATTACAAAGAAATGTCATCATTAAAGAGAAACGTGGTGAACTAAAAAATGTCAAGAGGAGCCAGTTGGAATAGGTGGGTGGCCACCAATATCCACATGGATCACTCCTCCCCCCTTAGAAAGAAATGGTATCAATTGCGTTGAGTGCCACCATCTGGTGAGGAAATGTTTGTTGAATTTATCCCCGAGTGAGCCACTTGCCTTGGTGAAGGAGTTTCCCTACCTTGACAACCCAATAAAGTTGGATCCTCTGTTGGCGAGTGTCCTTGACTTGTGTGTCCACTATCTTATTAGTGGATGCATGTTCCATGCAGTCAGGGTTGGGCTATGTTAGTGTCAACTATTTTTCGATCTTCGAGGTGTCCAATAATGGTGGAAAATATGGTTGGAGGAGGTCCACATTGAACACTGGGTGCAAGCCAAGGAAGGAGGGAATCTTGAGCTCAAAAGCTTTGTCACCCACATCCTTGGTGATAGTTTAAGGCCCATAGTGAAGTGGACAGAGCTTCCGATGGAGACCAGTAAGGCGCTCTTTCTGCAAATGTAACCAAACCTTGTCTCCCACCTTAAACTTGTGTGGTACTAGGTGTTGATCATGGTGTTGATTGTACTTAGCATTGGCTTTCTGCAAAATCTCATGGACCTGTTGGTGGATGTGTTGAATCCACTCAATGAATCTGGTGGCTTTGTCGGCCTCAGACTGAACATGGGAATATTCTACATGTGTGGTTGCAAGAGGTAGTGCAACATCAATGGGACCCAAAGGGTTGGAATCCTAGCCCCACCTGAAATGGGCTATGGTCGGTGGAGCTATGGAGAGTCATGTTGTATCTCTTTTGAACATAGGGAAGACTCCCATCCCATGTACGTGGATTCTTAGAGTTATACATGCGCAAGATGTGCACAATAATTTGATTGACGACCTATGTTTGGCCATTGATTTGGGGGTGGAAGGCAGTGGATTTAGTGAGCTTAGTGTCCAACAATGACCAAAGACTTGACCAAAATGTGTTGAGGAACCTGTTGTCCTGATCTAAGATGATGGTATGTGGTATCCCAAAATGGACCCTTAGCAGTATCTTCCGCTGTGATGCTCTTCTTGCAGGTTGTGATAATGGCCATCTTCAAAAACTGATCAACCACCACAAATACCCAATCATTGCCTTGCTTGGTGGATGGAAGGCCAAACATGTAATCCATCGAGATGGATTCCCAATGTCTCTTGGGAGTAGGAAGAGGGGTGTATAAGCCTTTCTTCTTGATGGTTGTCTTGGCAATGGCACAAGCAGTGCAAGATCTGATATACTTGATGATGTCCTGTCAAATTTTTGGCCAATAAAAATGTTTCTATAAAATGGCCACAATTTTCCCCATGCCAAAATGTCTTGTCATCCTACTGTAGTGAGCCTCCCAAATCATCTTTGCACGCTCGCTTGCAGGAACATAGAGGTGGCCCAGATGGAATAATAGTCCATATTGAATGTGAAAATCAGTGACCTTCGCACTTGTACCCAAGAGCTGATAGGTGGTGGCGAAGTCAGGATCACGTTGATAAAGTTGGGGCCACTTAGATGCCTCATGCCCATAGGAATGGAGAATGGTGGTGATGAAGCAACGGGAGGTCGAATGAGGCATCCAGAGGCATGATTTGTGCTCAATGTCTTATACTTGATGTTGAGATGGAACTAGTGCAGGTATGTGGACCACTTTCGATGGCGGTCGTTCTACAACTTCCCCTATGTCTGTATGAACTGTAGAGGCTTGTGATCAGTTTGGATGATTGTCTCCTTTCCCAGAATGTAATGTTTCCATTGATGGCAAGCTTGCAGTATGGAATACATTTCCTTGTCATATGTGGGGTATTTTTGGAGGGTATCTGAGAGTGTCTCACTATGGTATGTTATTGGTAGGCGGCGCTACCTTTGGTATCTTGTACAATTTTCTACCCAAAGTAATAATAACATTGTGGGGTCTATACTCATACACAACATGGATAGCCTAAACAAACATCACAAACTTCAAGGGGAGAAAAATCACACAATACCTCATTTTTTAAGGGATCAATGTCGTAGGGAAGATGACATTGTTGGCTGACGCGGAGATCTCTTCCTTGGCAAAGCCATTCAATGGTGTATATTTGCAGGTGCGATTTCATCGACAGGTCCAGCCACTTGATGACCTCTACTGAGATCAGGTTCTTCAAACTTCTGTTATCGACAACGAAATGAAGCGAAGCCCCCTTTACCCACATATGTGAGTGAAAGAGGTGTTCCCCTTCCTCTCGTTCTTCTAGTTCGCTTGGCTAGAATTTTGTGGTAGCAATAGTGGCATTGGGTTCAGCATTGATAATCTGCTTCCCTCCTTCTGGATTTGATTCCGAGTCAGAATCCACCTATGACTCGAAATCTTTCAGCTCAGCCACTAGTGACTGCTTGGAGCGACATTCTTTAGTGTTGTGGCAAGGGATTTTATGGTATTCACACCACTTTCCCGTGTCCTTCTTCAACTTATCATTACCCTTCTTGGGTTGTGTCTTGGACTGGTTTTCTTGAGAGTAGTAATATTTGTTATGTCCCTTGTTTTGTGGGTTAGGGCCACCTTTATCCTCCTTCGACTGTGAGGAGTTTGCAGATCCAAACTCTCGCCTCTTCTACTTAAATTTTTTCTCGATCTTGATAGCATATCTATAAGCCGTGTCTAATGATGTGATGTCCAGAAACTCCACTTTTGTTTTAATGCATCTATGCAGAAAATCGCAGTATTTGAGCACCATATTTCGATCAGAGTCTTTGATACCCAATTTGGTGCGTAGGGTATGGAAAATATTGGTGAAATATAGTATTGTATGGTCCCTTTCTTGACACAACGTGGTCCATCTTGTGCACTGGTCCTCGTAGCTTCCAACAGGGTAGTATTGTTCTTTAATGGAATCCATAAAGGAATCCCATGTGGGAGCGACCACAAATATTGCAGATTCCTCTATGGCCCTTTTTTCAGAGTACGTATTCCACCATTCCTTAACATGGGGGACGACCTTGAGGAGTGAAAAAGTAATCTTTTCCCTATCGAAAAAATTGTGGACCGAAAAATACCCTTCAAGCAGATTCAGCCATTTATCTATAGCATATGCATCTATCAATCCTTCAAATAATGGAATATCAAAATTTATTTGTACCTTGAAAGGAGTTGTGTGGCCGCTTGATGAAAATGTGTCTCATGTGGGTAGTTGTCGAAAGATCTGTGCAAAGTTGTTCATCATTATGTTTGTTTGTCGTGCAAGGGATTCCTCGAGCAACAGTTTAAAAGGATCTCTTGCTCAATCATATTTCTTCTTGTCCCCCATGAGTTTTTGTTAGGCTCGACATAGACGATCTTGCAAAGGCTCAATTGATTCGAGACCCAACTTCTTATACCCAGAGCTTGTCAGGGACATGCACAAAGAAAAACAAATGAGGAGAAGACCGCTTTGATACCAATGATCCATATTTATGAGCAGAATGAAATGAATAATAGATTGAATAAAATAACGTGGATATACGGAGAAAAAAAACAAATATCCAGTGAACAATAACTTCTATTGAATAAACAAAATAGGTTGAAACTGTAAAACTGAAGAACTGAAAACAACTTGCTCGAATGGTGGTAGCTATCTCTAAGAAGAGATGTGGTTTCTATGTGCATTTGTCTAAGCAGAGTGATTACAATGAGGCTCTAGAGGAATTTTTAACATTACTCATGAATGCAAAAACCCTAGACATCCAAAATCCTAACCCTAGGAGGTGAAACACCAAAAGTTATGTGGGCCCCGATGGGTAAGTTGGTACTTCAACTTCTCGAGGTCATATCTTTCGCATACGACCTGCATTTTAGGAATGTGATAGCCTGTTGGAAAGGTCTTCTCGAGAACTATACATTATGTTGTCAAACTCTGACTCTGTCTACAGTTTTATTGTGGCAAGCCAAAAAAACATTGTTTAGGTCCCCAAAACAACCCTGGAAGTACATAAAGATGTACCGACATAAAAACTTTCAAAATAAGGCAATTGGAATAGGTGGGTGGCCACCAATATCCACATGGATTCTATGTAGGGATTCAGGATAGCTCTGAAAGTGAAAAATCACAATTACAAAGAAATGTCATCATTACAGAGAAACTTGTTGAACTAAAAATTGTCAAGAGGAGCCAGTTGGAATAGGTGGGTGGCCACCAATATCCACTTGGATCAATTTTATCGAATGTTCCCTATAACTTAAAAAAAATGGGCGAGCAGAGATTTTAATGGAGGGTTTGTTTTTCGGTGCTTGTATTGGTAACACGCATCAGTGCATATTTAAGTAACACGCATCGGTGTGTACATAACCCTAAAAGCACCAGTGCACGTATAATTATTGTGCATAGATTATGTCTTTTTTTGTTATATGTCGAACTGGTGCTTTTATAAATATTATGCACTTAATCGTTCCTTTTTTTTTTATGGCACACCGGTGCTCGTACAATTTGTATGCATCGATGCCTATATTACCATGTGCACCGGAGGGAAGTGAAATTTCAAGCATTTGAAGAGAGATTATGTTGCCATTATTTGTTACCAAGCATCAATGCATATTGTAATCATGTGCACCACAGTATTTTGAAATGATAAATATAGTCGTACATTATGTCATTTAAAGTAACAGTGTTTTTTCACAATTTTTAGCACCAGTGCTTTAATATAATTAATACACACCTTTGTGTATGTACTCATAAAAATGCACAGTTGTCTATTTCATGGCACACATCGTTTAGGGAGTTCAAAAGAATGCAATGCATTGATATGTATATATTTTAATTAATTGATTTTTTTATAAATATTTTATTAATCATCTCAAAATCAAATATTTTTTATAATAATATTGATTTTTATATTTTATTATTGTGTTTTGGTATAATGATTGTATTAATATGTTATCCAACGGATTAGACCTGTGTTATTTGTAACAATGTAAATCATCCATATATTAATTAATCAATAATGCAACATTCTACAACTTTTCACAATGCAATAAAATAAGGAACCCACTTTATTATATATGAATAAGAGACACATCATCATACAAAATGGGACAATGTAAAGGTCCACAATAATCAAATTGCAACCAATATGTAAT
>ML784895.1:120708-161242 GCA_009831015.1 Picea engelmannii | reverse complement strand
GTCCCACTCAATTTGGATACTCTAGCAAGAAGTTATGATTGTTTTACCTAGAACACCTTCTTGAGACTAGTCAATAGGACTAGTCAGATACCCTATCTTACACAAGGTGTATCTACAAATTTATGATGACCCAGAAGCTGAAATTTTTACCACAGATACCTTACTAATTTATATAAATGGCCTCCCGAGTTCAGGGTCTGAAACATTACAGAAAAAAATTCATAGAAAAAATTATGCAATG
Source organism: Picea engelmannii (assembly GCA_009831015.1). NCBI lineage: Eukaryota > Viridiplantae > Streptophyta > Pinopsida > Pinales > Pinaceae > Picea > Picea engelmannii. The sequence continues at coordinate 161,001 of ML784895.1, read as the reverse complement.
ACTCATTTCAGGATGATTCCAGAACCCTATCTTGTACAGGTTGTATCTCCGAAAGTATAAGGCCTCAAGAGATAAATTTTTAACCCAACGTACCTTTATCCATCTACTAAATATCCTCCAAGCCGTTCCTTCAGAAACATTGTAGAAAAAAAGTTATAGTGAAAATTCTACGGTGTCTCAGATGTAGCAGCGAAACCCCAAGACCTTGAGCTCTAATACCATATGTTAAGAACCAAGTATCAATATAGCATAGAAAATCTTCAGAAAAAGTACTCAACACCTTGAAAAAGAGAGAATTTCAGATAATAAGCCTCTTCGAGGGAGCAACCTCCTTTTACCCCACTTAAATGTTCAAGTACAAGATGATTCAAAATGAAAATGTCTCCTTGGTATATATAGGAGACTAGGATGTATAATTACAACTAATGGCCTAAAGCCGACATAAATAAAATAACATTACTAATCTAATATGCCCCAATTAAGGGGTAATGAGCCAATATTAGGGCTTAACACGCATTGTGAGCCCACCATAAATTTGCAACCAAGATGCATGGTAGTCCTGCATACAGTTTTAGAGATTTGTCTTGTATCCATACCTTGTAGCATTCATCTACGGAAGGATTAATTCAATATGCACCTGCTTTTAGCTTTTCTTTTAATTCCATGTCAACCTGACCTACAAAGAGGCAAGATACAAATAGGTGAGATACAATTTCAGATTTTTGTTTTCATAGTACACAGCGGTTTGGACCATGCCAGTTCCTTTTTTCCAAATTATCCTAGGTCAATAGCTTATTGGTTAAGGCTAGCCACATTAGGAGTTTACAATGCAAAGGGGCCTTGGATTTCCATAAATCCTTCCACCACCATTGTGGTTGGACATTTTTATGTTCCTTCTGTCATGATTTGTATCCTAATTTGGTTGTAAAGGATCCATCTCTTGGGTTATGGGACCAACATAAGGAATCCTTGTCATCTTGGGAGAGCATGACTAGATTTTCGCATAATCGAGAAAGAAAGGAGTTTCATTCAACATGAAGAGCTTCTGGGAGACCTAAGGTTGACACATCTTTCCATCATGCTCGTCCTTGAGGCTGAAGGAACTCAATGCACACATCATGAAGAGAGTGTATGTTTTTTTTCCTTAAGTTGTGGATAAGAGGCAAAAAGAGTCTGAAGAAGTTTCCTACTCCCAACCAAGGGTCTTCTCCCACCCTGACCTTTTTTCTGTCTCCTATTTTCCAAACCACCCAATCTCCTACAAGGGGAAAGCTTCAACCAGAGCCTTCCAAACTATGGATCCTTTTGAGGACTTGTTTGGATGTCTAAGCCATTCGGTGATCGAGAGGTTAGGGAAGTGTTTGGATCTCATTACTTTAATCCAAAGCATGTTCCCTACCAATAGCTGCCAAAGGTTCCTTTCAGCTAAATTTCTAGTAAAGAGACGAATATATTTTACTCCCCAGCCACCTAAAGCTTTAGGAATTGCGAGGGAGGACCACTTCGTTAAGTGCATCCTCCTGAAGCATTGTTGTCGGCCTATAAGAAATGGTTGTTGAGTTTTTTTTATCTTGTCCAGGATACCTTTAGGAATGCCTGCGATACAACAGTTCCAGTAAACTGGAATTCCTTCCAGAATAGATTTCAGTAGGACTAGTCTACCTCCTCGTGAGAGAGTTCTAAAACCCAGGAGTCAATTCTTGATTCCACCTTTCGAAAACCATATATATATATATAATATAATTATATATTATATAACTATCTAATAATATAGTTATATAATATATAACCATTTATTTAAACCGAAGGTATTTTTAAGGGGAGGTTCATCTCGAGGCTTCATCGTTTGTCCAGAGCGTATAGGAACGTGTCATCTCTAACCATTTATTTATGGACAATCATTGAATCATCTCTTTCCAAGTGTTTTACACTTCACCAAGCGGTAGTTACTTCATCCCGGTCTGCCCCAATCCCTATTCATTTTTGTCGGCGCTGCTTGTATTCAATGGGTGAAATTATTCTGATGTATGCATTGGGAATAAGGGAAATGTCTTAACAACGAGGCTAGATTTTGAACAGTTATGGCTGAACTTTATATCTGCTAGAATTTTAAGGAGATTCCAACCTGATAATTACTTGAACAACGAGCACTAAGAAACATCAAAGACAAGCCTCGCTTCTGGATAGTTTTTTGGGGGGTACACAAGGAGAGACAATTGGTCACTTTCGTCCCGACCGCAAACCTGTTAACTACACATTCAATAATTATGATCGTTTTATTGAGAATATTTTTCCATCTACTGAGTTTTTTTAAAGCGTAGGACAATGGATGAACTTCCTGAAGAAATTGGGTAATGAAAATGGCCATAGATTATTTCCAAAGAAAGAAAATAGTAGCGAGACATCTGATAAAATAAAAGATGATATAGAAGGCTCAGGGCCTGCGATAAAAGACCAGTTTCTACATTATTAGCTTGGCTGGAATATTTTAAGCTTGAAATTGACAACAAAGGTTTCAATCTCCTAAAGCACACGAACGAGTATTTTTATTACACCGAAGGTGTTTTTAGGGGGGGTTCGTCCGGAGGCTTCGTGTCTGTCCAGATAGGAATGTGCCAACTATAACAATTTATTCATTTACAATCATTTAATCATCTCCTTCCACTTGTTTTGTACTTCATCGACTCCAAGCGGTAGTTTCCATGCACATTCTTCATCCCAGTGTGCCCCAATCCCTATTAATTTTTGTCGGCATTGAGGAACTTATATGCAGCTTCCTCTATGGATTTTATGCGTAGGCTTTGAAATCACATTGTGTCCAGATGAGGAGGAGAGTCGAAGGTAGAAGGCGGATTTGTGGGATGGATGGAGGAGACCAGGATCTGCCTTCACCAGACTCAAGAAGCGGAGGAGAGGTTATGCACTTACTTGAGATTTGGAGGCGGAATCGGTGGAACAAGCACGAGCTTACCATCAGGAGATCATCTCTCTTACACAATGCTTGAAACACGTGGAAAACCTTCTTTATGTTTCCAATGAGGAGATCCAATGCCTCCGTTGAGTGTGTAACGAATTTTAAAGTACAGACTTAAAAGAATGGGCAAGTGCAATTGGAGAGCTACGCAATTCGGAAGTTCTGGAACTACATAGCCCTTTGTTGGACAGGTTGTTGCCTTCATTGGGAAACTTATGGAACTTGAAGGAATTGACTCTATGGGACTGCAAGTGATTGAAATATTTACAACCTTCTTTGGGTGACTTATATAACTTGAATAAATTGACTATATAGGGTTGTGAGGAATTGAAATGTTTATCGGCTTCCCTCGGTGGCTTAAGGAACTTGAAGGATTTTTAATCAGCTCTTGCCATGAACTGAAATGGTTGTCGGCTTCCCTTGGACAGTTGACCCATTTGACTACTCGAATCTATATAATTGTTTGTTATGCAAACTGTCATTTAAAAAGGTCATTAAAGGAGAAGAGGAACATTACACTCTTCCATTGTGAAATGCATGTCTCGGCTCCCAGAGTTAATATTGGAACACACAAAAATATTAGACGTACCATTAAATGAAGGGGTTTGCCCCAACCTTGAAATTCCTCAATTTTTAGGGTGCAATGATCTTGTGAAGGTTCGAACATTGACAATACAATCATCGAATTGGAATTTTTTTTATGTTCCCCTTTGAGGAAAATAAAGGGGTTTTGGAGATTTCACAAAACTTGAAAGGCTCTGTATTGGTGGGTGTCAAATAGTAGAGACTATGCCCAGCATGGAAACATTTGTATCTTTGAAGAAATTGTGGATAGATGGTTGTGTGAAGGAGAAGAGCATACGAGGATTTGCGCAATTAAGAAAACTCATATCATTGTATGTTTGTAAGTGCAGTGAGTTAGAAAAGTTGGAAGGCATTGAACACTATATGTTGTTAAGGGAGCTTTACATATTAGATTGTCCCAGACTTCAATGGGGTCAAGGAATATTGGAGCAGGTGCACCAACAAGTGGAGGAGTGCAGGATTGGCTCAACTAATGGAGGATTGCAAGATTGGATCAGCTTGAAGAAACATTGAAATCGATGGTGCTCTATGAGGATTCATTAGCTTGACATATGCAGCGCAAATTAAAAATAGTTTTGCAATTAAGGTATATTTGACAATTATTTCAATCGTCATTGGCCATTTCGTTTATATTCCAAGATGTTACTCTATAAATATATTTGTTTTATGGAATTTGGAAGGTTTTACATTACAAATATTAAAAAGCTATTTTCACTTTCTTCCGAAAAAGGTAATTATTCTTTTTCAAAATAAGAGAAAATGTTTGATATTCATATTTAATCACATGTATACGAAGAATTTTTAATTAGTAATTTTTATTTACAATTCATGTAACTTTATTTTTGTGTCAGAGATTTTTTACCAATGAGTGGGTCATCCATTCATTCATGGCCTTAGAGTGTTGTGATCCTGTAGAGGCAGGCAAATAGAGGCAACATATAATCCAAGAGATTATATAAAAGGTCATGGAGATTTAGAACCTAGGCCTCAACAAACACATCCTTCAATACCTCAATGACAAAATCAATAAGATGATCAGGTAAAATGGGCACTGGGAAGCTCATATTATAGAGTTTGGCGGTCCTAATTATGCCAAAGTAGGGGCCGAGATGACGAACTTGGAAGGGAACAAGGTTGATGTTCCTGGTACCACCAAAAATGGCCTCGGTTATAGATACTTTGGGGCTGTGAAATTCCTCCCTGATGTCAAAGAGATATTCGATAAGCTCCCCAAGGTAAATAATAGGAGGTCTAGGTATGAGATTTACAAGAAAATTAACACCAATTATTATGGCTACAGGGATGACGAGGATGATATCTTGGAGAAATTTGAGCGGTTGGTAGAGGAGGAGATGTGAGCCAGAGTGTTGAGGGAGTGGAAGAGGATCGAATCCATTAAGAGGGATGATAGGTTGATGGTCAAGACAAAGAGGAGGAGTGTATCCACGGTGGAGAAGTCTGAAAATGTTCAGAAGAAGAGCGGTGAGCATGCCCAGCATGGGAAAAAGCGAGGAACTACAAATGTTCTAGAAAATGAAAGAAAAAAGTGGATGTCAAAGCAATGGAAAGGTGAGAGGATGGTGACATTTCTAAATACTGACAAAAGAAGTAATGGACATGGTGAGTGCATTCCCGTGAAATCCTAAAGGTAACAACAACTTTAAATAAATAAATAAAAATTATTATATTGGAATTGAAAATTTAATTACATGTGAATGGGCACATGACTGTAAGACCTAGTTAGGCATGCATACCCCTAGTAAATTACCAGTAAATTCTAGACGTAGACCTAGGTGATAGGGGGGACATGTCGGTTTCCTAAATAACATGGTTATAAACTTTGAGGGGGGTAGGACCTGGATAATTACCCCAAGTCAAGTTTAAAAGGGGGGAAAGTTGGGTTAAACATGACTTAGTGAAAGAATCAATGAGTTAAATTCATTTTAGGTCAACAATGGTGGTTTCTCAGGAAAGGTATCATGTAAGTTGTTGTCAAGGTGGATATTGTTGGAATTGTGACAACAATGAAATTTATCAATTCAGATAATGGTGGCAGTTCACATAATGGTGGCAGTTCACATAACTGTGGTAGTTCATGTAACAGTGGTAGTTCATGTAGAAGACAATATATATCTGTGTATCCCTAAGAGACATTTGGTAAGTTGTGTAAGCCCATTGTGGGAAGATTGTAATATATACCTCTAAGCAATAAGAACATTGATACCTTACCCCTTGATTTTTCCTTGGCATATTTTTTATGTGTGGTGCACCAGTGTAGTTGGTTCTCTATAACGCATTGGTGGGTTTATTGCAAATACAGTGCCTCTTCTAAGATGAGATACACCTTTAATGCACACCAATATTTTTAGCGGTGCATACCTATAGACAAACTGCTATGCTATTTTTTTAATAAGTGGTGTGTGTCGTATTGTGCTCTTTACCAGTGTAGTTTATTCCCTGTAACACAATGATTTGTGGTGCCTCTTCTAAAATGATACGCAACATTAATGTACATCGGTAAGTTTGTTGATCCATGTTTCTTGGAGATACAATGTGTATTTTCAATTTTGTGTTGTATAACTCACTGGTCACGGGGCATCCCATCAAATGCATTGCTATGATATTTTAAATATGTGGTGTAGTGTGGTGCATTAAGGTGCATCAATGTGGTTTATTATCTATTATGTCCCAGAGTGCTCATTGCAAATCTAGTCCCTATTCTAAGACAAGACACATCGTTAATGCACATCGAACATGTCGATGCTCCATGTTATTGAGATCACTTGTGCATATTGTTTAGTGGTGGTTTTTTTTTATAATGCATCAGTGAGAGGGATTCCCACCATATGCATCGAAAGGATAATCTTTTATTATGTGGCTTAGTGTGGTGAGGTGCACCGGTGCAATTGATTCTCTAGAATGCATCAGTGGGTTTATTAAAAAGATGGTGCCTCTTTTAAGATGAGAGGAACAGGTAATGCATGCCTACCATTCTAGTGCCTGATGTGTAGTTTTGATCAGTGCATTGTGTATTTTTGAGACGCACCACTACTGGTGCTTCCTGTAAATTCACAAGACACAGCATCGTGTCTGGGGTAAGCCAAACTCATGAAGTGCACCACACCGATTTTTTTTTTTAATGTAAAATAGTCCAAATTTATGCCCATTTTGAAATTTTAATCCGATGAAATTAAAAATAAGGAGGTAACAAACAATTTACCTAGTCTTTTCTTTCTCTAGGAGGCATGGTTGCCCCATAGAGAAAAAATGAAAATTTGCATTGTTTTTCAAAATTTGAAAATGTATGGAATCTACTGGTGAAACCATTGAACTTAGGAAACAACATTATAGAGCACTCCAAACAGGGTGGTCGTAGGAGTGTGGGCGCCAGTACTTGTGTGATTTGTTGGAAGCACAGAAGGAAATGTGATAATGAAATTTGTTTTGATAATTTTATTTTTATTTTACCCTATCACAGTGCACCATATAGTAAACTTCACTGGTGTGTGGTAGTATAAGTAACGCACCGGTTAGATTTTTGGCTATAAGTTAAAAAACTCAAGGCTATAGTATCATTAAGCGCACCATTATTATTGTTTGGTGTGCCACTATTGTATACTAATCGGGGCGGTTAGGTTTTTTAGCACACCAAAAAGGTCTTTTGGTTTTTTTAGATTAAATTTTTATATTGAAAACCCAATTGTTCTAACATGATCCATTGTGTCCTTCATACGCACATCGGTGCTCTTAGTTTAATGTGGAGCACCGATATGCATCTTTTTTTACTTTTTAAATAAAAAATGATATTTTATCATTTTATATTAATAATGGTTATTGGTGCACCTTATTAGTTTAGCATCATGGCATCATGTTTGTGAGCACATCGATGCATTTATCTGATTTAGGTGCAATGATGTAAAAATCTCCAACCACCCACCTCTGCTATAATAAGAGAAGGGATAAATTTCTAAGGGAGGTTCTGTAAAAACCTTTGCTACAAGGTGTTCTCCTGATAGTGTCATGACTACATCAGCACAATCCAACAAAAACCTCTCCTGGATCTTAGTTTCTTCAGCTAAAGTATCCTCCACCCTTCTAGACAATGGACAACATATGCATTTCTCACAGTCACAAGGACCTCTAGAACAAATTAATAAAGGAACTTCAGTCTCTAAGCCAATTAATCTTTTCTAAACTATGGCAGCTATATATCTCTCAGTATACTTTATGTTATTAGGCTCAACATGTTTTGTGTGTACTCTCTTTAAAAATTAGGACACAATGCATTTTTGGAAGAATTGTAACCAACTTTCTAGGAGGCTTTTAAAAAATTTTGAACAACAACTCCACGGTAGGTTGCCATTTTGTAAATTTTCATTGTACGCCTTGGCTATAGCTCTTTGATTAATATAATTTTCGAGTGATTGTTAAAATAATAATAATAATAATATAATTACTAATAATTATATATTGTACTATATATAAAAATAATTTACATAATACATTAAATATATAAAATAATATTAATTATTATTACAAATTATTTAAACAATAATGTATTATATTTCAATATATATATATATATATATATATATATATATATATATATATATATATATAGTAATATAATATGATTATTGTCAAATCTCGCTAGCATGATCAGTTTTGATGGGCCTCATTCTGCATGGCAACCAAGGTTCGAAACATGTCGCTACCATGAAGAGACACCTAAAAAATCCAGTCATGCTAAGGGTTAGTGTGGACCAAGCCGAGTGTGATCCCTAGGTGATTTTGATGGCTTAGATGTCCTTGGGTCACGGTTTCTCAGCCACAGGCTAGTCCCACAAGTCATAGACATACTGGAAAACAAAAAAAATATAATATAATTATTACCAATTATATATATATATATATATATAATCAAAATAGTATTATTATATTATTCAATCATACATTATTATATTAATAAATTAAAAATACACAATAATTATAGTTTGAACTATATTGTAAACTATAATTATCGTTTTATAAAATAAAATAATATAACTTATATAAATCACTATTAAAACAATAAACATTGTTAAAATAAAAATAAGTTTTCAAGAGTTTTATAGTGAAACAAGGTGTTAGACAATTCTTAAAAGGTTGTGTGTCGAAGGAGGGTTCAAGATGAAAAGAACTTTCTCTTATAATGTCCTACATACACCCACATTAAACCTCAAATATGGAAATGAACCCTTGATCTCTCTTGCAGCTAGAGAAGCACTCTCACGACTTCCCATCAAATTCTTAAAGCTCAAATCCTCATCAAAATGCTATGGGAAATTTCACTTTACAAGATTTGATGTCTAAAGCTACGGGTTTGCTTATTATTCCATCACAATTAATACCTCCAATACCAAGACTACCTACTACACATTTAATACTTCCAAATGGCAATGTCATTCTCTTATCCACCTATTACCTATTATTGAATTGTTATTTTGATAGTTCAATCTTGAAATGTTAATGAATGGGCATGTAACACACATGAACCCCTAATCACCTCTTAGCCTCATGGGATGTTCGAATTTCTTCCTTTATCCTCAAGGTGGGTATTCGGATTCCTCAATCACTTAAGTGGAGACTTCTCTTATCACAATATATACTATATTAACTCTTACAAATTTACAATGAAGTTTTCCCGTAATTTACTAAGGAGACTAGGAACCTAAACACCCTCGAACGGACGGTCAGCATTACTCCTCGTCATCATATCAATGATCTATAGCTTTTCAATCTCAGCCTTGTTGAAATGCTCAATTCCCCAAGGTCAACATCCTTTCCAACGGTGTGGATCATCCTTAGGGATCCAATGATCCTCGAACCCAAGATTTAACAACTACGATTACATTGAGGCCTCTCCCAACTCGATGATTAATCTCCACTCATATGCCCATATTGCATGCTAACGAATGGGTCCCACAAAATCTACGACTGAGATCGAATATCACCCACACATCAACCAACAGTCCACCTTCGTTCTGGAATTCCCTTCTCATCAAAGTGTCTCCCCTTTGGTTTCATAGACCACTCCAACCGGCTCAGTCCGACCACACACACTCTGGTAGATCGAATGATAGAGGTTCATTTCATCCGACGGATATCATATGCTTTGGGATTTACAACTATTCACTAGACAAGGTTCTTAAACCCTCCTCCTCGGAGAGATTCACATAAAATGCAACACCTAATATCCCAATGGGCATCTCCTACCAGATCAAGGGTCTTTGAACTTCCTATTCTTCAAAATCCCTTGTAACCTTCCATCCAGACCTTCGAAAGTATTCCCTCTGAAAAACTCACGACTCGTATCAATGATCCAAGACTCATTGATACACCATTTGATAGATCAATGATTTTTGTTGACTTGGAGCTCTCCCCGTCAGAGTCCCAACTCATCCTTGTACTAGGCCATTCGGACAATTGCATCCTTCGACCAATGGTTAGGATCTTCTAGTTAATTCGATCCAACGGCTACAGATCCTTCTGGAGTAAAACACTAGTTTTCTTCAGGTATCAATCTGAATCAGGACTTAACTGATTCAGGGTTCCTTCTAAGTCTTTTCAAAGGTTCTAATAGACCTTCAAGAGCTTCAGGAATCCATTCTTAAACTAACTATGGCATTTCATTAGGAACTTGGGTGAAGATTTGAATATCCTGCAATATTTCCATCTAAGTTAGGTGATTTTCACAGGACTTAAGGTTCCTTAACCTACCCAGGGCTTCCCAAAACCAGGGTACTCCTATCACTTCCCAATGAAGATCTTGTCCATATCCTGTAAACTTTCCTCTCAAGAGTAGGGGGTTCACAGAATAGGATCCCTCTGAATCAACATAAGGACCTTCCACACACACCAAGGCATCACCTTGGTCAATTCCAGGGTGAAGGATTTCTTCATATATTGCAAAATTTCCATGCAAGAATTGCAAACTTCACAGGAATGCACCCTACCCTCATGTTGTTCATCATGGGTTCATGATCATAACTCGTGTCGATTTTTAGATTGGTTAAGGTCCAAACAACAACCTCACAAGGATAAATGTCCCCCTGCATTTTTATAGAGGTAGTACTCCTCTGTATGTTCTGAAAGATATACCTTGATACTTGGAACATTAAAATAGGGAATACTTAAAAAAAACACAATCTTTATCACTCAACAAAATATAAAATATTGTTGATTAAAAATGATATATTCACAAAGAGAATTATTGAGAAGAGGACCAGGAATCTTTCAAAGACTATGATACAATAGAAAATATATTGTATAGAAATAAAATAACCATTATATGAAAAATGATAAAATTCTCACATCCATCACAGTATATTAAATTTTGATCACATTCATAAGAAGGAAAGACACAAGTCCACAATCGAGAGAACTTTAAAAGATTATTTCATTCAAAATAAGAGAGAATATGATAGGTGTACTTCAAACATTCAATGATCAATAACTTAGAGTTTGAGAAATCATTGAAATTACAACCCAAATTAGTTCTCTTGGGAGTTCAAAATAATAGTATTAATAGTTTTTTTTCAAATAAATAAAAAGATATCATTCGTCGAAATGGACTGGGATGGGGCTCCCATGGAGCATAAAAAGAAAGTGGAACGAAATTGAAACTGAAAAGAAGAAAGAAGGAGATGACCAGAATGTTGGTTGTGGAGCGTGATTATCTTCCTATTTCATAGGCCTTTGTTTTCGACCTTGTTTATACCCCATGAAGGTTGTACACCCCTCCACGCGAGGGGGTTCCCTGATAAGGGTTCAAGGGCGAAGCCCTAAAGGAAAAATTGCCTAGTAAATGTATATTGTAATTTCATGGTAAATTTGGACTGTTCATTATAAGGTCGTAGATCTGATGGTAGAAGTTATGTTAGAGTTTTTTTCCCTAGAAGGAAACCCTCTTTTATGAGGGAAATGTATTGTGGTTGTGAATCATTGTGAATAGTGTATTCTAAGAGAGGATATTGTGAGAGAAAGAAGAGGAAGTTACAACGGGTGTGTTGTAGGTTGTATCCCTTCATTTTGTTGGATAATAAAAAGGAAGGACCTCGCAATTTCTCTGGTGGACGTATCCCACACTGGGTGAACCACGTATATCTGTGTCTCTATTGTATTGTGTATCTTCAATGTTTTATTTCCACGTTTGTTTTATTTTATTGCTCCGCGATCCTGTTTTTCTAACAACTTGTATCAGAGCAAAAGGTAACTCGTAGGAAAAGAGGGTTCCTGGTTCGAGTGGGAGAAATGGCAGAAGATGGAAAGTTTAAGGTCAAGAAATTTAACAGCCAAAACTACCAGTTATGGAAGATTATTTATATCAGAAGAATCTATTCCTACCATTGGGTGGAATAGCAAAGAAGTTGACGACCATGAAGGATGAAGAATGGGAGGTTCTTAACAAAAAGGCACTAGGAACGATACGGATGAGCCTGGCAACGTTAGTGGCTTTCAATATTTCGTAAGAAAAGACAACGAAGGAGATGATGGATGCATTGGCTAAATTGTATGAAAAACCTTCAACGTCCAATAAGGTAATTCTAGTGAAGATATTATTTAATATGAAGATGTCAGAAGGTGGGTTTGTTTCAGATCATTTAAATGATTTTAACAGAGTTACTAATCAGCTAAGTTCTATAAAAGTGGACTTTGATGATGAGGTCAGGGATCTTCTAATATTGTGCTCATTGCCAGAAAGTTGGAACGTCTTGGTCATGGTTGTAAGTAACTTTGTCTATGGTTCAAACACTTTAAAATTCGATGGTGTTGTTGGTGTTATCGTTATCGAAGAAATGTGACAGAAAATCATAGGTGAGACATCAGATAATCCGTTAAACATGGAGAACAGGGGAAGACAAAAGGATAAAGGAAAGGGCTAAGGGAACTGTGGGAATTCTAGGAAGGGAAGATCCAAATCCAAACTGGGAAAGATAGAGTGTTGGAATTATGGGAAGAAAGGACATCTGAAAAAAGACTGCAGAGCTCCAAAGAAACAAAGAGATGGACATCAAAAGAAAAAACAGGAAGTAAATGTAACAGGTGATGTTTTACAAGATGCTTTGATTCTTTCTGTAGATAATATTTATGAGTATTGGGTAGTATATTCAGGGGATTCATTTCATGCCACACCCCATAGGAAACATTTTCTAGATTATGTTCAAGGTGATTTTGGACAGGTTCATTTGAGTGATGATGCACCATGCAAAATTGTTGGAGTGGGAAAGGTAAAAATAAAGCAAAGGAATGTAAACCAGTGGTTGTTGAAAGAGGTAAGACATGTTCCAAATATAATTTCAACGGGTCAGTTGTCAATTGAAGGTTTTATATCCATATTTGCAGTTAAGGTGTAGAAGGTCACCAAAGGATCACTGGTGATAGCAAAAGGAGAGAAGGTAGGTACATTGTATTTATGTACTAGTAATATTGACTCTTATATCTCTTTAGCTTCTATAGGAGTGGATACAGCATTGTGGCATCATAATTTTGGACACATGAGTGAGAAGGGGATGTGGATACTTCACAAAAGAAATTTGTTGCCAGATCTTAAACAAATTGATTTTGATTTCTGTGAGTATTGTGTTTATGGAAAACAGAAGAGAATCAGATTTCTCAGAGTCGGAAAAGAAAATAAGAATGAAAGATTAGAGCTTGTGCATACATATGTATGGGTACCAGCTCATGTATCATCTCTTGGTGGCTCTCGTTATTATGTTACGTTTATTGATGATGCAACTAGAAAAACTTGGGTTTATTGCATTCGACAAAAATCTGATGTTTTTGATACTTTTAAGAAATCAAAATCTTTGGTTGAGAATGAGACAAGAAAAAGGTTGAAGTGTCTCAGATCAGACAATGGAGGTGAATATTGTAGAAAGGAGTTTGATTATTATTGTTCATACCATGGGATTCATAGAGAGAAGAGAGTTCTAGGAACACCACAAGAAAATGGTGTTTCAGAAAGGATGAATAGGACAATCATGGAGCATGTAAGGAGTATGAGATTGCATGTTGGTTTTCCCTTACAGTTCTAGGCAGATGTTGTAGATATTATTGTTTACTTAATAAATAGAGGACCTTCAAGATCTTTGGATGGTATAATTTCAGAGGAGGCATGGACAAGTAAAAAGGTAAACTAATTTTTTTGAAGACTTTAGGTTGTGAAGCATTTGTCCATATTAATAAAGAAAATAGAACAAAGCTTGAGGGAAAATCCAAGAAGTGTACCTTTATTGGATATGGTGTTAATGATTTTGGTTATCTCTTATGGGATTATGAAAATCATGAAATCATCAGTAGTAGAGATGTACAAATATCAGTTGCAAGGAAAGAAATAGGAAAAAGAAAAACCAGAATACACAGTGCTTGATGAGATCACTGAAAAAGAAATTCCAAAGGTACCAGAAAATCAAAATGTAAAACAACAGAAGCAACAGGTACCTCAAAATCCTGCAAGTGTTGTTAGAATATCTACTAGGTTAAGTATACCCCTTGAACGATATTCTCCTTCATTGTATTATTTATTGTTGATTGATTTTGGTGAACCAGAATGTTATGAAGAGGCAATGCAGGTAGACACTAAAAATAAGTGAGAGCAAGTCATGAAAGAGGAAATGGATTTCTTGGTAAATAACCATACTTGGGTTTTGGTTAAGTTGCCTACAGGAAAAATAACATTGCAAAATAAATGGGTTTACAAGTTGAAGGAAGAAGATGGAGGAAAAAAGTGGTACAAAGCTCGACTTGTTGTAAATGGGTTTGCACAAAAGAAAGGTATAGATTTTGATGAAATATTTTCTCATGTTGTTAATATGACTTCAATTAGGATTATTGTAAGTCTTGTGGTAGTATAAGATTTGCATCTTGAAGAGTTAGATGTAAAAACAACTTTTATCCATGTGGATTTGGAGGAAGATATTTATATGCAGCAGCCATAGGGGTATGAGGTCAAAGGGAAGGAAAGCTTGGTATGCAGGTTGAAAAAGAGATTGTGTGGCATAAAGTAAGCTCCAAGGCAGTGGTATTTGAATTTTGATAGGTTTATGACATAACAAGGTTATAGTAGATGTCATTCTGATCACTGTGTTTATTTTAAAAAGCTAGAAAATGGAAGTTATATTATCTTGCTATTGTATGTAGATGGCATGCTTGTTGCAGGGTATCATATGCATGATATAAATGTGCTCAAGAATAAATTAGCTATTTCATTTGTGATGAAGGATTTGGGTGCTACAAAGAAAATCCTTGGTATGAAAATAACAAGAGATAGGAAAATTCACAATTTGACATTGTCTCGGGGTGAGTACATAGAGAAGGTGTTGGAGAGGTTTAGAATGCAGAATGCAAAATCAGTTAGTACACCTTTGGATAGTCATTTCAAATTAACCAAAGAAATATGTCTCGATACACAGGATGATATAGAATACATGTCCATGGTCCCTTATTCATCAGCAGTTGGCAGCTTGATGTATGCAATGGTTTGCACAAGACCAGATATTGCACATGTAGTGGGAGTTGTGAGTAGGTATATGAACAATCCATGTAAAGAACATTGGGAGGTAGTAAAGTGGATTCTCGGGTATTTGAAAAGTACTGCTACTCATGCATTATGTTTTGGAGGTTCAGACACTATTCTATAGGGATATGTTGATTCAAATATAGCAGGAGGAGAACCACAGGGTATGTTTTTACTATAGGTGGAACAACAACAATTTGTATTTCGAAACTGCAAAAGGTTGTTGCACTTTCAACAACAGAGGCAGAGTATGTTGTTGCTACAGAGGCTAGTAAAGAGATGATTTGGTTGCAAAGGTTTATGGAGGAATTGTGAAAGAAGCAAGAGAATAACAGGTTGTACTTTGATAGTGAGAGTGTCATTCATCTTGCAAAGAACTTAGCCTTCCATTCGAATACTAGGCATATACAACTCAGGTACCATTTCATATGATCTATCTTGGAAGATGGACATTTTAAGTTGGAAAATATACACACTAGCCAAAATCCTGTAGACATGTTAACAAAGGAAGTAACCAGGGAGAAATTGAGTTCCTGCTCAGTTTCAGTTGGTCTTCACGCATGAAGGTGAAGATGAAATTTTTTTCAGGTACAAGGTGGAGTATAGTTCAGCAGATATAACAACAGTGGAGTTGTTTTGATCAGTCTCCAAGTGGGAGATTGTTGGTTTTGGAGCCTGATTATCTTCCTATTTCATAGGCCTTTGTTTTCAGTCGTGTTTATACCCCATGAAGATTGTACACCCTGGAATACAGTACACCCCTCTGTGTGGGGAGGTTGTAGGGGGGGGCTTGCCCCACTATGGGGTTCGAGGGGATCACCCCCCCGGTTGGGGGGTATGGGGGCAAGTTGGCCCCCAGCGGGGGTTCAGGGGACATTGTTCCTTGATGGGGGTTCGGGGGCAAATCCTCCGAAGGAAAAATTGCCTTGTAAATGTTTATTGTAATTTCATAGTAAATATGGACCATTCATTATAAGGTCACATATCTGATGGTAGAAGTTATGTTAGGGTTTTTTACCCTAGAAGGAAACCCTCTTTTATGAGGGAAATGTATTGTGGTTGTGTATCATTGTGAATATTGTATTCTGAGAGAGGAGATTGTGAGAGAAAGAAGAGGAAGTTACAGTGGGTGTGTTGTAGGTTGTATCCATTCATTTTGTTGGATAATAAAAAGGAAGGACCTTGCAATTTCTCTAGTGGATGTATCCCACACTGGGTGAACCACGTATATCTGTGTCTCTATTGTATTGTATATCTTCAGTGTTTTATTTCCACATTTTTTTTATTTTATTGCTCCGCGATCCTGTTTTTCTAACACATAAATCGATTACGTTTTCTCAAGAAGAATAAGACACAACTAGATGATTCTTGAATGAGAAGAGAGAAAAAAATAGAGAAATTATGAAAGATGTGATCAGATTACTCACTGTGATGGATTTATCTTTGTTTTTATCTGCTTGTCGAGGTACCTTTTATATTCTCCTTTGTTGAGATTCCTTGATCGGTTCTACCCGCCTTTTCTTAATCTAGTTCAGTTATTTTGATTAAGTCATTATTTAACCAATTTTCAATATAATATCTCATAGGTGCAACAGTTATCTCATTCCTTACTTTTATATCAAATAATGATTTTCGAGATCATGAATTTTCCAGATCTCGAAAATCATTTGAAAGTTGATGTAAAGTGTCTTCAATGTCTTCATTCTTGTTTACATACTAACCAACTTTCAATTTCTAACTCTGAATACTCGGTCAAACTATTAAAACTTTCGGCTGATGCAAATTTCAATAATTCCAATTTTTCTTCAAATTGTTCCTTTGTCATAAATATAAAATTTAATATGAATTTTGGGTCTTCAACTTCTTCGATTGTTCCAACTAGATCCAACTCAATTAATTTTAAATATGATTCTCCCCCTTTCACACTTAAAGTTTCACAATCAACCAATATTTCTTTTAAACACTTGATTCTTTTAATCCAGCATGCTTTGAGTTATTTAATGTAAACTGTAGAAGGCAAGTCTTCTTATTTTATGTTCAACTTACTCATATTTAAATCTTTCATAACAAAGGTGGTAAAAACTCCTTTATAAAATTACTCATCATTTTCCAGGTCAGCTTGTAGGTACTGCCTCGGGTTCATCATCCTTGATCCTAAAGAAATAAAATTATTTGTCAATTCCCAAGTTTCTAGGATTAGAGACATTATTTTCTTAATATTTTCTCCAATATATTTTCTAACATCAGTGAGTAAGCTTGATGTTCCTCTCAATCTTGAACTAGATTTTGGTGATCTGACAAATCTCTTCCAAGGTTGTATTATAGCAATTGGGATGGAAAATATGGGTGGAGGCATAAGAGCACTCTCTAGTTCTTTAATTTTTCCTTTGAAGGTGGCATTTTCATTCTCTATTTCATCAACAAACATATTAAGGACTTCCCCTGCATATTCATGGATCCGTACAATTCTGGAAGGTGGAACCCCAATGAAATCAAATTATGAACTAGATTTTCCTTGAATTTTTTTATTTTTTGAATGAAATGTTTCAAGGACCAATTTATTTGTACTCTTGTCGAAAAGAGCACTATACAAAGTAAGGGACTCTTGTTCAAATAAGAGTGGTTCCTACATTTCCAATTCTACTACAACCTCTCTGCTTTCTTGAACTCTTTGTTCTTCATCGAGGAATTCTATTTCCTCAATATTAGAATCCAAGTCCATGTCTTCAAGAGAAACTTCATCTTCAGGAGTGACCTCATTACTTCTTTCTTATTTTTCTTCCTTTTTCTCTTACTAGTCATTGGAAGCTTATGGGGTCTCTTCATATTTCCCTTAGGAGGGTTATGATCAACTCCATCATTAGAATTGTCAGTTGAAGATTTATTTTTCTCTTGAATTGTAAGTTGAGGGTTTTTCTTTGGTAACATGCTTCTTTGAGAAATATTTGGAGATCAAGTAATCCTTTCATTTACAACTCTTCCAAGTTGTCGATGTTGTTTAGTAGTGATAACAATAGTTTCAATGTCTTCAATAGAAAATGTATGAGGGTCCTAGCTATAGTCTTCCTCCTCTTCGAATAGAAATTTATTTGCATATGAGACTTTGTAACCCACAGACATCATGTAGTTCATAAATAATTGATTAGGGTCAAACCCTTTAATCTCATCAGACACCTTTAAATCATATTGATCAAACTTAATTACATATTCATCAATGTTTTCAACATTCTTTAATGTTATTTCACCAATTCTCCATGACAAGGGAATAAATTAATGTTTCCTCCTATCATCGAAGAAATGATCCCAGAATCTGTATTGTCTGCAAACTTCAATTAAAAATATATTTTATGGTACATAGTACGAGAGGTTAAAGGGTTTTTCTTTAGAAAAATAAATCATGATAACACTAAAATTGTCCATAGCTTCAAACTTTCCCCTTTTATACAGAAATGTTGTCGCTTCTAAAAAAATTCTTAATGTCTTAGGTCCATATATGAGTTTCTTAAAAGAAGAAACAAAGGAATTGTTTGCTTCATAAAAATGATACATGGTTTTTTTGTAGATTTTAACCTTGTACAATATTTACTGCAAACATATTTTCAGTAAAATAACAGAAAAGATACAATGGAAAATACAATACACATTACACAGAGATTTTTCCCATGGAAACTCAAATCGGGAAAACCAACATATTATATATTCATTCATTGCGATACATTGTTTACAATACAATATACGTATAGGATCCAGCGGCATCCAAAACCCTAACCCAATGACCTGGATTAGTCAACAACCCTAATTCCTTAACCGAAAATAGAAAACCATCGGAAAAAACCATGTGCTAAAAAAACTGCCCAATAATGGACATGAATATCGAGGAGACATGAAAAACGAGGTAAAAAATGTGACACATTTCTTGAGGAAAACATTTTCTCCATGCAAATAATATAACACATACCCAACACTTTTTCTTCCATAAGGCAAGGTACCCAACACTTTTTCTTCCTTATCTCTCTTGTTCTTAGCTCAACAGCTTCCAAAAATGGTTCGTAGCAGTATTACATAACGCATCCACTCGTACATAACTGTGATAGGATATTACCAAAGCTGAACTAATAAAAAAAGCGAACCAACCTCTCTATGATACCTGTGTATCTCTATTTATATATATGGGGCTCTTCATCCATTTACAATGTATTACCAAAACCCTAACCCTATTGACATTAGGTCTTCCTCCCATGCACGCGTTTTGTTCTTCCTCCAACTGTCGCTTTCCTTGTGCATGTTTTCTTGCATGCGCGAGTGTTGTGTTACCTTCCAATTGTTGCTTTTGTTTCTGCACACTTTCTTTCCCACGATCATCCTTCTTTCCACTTCGGCGTGGTGCCAACAGGCCCCCAACACTGACATGTGACTCGTCTCGAGTCACCTAATCCTTTTGAGCTTCTTCGATCTCCTTGGTGATCATCTGGAACTTTTCCTTGAGATATGTTTCTTTTGTCAGTGCATGCACGGTCTTTGCCTTGATGATGTATACTACCTAAACTGTCACTTCATCGCTCAGCAATCCTGCACATTTGTCCTAGGTCTGTGCTATCTTTGTTTTAGCTTCTTCTTCTTGTGTGAGTATTCCTGCTACCCGTTCCTGTAGTGGCTCTATTTGGGCCTGATGCTCTTGTTTCTGTGTTTTCGCAGTGATAAGTTCTGCTTGCATATTCTTCATCTCATGCGTCCCTTTGACTCATTCTGGGATTGGTATGGTCTTTTGCCTCTGTTTGAGTTCTTGGATCATTGCATTGATCCTTTCCTCTTCCTTGTCCGAGCGTTGGACCTGTGGATCCTCCTCCAACCTTGTCCAAAGTTGCGTTGCTTTATCAAGTAATTTAGATGATGTGCTAACTTGATGTTCCATCTCCTGCACCTGCGTTGTTGCTTCTTGCTTCCTTTGCTCCTTCACTGTTGATGGAGTGGTTGGTGTGAGTTGTTCACGAAGATTCTCGATCTCCTTCGGATATTGATCAATTGCCTGCGCAATCTAGTCAATCTTTCCTGCTACTGGGAGTTCATTCCCTTGCACGGTGCTTGGGAGTTTCTCAAAAATTCCTCCCACTCTTCATTCCAGTTCATTCATGTGTTCTTTTTCCTCCTGAGTTTCGAGCTTGGCCTGCTCACGGACTTTTTCCAGTGCCCCCCGCTTCTTTGTTGCTTGTTGTAGCTCGACTAAGTTTTTATGTGCACGAGATTGTACCTCGTGGTCGACGCTAACCTACAATTTGTGAAGTTCCCTTGTTGGCATCCATGTCAAGACCAATTGGATGTGGTCAAAATCCTTCAAGGGTGTCTGCCCCACGATTTCATCCATGTGTAGCATGCTAGGTTTGATGTAAATTGTTGTGTTTGTATGTGGCATGGAGTGGACTTGGTCTCGTTCTTCTACCTCCACTCGTTCATTGGTCTGTATTGTCGGTATCTCTATGTCTTTGTTGCTTCTTGTTGTCTTTACTTCCCCAAATTTCTTGAGGAGTTGTCCCATTTATGTCATCTCTTTTTGCAGTTTATACCTGTGGTGTACTGCATTATGGAAATCGTCTGCTAGGCAATCCTGGACCATTTTGACGATCATTTCCCCATCGTCCTTCGTGATCGTATAGTTTGGCGATACTCATTGTGCCTTTGATTTCTTGTGTGCACCTTCTGCCTACGCGGCTGGTCTCTTATTTCCCCCTGGTTCTTGTGTGATGGGGTTTGGGGCGGTCTCATGCACTCCCTCGGCCTATTTTTGTTGTCTGTTGGTCGACTGTGTAGTCTCTTTCTTCCCCTTCTAGGTCCTTGTCATTTTTTACCCTTCATCTGCCTAAGTCATCTTGGTTTGGCCCATCCTTGGTTTCTTGGGCATTGGGATTTCCGAAGTCTATGTTTTCGCCTATTCTACCTCTCCCTCTGTTGTTGTTTTCAGTACTTCCCGGATAATGGTTGGGATCCTCCATTCATCAGGCCATTCATTGATGACCATTTCCATATAACCCTCTTTGATGTAGTAGTGCATCTGTAGCCACTGTTTATCTGGATCATGCCTTGGTTGTATCCACATTGTCTGTCTTGTGGCCCGGAAATTGGCAATGTCTGCATATCACGCAATAGCCTCTGGTGTTATTCTCCATGATCAGCTGATAGCTTCCTATATATCCCATAGGTATGCTTCAAATATGACTTTGTTCTCCCTCTTATGTCTGGCCTGTGGCCCAGATCTCAGTAATAGGTATCTTGTTCCCGCTGGTTGTGATCTGGTACAAAAGATCAAATACCCTGGTTCTCGCCATCCCATGAAGGCTATTAGGGTAATCAGTCACGAGTAATGGAACTTTGTGCCTAGTTCATGTGCATCCTTGCAGTCCTCTTGAAATAAGTTCAATAAATATGGTGCCCAGCTCATAGAGGTTCCTTATGCACACTAAGCTGCAACTGCAATGACTCATGCTGGTACTTCCTCTTTGCGGCATTTTCTGATCAATTTGCAAGCTAATATCTTTGCGCCCAATTGTGTAGCTGTTTTGTTGACTTGTTTGATCACGATGCCCCTCGTTCCCCTAGCGGTGCCATATTTCTTCTTCATTTATTCTGCCAAAGCTTTCTCCTTGGATTTGTCATCCAGAATCAACGCGGGATCCATACCCCGGGTTGGTAACCCTGTGATTTGTGCGATAAGGTCAACAATTATGGGGACAGGTTTGTCCAGCCTTATGTCCCCTCCATGTGTGACTACTAACAGCTGCTTGATGCATGTTGTCATGTACTAGCCTCTACCAAAATGTGGTAGCTTCAGCAAGCCTAAGATTCTTGTTTTGCCCAGCCCAGCTGCCCACTGGTGTGGTTGGCTAATCGTTTCTCCAAGTTGGTTTATGGCTATGGTCTGCATAAAGACCCTCTATGTCAGTTCTAGGAACTTGGTTTTGTCTGAAACGTCATGGTCTGAATATTTGAGCTTCCCGGCATGACTTAGTAGCTCTGGTTCTACTTGTATTCCAACTGGTATGTGGGGTAGAACAATTTCTGATGCAGGTTTCTTGCAGGGTGAGCTCGGTATCTGCACTCTATATTCCTGGTGTGGTGGCTGGGTCGAAGTTCCAGCAACTTTTGGTTATTCCCCCATCATCCATTCTGGCCAAGCCGAGGCATTTGCAGTGGTCTCCTATGTTGGTTGACCTGATATGGTCATTTGTGACTCGTCTGGTTGCACTGGTCCTTCTAGATTTTGTGTCGTTCTGTTAATTTCTAGGGCTGCTTTGGTGCTTTCTGGTTGCACTTCCTATGGGGTTTCTGGTTCCTCATTCTAAGGCGCCTGCGCCACTGTTGGCATATCTTCTTTCATGGCCTCTTCTTGTGGCTGTTGAATTTCTTCCAGTATTGTTGAAGAGGTTGTTGGTAGTGTCTCTAGGGATGGGATTTCTTCGATGTCAACGATCTTCGGTCGTTGTTGTTCGTTCTCCTCCAACAGTCCTCGTGACCTAGTTTGAACCCTGGTTGGTCTGGTTGTCTGGCTTGATTCTACTGGCTTCGGTGGTTCCATAGTGGTGACTTTCAAACATTTGTTGAGTTCGAATAACTTCAGTGAGCTCTGTGGTATCACTCTATTCGTTCTAGCTATTATTACCCTCTCTCTATTTTCCTTTCATGAATAGACCAGTTGCTCCTGTGCTCGCGTGTTGTATGGGCTTGTCACAAAGCTTGTCGAGGACGCTTCCTCCATTATGTGTTTAATGCATCGTAACTATGGGTTCAATGCATCTGTGGCAGTTTCTGACTTGCCATTATGTTTTCTTTGCCATCTCTCATTAGCGTGTTTAATGTGATGTCCCATCAGTTCTTTTTCGTGCTTTTGTTTCGCTTAGTGTTGTCCTGTCAGACTTCTTTTGTCGACTTTTTGTTTCCCACATGTTTTCCCTTTGTATGTAATCGTTGTTCGTGCCTTTGCCGAATTTTTGTTTCAAACATATTGTGGCCTTTCTATCTCTGGCGTGTTGTGTGCTTTTTAGTGTTGTTTCCATTTTGTTCTCTTTTAGATTTTAGAAATTTTTTTTTTTTTCTTTTTTTATATACTACGCGGTGGGTGGTCGACTGTTCTTGTACAGCTTCAGTCCACTCTCGTTAATCATTCCTATGAGGTCTGCACCTACTAAATATCTTGACTGTACAGCTCCTTCATTCGTGATATATTTTACCTTGTATGGTCCTAACCAATGCATTCTAAGCTTCCCTGGATGTTGAAATGACTTGTTGTCATAGAGCAGTATTAGATCTCCTTCCTGAAACATTTTCTTCTTGATATGTCGATCGTGCCAAGCTTTGTCTCTCGCTTTATGCACTTGTTGATGGAATCCTGCCAAGATTTGGTCTTCCTCCATTGACCATAATTGATTCAGTCTTTCCTGTACTACGCCTCATTCTATCATTTGTGTGATAGCTGCTACGTGTAAGTTGGGTACTAAAAATTCTAATGGAAGTACTGCTTATTGGACATAGACTAGTTTGAATGGTGTGTGCCCTGTCAAATTTTTGCATGTGGTCCTATACGCCCATAATACTACTGGTACTTTGAGGTCCCAATCATCTATGTTGACATTACAGATCTTTGTCAATGTATTCTCCAGAATTTTGTTAAAGGCTTCTACTATGTCATTCGCCTGTGGATGATACGGTGTGCTCTTTTGGTGATGAACTTAAAACTCTTCAGTCATTGCGTGGATGGTGTTGTTTATGAAGTGTGTGCCTTGGTCACTCATCAAAACTCTTGGGCACCCAAATCTAGTGATTACTTGTTCAAACAAGAAGTGCCCAGCTATCTTTGTGCTGCAATCTTTTACTGGTGCGGCTTCCGCCCATCTGGTTAGGTATTTTGTCGCAGTGATAATGTATCTTGCCCATGTTCTTTTGGTTGGTGGGTTAATTGGTCCCACAAAGTCGATTGCCCATTTTTCAAATGCCTGTAATTTTACTTGTGGTCTTAGTGGCATCTCGTCCCTTCTGTTGGGTTTGTCTACCCTTTAATAGACATCGCATCTCTGACAGTACTCTTTCAAGTCCCTATGAATCGTTGGCCACCATAGTCCTGCACGTAGTACCTTCTGTGCGGTAGTTTTTCCTGCATAGTTCCCTCTTGTGATTCCCTCGTGGGCTTATGCTAAAATTCTTGGTCGTTCATGCTCTAATATGTACCTTCGCAAGATGTTGTCTATGCCCATATTGTATAGGTGTCCTGTGATCAATTGATAGTTGGTCACGCGGACTACCAAGTTCTTCTTCTGCGCGGTGGTATATTCTTGCGTCGCAGTTCCTGTGCTCAAGTACTGGATGATCTCTATGAAGTAGTCATCAGCAATTTGTACTGAGAATAACTATGCATCCGAAAAATTGTCTTCTAAATTCATAGGTTCTTCTCCATTTGTGACCCTGTACAGGTGATCAGGTCCTGCATTCAGTTTCCCTGGTTTAACTGTTACTTCAAAATCAAATTCTTGAAATAGCAGTAACCATCGATAGATTCTCCCCCCCCCAACATTGGCTTGTTGACTAGGTATTTCAGGGCTGAGTGATCTGTAAACATCTTTAAATGTTTTCCCAATAGGTAATGTTTGAACTTCTACAGTGCATAGACCATGGCTAGGCCTTCTCTTTCTGTCGTGTTATAATTTTGTTCCAAGTCTGATAACTTTCTGCTTGCAAACGCTATCGGATGATCCAAGTCTCCTGCTCTTGGTTGTGCTAAGATAGCTCCTAGTGCTATCATTGATGCATCTACATGCACATGGAATGTTTTGTCCCAGTCTGGAAATACTAATATCGGTGCAGTAACCATCTTTTCCTTCAGGGTATCCAGACCATGTTGACACTTGTTGTTCCATTGATACTTCATATCATTCCTTAACAGTTTCTCCATTGGTGTTGTGATCTGCTCATATCCTTTAATGAATTTCGTGTAGTATCTCGTGTGCCCTAACGTTTCTCTTAGCTGGAAAACTATTTTTGGTGCTGGTAAGTTAATAATGACTATGATCTTTGTTGGATCCACTAGCAAGCCTTGATTGCATACTATATGGCCCAATAGTATCCCAAACGGTGTTCCAAATATGCATTTCTTGATGTTCAGTGCTATCTGGCATTGTCTACATCTCTCTAACATTCGTCATAGGACTTCCACATGGTTTTTCAATAGACTATAAACTATCCAGTCATCCAGGTATACTTCGAGAAACTAATGAATGAATTCCTTAAATGTTGCGATGACCACTCTGGAGAATATTGTGGGTGCATTCTTCAATCCAAACGGCATAAGATCCCCATTCAATCACAAATGTGGTCTTGTGTCTATCCTCCTGTGCTATCTTAATCTGATGGTAGCCTGAGAATCCATCAGTGAATGAGTAAGCTTCATGTCCCCCCACATTCTCTAACACTTCATCTGTGAACGGTGTAGGGAATGGTTCGTGTAGGCATGCATCGTTCAACTTCCTCAAGTCGACGCATATCATGATCCCTCTTCCTTGTTTCTTATCTTGTACTACCATCGGGCTTATCCATTCTGATTCTTCAACTGGTTCGATGATGTCCGCTTCAAGCATCCTGTCGATCTCATCTTTAACTTTATGTTTATATGCGGGGTGCGGTCTGTAGGGTAGAGGTCTAATAGGTCTTGCTTCAGATCTGAGTGGTATCTTTATCTCTCCCAATTCTCTAGCTATACCCTTCATCTATGTAAATGTTGTGGGAAAAAGTTTGCTATATTCACGCAACGATTATGTGATGTTTTCTACTATTTTCTCATCCCAGTAGTCTCCAATGCTGGCCATTTTGGGTTGCTCAGTTGTCCCAATGTTAACTTTCTTTACCTTGATTGGCATGGAAATGACTTCTAATTCCATGGGTGGTCCTTCCACATCTCTTTTGCCTTCTACTTCTTCGATCTGAATGTCGTGTGGGTCATCTTCATCTGGTGCTTCCTCCTATACATAGTAACATGACAGTAGCTCCTTGACTGTTTATTTATTTTGTTGTTGCTCTTCTATGATAAATTCTATTTCTATTTCTTTGATGAATATTACTCCTCTGATTCGTTTGAGGGTTATGTCTATGTTGGGGTTCTCATGCTCGAATGAGAAAGTGATGGTGAAGTTTTGTTGCAATGTCCTCCATTTTGTAGTTCCTTTGCACAATTCTTGGTCGGTATACCAGTTCGCTGGTATGCCCTCTAAAGTATGTATGAAGTGATGAGGCCATTCCGCTAATGATGTCATTTTCCACAGCATTTTGCACTTCGCCAAGTGTTCTATCGGTGCCTCTTGTCCTTCTTATTTCTGTTGTTTGTTGTATTCTTGTTCTATGTTGAACCTTATGCGTATTAGTCGCTTACATTGATACCAGTTTGTGATGGTCTCTTTATGTGTGCCCCACCATATTGCGGGTGTGGCCTTAAGTGCTAAGTCAAATGATAACAGTCGTTGGTTTTCTAACACTTCATCTTCATATTGTGTCAAGAATGTTTCCAAATCATTTAGTCCATGGAAACTGGGTGGTTCTCTAATTTTTGTGCCTTCCCATCTTATTGTGTGGTCTATTCTTGCACATATTCACATGGAAACTTTGTGTAGTCTCTGTTGCCAGTTTTCTAACCCGGTGTCTAAGTCTGTTGCACATGAAGTAATGATCCACCAACTGAGTTCCCCATCTACAGTTGGGTTAACGTAATCCTCATCACGCGCAGTTTTTCTTTACAACTGGCCGATCTCCTCTAAGTCCAGGCAAGTGGGTTCTACGAACCTCTCCCCTTCTGATGGGTCTAGTGGTGCTATGACCCTGTATTCTCTGAATTCAAATGTTATTTTCCTGGTTTTCAAATTGATTATGGTCTAGTTATCAAATGCCCAATCTAGACCAAGCAGTGACAGGTAAGTTGTTGTGTCGTCTACTATTTCAATGACTTCAAAATCTACTTTAGTGTGCACTCCATCAAGATCTATTGTCACTCCTTTCAGTCTACCTATTGGTAGGACTCTGTGTTGGTTTGCTAGTTTCAATTGGACATTTGAGTATCCTAGTGTTGGCTCTCCCATACATTGCCATGTATTCTTTGGTAGCACATTCACTTCAGATCCCAGGTCTAGTATAATGTCTCCCATGTTGAAATCCCCAATGTTATCATTTAGTCTAAATTACCTACTTGTTCTTCTTCTGGTGTGTAGGTGATTGACGGTTTTTTGTTCTAGTTTTTCTTTCGTCTCATTGCTACATTTCTCTAGTATGTTGTGCAATATTTTCACAAATGACGGATCACTTAATACTTGTTGTCCCTTGACCAAGTTTTGAAGAATACTTGGTCATATTTGACTGATTTTGGGACTTCGAAAACTTGCCAAAGATGGAGCGCAACGCGAAGCAGAAATTAGGGAAACTAGACCTATTTTTGGGTCCCTTTAGGGTTTTGGATTAATGTAACAGGAAAGGGATGTCGATCTGTGGGTTCACCCATGCTTAGGCCCATTTTTTGTAATCTATAAATAGATACTTAGGCAATGTAAGGAGGGATTAGTACATCTATGTGATGTATAACTGATGGCTTAGTGTCATGAACTGGATCTGTGTGATCAGATGTATCTTGTAAATGCTTTGTGCATGATTGTAAGAATCTCGCAAGTTGTTTTGTGCTGAAGTGCAAGGAAGAAGGATCTAGCGAGTTGCGCAGATCTTTTGTCCTGTGCGAAAAAAGGATTGTTGAAGCTCTGTGTTGTAACTGCTTGGATGAGACAATAAAGAAGAATATATTGTGGACGTAGCCTCAAGGTGGGGGTGAACCACGGTAACTTTTTGTATTGTGCTCTATGCTTCGACCTAATGTGTTTATCTCCTTCATGGTTAAGTGCTTGATGTGATTAGATAGATTCATTTATGCTTTGTTCTTTTGAGATAGGAATGAATGTTAGATCTGATATGTAAGATGCTTAGTGCTTGATATGCGGAACCCGATCTATCTTGTTGTGGCTAAGTGCTGAATTATATTATATCTAAGTACTCACTGCGATACTCAGTGTTATCTGCGAAGTGTTGTAAGGGTTTAATATTGATGGATAAACCATGCTAGATGATTTCTAAGTGCTATAATCATAGACCTGTATCCCAGCTAAGGTTGCAGACATCTGAGTCCTGCAACCACCCCTACCTCTACCTCGGGTGAGACTTCATATGTTTTGCAGGTGTTACCGAAAGGGTTGGTAGTTAGGGTTTTGTTGGTGCACTCTTGAGCATTGAACCCTAGGTATGCTCCTTTGCCAACAAATGGTTCTGTTTCCAGGACCTAAAATTGTGATTGCTAGGAACTAAAGAAGAAAAGGATTTGTGTGAAATAATATCTATGCGTAGATCTGTTGCCCTAGTGCGCAGTATTCTACTTGAGCTGCAAAGCTTTGTGCCGAGAAAGAAAGGTCAGATCTAAAGGAAAGGGGTCAGATCTGCAAGAAAAGAGTTTGATACTGAAGAAAAGAAGTGAGATCTGAACACTTTATGCCCTAAGAAAGGTAAAAGTAGAAATTTCTACAAAAAAGAGGTAAGATCTGTAAGCTCTATCCTCTAGTAAAGGTAAGAATAGTTCAAGTTTTAGATATGAAAGCTTTGTGCCCCGTGGAAGAAAATAAGTGAAAAATTTTATTTCTAACATATGCATTTAGGTATGCTTGATAAATTCTGTCTCGGCTTAAAAACTATAGCATTGTTAGATAAAAGAAAGTTTGATATGAATAGATATGATAGGAATAGTGAAAGATATGTTATACCTATGCATAGAAAGAGTTTTTGGACTAACCAATGGATGCAGGACCCTAGAAAGAAATTTTTGCAGGCTAGCCCTTATGATCCTAGCACGCAA
This sequence comes from Picea engelmannii, assembly GCA_009831015.1. NCBI lineage: Eukaryota > Viridiplantae > Streptophyta > Pinopsida > Pinales > Pinaceae > Picea > Picea engelmannii. Next base: position 131,976 of record ML784895.1, on the reverse strand, counting down.
TACAAAAAGAGTTGGGGATCATTGCAGAGAAAGAGAGGATTAACTCTTTGCTACAATTGCAGAAGACCAGGACATCTTGCTAAGGAATTCCCTGGGAGAAACCCTAGCTGCCTCTGTTTTAAAGCTATGGACCATGAAGTATTGGATTGCCCTAGAATGATTGCTAGACTTGAAAAGTTGAATATGGAACAAGCAAACTCTTAAGGAGATCAAGAGACTAAAATTATAGAAGAACCCCAGAAATAATCATAGATCGTGTTACTGAAAATAAAAGAAACCCTAGATGACCATAAGGATGTCAGTTTGTCAGAGATCTTCAAAGAAAAGGAGAAAATCGAAGTAAGAATAGGAGACTTCGACATTGACTGTGCTCTGGATGAGGGAACACCGATGAACATTATGACAAAAAGCACTTGGGAAACCCTAGGAAGGCCTGCTCTAGTCCCTTCACTAGGAACCATCGGATTGTTTAAAGGAAAAATGGTAACCCTATGTGGAAGAATTACCCAGATAGCTATGAGTACCCATGGAACTTTAACAGAGGAAGAATTTGAAGTTATTAAATTTATTGAGGACCACGCCCCATTTCTATCTTTGTTAGGTAGGATCTGGATTGAAAAAGACCATATCCAGAGAACAGAAAAGGACGCTCTAGAACAGAAGAAGCAAGAACTCATGGAATTTATGTCTAGAAGGATCTCATAGTTGATGAAAGAACAAGAGGACAGACCTAAGCATTGAACACCAGGGACTTGGGTATCAAATTTATAAGAGCATTAGAGGAACCACATAACACCAAAATACCTAATCCATATGATGAAGGAGTATTACCCTTGGATCTAAAGAAAGAACCTAAGCAGCGCAAAGTGACTATGTCAAGAGAAGATAAGAATCAGACTGGCAAAAGGATGACCGAGATGAAGCTTACTGGGAAAAAGGCTAGGATGGTAAGTAAGAAGAGGGCCAAAATCAGAAAATTATAGAAGACCCCAGAGGAAACTTCGCAGAAGGAAAAATCACAGGAATCGAGCTTCGTCGGGATATCAGAACAGTGACCTATGGCACTTCGCTATGGCATAGAAATATAGTCGTTGGAAGCCAATATAACCGTTCGACTTCCACCTTGAATGGGTCAAAACATATTTATGTCTCACCACTAGACCGTTAGACCGCGCCATATGGAAAGAAATTCAGTTAATGCAGCCTCTTACCCGTTGCAAGTCGACCGTTGTTAAGTTTCCCTACTTAGTTCGTCGCACCACGCATCAAAAATACTTTTGCTAAATGAGAATTTGAGCCCAAAACTTGAGATTACTTCACCTTGTGATCATTTCTTTGTTCCCATACTGTTCATCGTAGTCTCTGAATTCATTTTCACACCCGAGCTAATTGGCCCAAGCTTGTATGTCGGATGAGCTCAACGTTGTTGAGAAAGTAGTTGAAGAATTTTTGATTGAATTAATGACTGAAAGAGTCATGTCAGAAAGAAGGATGTCTGTAGGTGTGCAAGCATCGTCAACAGGAGGATTCCAAGCTTATCCCTCCACTGCTCATGGAGCAGGACCTTCCAGAACCACGACCGAGACAAGAACAAAGCACAGAGATGATATTGCAAATGCCAAGCTAATCCCATGCATTTTGTCAGTTTACATACCACCTTTGAGCGGAAAGATTAACTGCAACAGTGTACCCAGAGACTTTGAGTACACCTTGATCACCACGTATTTTCTGAAAGGGGTGCGCGCAGTACATGCTGACCAGGATAAGCTCGTAGCACTGAAATTTAGTGATTTTAACCTTGGAGATCGCAAAATCTATAGCATGTTAGCTCCGCATAAGTACTTAACCAAGAACACAGGCAGAAATCCTAAGATTGTCCCACAGTCCTGGACCCAAAACCTCATCCAGTCCACATTGCTCAATGTAATGAAGATCCCTCACTTCGGTAGACACTAGGAAGTCAACGCATGCGTTAAGTTGTTGTTGTCTTGCTACCATGGAAGATACTTATGGTTGGACTGCCACATCACTGTGGATCTGACTCTGATCAATCATATCACAGAACTTAGCATGAAAGGCCCTAACCCATAGGACTTTTACCCAGGAAATACCTCAGACCGAGCACTAGCACAGCAGATAAAAGAAACTTATGGCAATGTAGAGAAGGGTACATGAGGCTACAAGGTAGCCTCTATCCAGAGTGGTGTAGTGTGCATTTCCTGTCAGTTGATTGCAGGCAAGTTAGTTCGCAAGAAAAGACCAACACAGGTGACTGGCTTCGTAGTTGACCTCACAGGGAAGTGCGTCGAGGGACTACAGATGAATTGGGCACAGTATCTTGTAAACCAGTTAGAGCTGGATTGCAGAGGAGCGCAAGACCAAGGGTATGAGTTCCACTTTAGTTGGTTACTCATACTCATCACTTTCATTGCTTGGGAACTACCAGAGGGAGACACTTTTCTAGAGATCGAACCTTTCGAACCACTAGCCGTGAAGTTTTGTACGTTGTGGTACTCCAGTGACATGAACAAGCAATGGCAGTCCAATGTTGTCTTCCACACCTATTTCAACAAACTGAAGACTACAATTCAATCTACACCGCGAATCATGCCAAACGTACTTCATAGGTTTAGACCTTTGATGAAATTTAGCGCAGACCGCCACTTCACCTATATTACAACGCGCGGTGATGAGCACAAACAGCAGCTCCAATCCTACTACAATTTGATAGAAGATGACTTGGAGGAGATTACCAAGGAATGGTTGGCTTACCTCCTTATTGCAGTGGACCCCGCAGACATGTCCAACATGGAAATCCTTGAAGCTATGCCAGATACACCTGGGCCAAGCAAGACTAAGAAGGATGACGAAGTTAAAGTTGTCCCTAGCACATCCATGAAGACTACTTCGATCTCACTTGCGCAGGGAGGTGATGGTGACGAACTAGGTGGCAAAAAAGTTGAGCAAAATAGAGGCGAGGTTACTCCGCCTAGAGAGGAGGAGTATCCCTCCATGAAAAGAAATATTATACCACCAAAGCCCTCCTCCCGAAAGAAATCTAGGGCCACTCGAACTACGCTTAAAACTACCCTTACTCTGAATGACTTTGACTTCTTAATTGCTGCACTGAATGATGTTTCACTAGAGCTCGTGGAAAATAAAGAAGAAAAGAAGGAGGAGATATTCAACCGAATCAAGGGAAAAATCCAAGAAGTGCAGTAGGCACTCCAATCCAGCCGAGTAGTTTCTACAGTGCCCTTGATAAGTGGAACATCAGGAACAGGCGATGAGCCCACTCAATTACACCAGATTGCGGATCAAGTCAAAGCTCGCCTTCGACGAGCTCAAAAAGACACAGCACAAGCCACCCAGGCTTTGATGCAAGCATAGAACACACTTCTAGAACAACAGAGTGAGGAAAAATGGGAAAATATTGCTCTGAAAGCGAAGTGGGATGAGGAAAAGGCACATTTACAGTAGCACAAGGACCAGTTGCTAGCAGAGCAACTTGAACTATAGGAAAGGGTTCACAAATCACTTCACTCTATGATCGTCATAGAAGTGAAGATGGAAGACCGTCTCCCACAGCAGGTGACCCAACTAGAAGAAGTAATCCAGCAACTCCAACAGTGCATCACATATCTGGAGCTCCATACCGTGCCCGAGACCCCCCAAGAAATAAGAGATATAAGAGATGTTGTTGCTCGAAGCACAGTTGGCCGATTAAAAACCTTTTCCTTGGAATGTAAGCAGTTGAGCGCTAGAAGCGCCCAAACTTATGAAACCCTCACAGAGAATACAGAATTGCAGACATTGGAGGCACAGCTCCAAGAAGAAAAGTAGCATGCAGACACACTGCAGGTGTAGATAAAGACTTTGACCCCAGTCGAAAGAATGAAGAGGTTTGCATAACAATGCACAGCCCAACAACAGGTACATACGCTACAAAGTAAAGTGATGGAAGTCTCCCAACAACTTCATCCAATCCAAGAAAAGGCATGCCAATTGTTCACTGAACTTGAAAGCCAGGGAGATGAACTTGAATAGGTTGTCATCACTGTAGAACAGCACCTAGAAGGACCGCTCAATGACACAGTGATTCAGGAATTCACTGAGCAAGAGGTTGTCGCATTGCAGCAGGTTGAAGCAGCTCGAGCCAAGCTCAAGGCGTTCAAGGCAGAATTGATCAGACCAGAGTCACTCGGGACGAGTCACAGGTGAGTGTTGGGGGCCTGTTCACCCTTGACCAAGTTTTGAAGAATACTTGGTCATATTTGACCAATTTTTGGACTTCGACATCTTGTCAAAGATGGAGGGAAACTCGAAGTGGAAATTAGGGAAACTAGACCTATTTTTGGGTCCCTTTAGGGTTTTGGGTTAATGTAACAGTAAAGCGATGTCGGCCCATGGGTTCACCCATGCTTAGGCACATTTTTGTAATCGATAAATAGATACTTAGGCAATGTAAGGAGGGATTATTACATCTATGTGATGTATAGTTGATGGCTTAGTTCCAAGAACTAGATCTATGTGATCGGATGTATCTTGTAAATGCTTTGTGCATGATTGTAAGAAGCTCGCAAGTTGTTTTGTGCTGAAGTGAAAGGAAGAAGGATCTAGCGAGCTGCGTAGATATTTTTTCCTGTGCGAAGAAAGGATTGTTGAAGCTCTGTGTTGTAATTGCTTGACTGAGATAATAAAGAAGAAGATCTTATGGACATAGCCCTAGGGTGGGGGTGAACCACAGTAACTTTGCGTATTGTGCTCTATGCCTCGACCTAATGTGTTTATCTTCTTCTTGGCTAAGTGCTTGATGTGATTAGATAGATTCATTTATGCTTTGTGATTCTGATATAGGAATGAATGTTAGATCTGATATGTAAGATGCTTTGTGCTTGATCTACGAAACCCAATCTATCTTTTTGTGGCTAAGTGTTGAATTATCTTAGATCTAAGTACTCACTGCGATACTTTGTGCTATCGGCGAAGTGCTGTAAGGGTTGAATATTGATGGATAAACCATGCTAGATGATTTTTAAGTGCTATAATCATAGACCTGTATCCCAGCTAAGGTTGCAGACATTTGAGTCCCGCAACCACCCCTGCCTCTACCTCGGGTGAGACTTCATCTGCTTCGCAAGTGTTGCTGAAAGGGTCGGTAGTTAGGGTTTTGTTGGTGCGCTCTTGAGCGTTGAACCCTGGGTTTGCCCCTGTGCCAACAATAATTTCACGCATGATTGCAAAAATCCTTTGATTGCACTTACTTGTCCCTTGGGCTGCATTCTGTTGGTATGATCCAATGATGGTGGCATCTCATACTATGGGGCTTCCTTGAAAGGTTGCACAGTTGAAGTCGACATTGTGTCCTCCTTCTGGAATTCTTGTTTGGCTTCCTTAAAGGTCTCATTTTATTTTGACGCGTCGAACTGCTTTCTTGGTTCGGTGTTCTTCTTTACCCATTGGTTCTATTTTGGTTCTTGTCGAACTACATCATTTCCTGTTTTCGTTCCTCCACGAGTGACTATATTGATGTTTCATCTGTCATCCCTTGCTTCGGCTGAAATCCACTGGACATTTTGATTGTTCTGGTTCCTTTTTTCTTGAATCTTACTAGCAGTGTTGGACATTCCTCTGTATCATGGTCCGATGCGTGGAAATACATACAAGTTGTTGGTGGAAGTGGACATTCTCATGCATAATGTCTTGGTTTCTGACAATTGTGACATGTGACTGGTCCTCTACTGCATTCAAAACCTCCTCTGGCTCATCCTCCTCCTCGGTAGCCTACTGGATCACCTCTCGACGTGTTATACTGTGGTTCCTGATTGTACCGTGTGGTATTGTACTAGAGTTGTGTCGAGTTGTATTGCGGTTGCACGTTATTATAGGGTTGTTGCGCACTATTGTACTATTGTTGCACAGTGCTGTATGGAGCTGGGGCTTGATTGAACTGTCGCGTTGCTTGCCCAGTCATCATTTCGGCCTGTACCATGTATGCATCTGATGTTATCTCCCTCATCAGCTCCATAGTTCTGCAATCTTTGTCGTCATGGCCCACTGACTTACAAAAGGTGCAATATGAATTTTTTGGAACTATCTGGTATTTTTTCATCATCGTGCGGTGATAAGGGTCATGACCCAGTTTCTTGCATATTTCGCACCATAATCCTCCCTGTGGTAGCGGATTTGGCATACCTATTTCCATATACTATGCGAATGTTGGGCATTCGTTCTTGTGGTGTCCTTCCGTCCTACATGTGGTAAACCAAACGGCTTCTCGTTTGTCCTCGTTCTTATTCTGGTTCAGCTGAAACGTTAAATTCTTCAAATCCTCCTTCAATTCTTCGATAGCTAGGCCTGTATGCTGGTATTGGTTCTCTTCTAGTTGCAAGGTTGCCTACAGAGCCTCTGTCTGCATCTGAAACTTTTGTTTTCATAGGGGATATTTTAAGTGTGGGAGTAGTGAGTTGACAAACAGGTACCGATGTTGCATCTCGGTCATAAGGTATTTTAGTTTTCCCTTTAGGCACTTGAATCTCTGGTCAATCTCTCATACAGACTCTCCTAGTTTCTGTCTTATCTCGATCATCTTGTTCATGTACTGATCCTCTGAGCTCGGCTTATGCAACTCATTAATCAGTAGCTTCTTAATGTCTAGCAGTGTCCTTGTTTTCCCAGGGGCACGGTTTGTGTCTAGACTCATGTACCAGTGTAGTGCACGGTCTCTTAGCGTAATCTCTAGCTGCGTGAGTTTGGTATCTTCATCAGTGATCTACTTTTCCTCCTAGTTCTTTGCACAAATGAACAAATGCTTCTCAGGGTCTTCAGTTGCTTCTCCTTGAAATTCTGGTAATCTAATAGTGGGATCATGTCCTTCCATTCTGAATACTGAACTACTTCCTCCTCCACGTGGTGTAGATACTTGACTAGTGTTGCCTAAACTGGTTCCTCCAATTGTTGCTCCTAGTTTAGATGTACTTCTTGTTGTCGAACTTCCTCCAAACTTCGATTGTCTAAATGGTGGTGTTCTCTTTGGTGTATTAGTCGCACATGGGTTTATGGGTTCCACACTGACATTAATATGGATAGGATGGATGCCTTCTCCTCCCATTCTTGGGCCTTTCATTTTCCTCTCATATGTTGCGCACAGGATTTCCTCAATCTGCTCCATAGCTCGGAGATCCTCTACCTCTTCCTAGTCGCTCTCCAAGCCTTCCCTCGCAGCTATGGCTCTCTTCTTGGTATTCACATTATATTGGTAGGGTACTCCACTACGTGTCGTTCCTGATGACGCCAATATCCACTTGAGTTGGTCATCATCCATCATGATCGGGTCCAAGGGTTCCTCCTCCTTCTTTCCTTTCTCCTTTCCTCCTTCCATTTATCCTCTCTCTGTCAGTGTTTCCCCCCTTCCCCCCATGCACGTAGGGAAGTTTAGTTGTCTGATTCCATTGACATTACACCTTTGTTATATAGTAGTATCTTAATAGAAATATACAAGGATTGAAAGTACCTTCCTTGAGGTCCACGTAGAAATTCTTGCTCTGTTGCGCTGTATGACTTTGCTGTGTCAACTGCAAATTCGGTGATGAAACCTGCCACAATATTGTCAAGTCAAAATTCTATTGTGCGGGTGAATTTGTTGTTCACCTTCTGTAACTGCTCAATCTGTATTAGGGTCAAATCTAGCTGTCAAATCCAGTTCGTCGCGTGGTTATCCTTCAATCTTAGTATCCACTCCTGTAGTAGATGCAGAAAATCACAGAAAAAGACTTCGTGTAAATCAATAAACACGTATTTATCCAGATATTTGTGAGGTGTGATCCTAGGGTTTCTATTGTCTTTCTGGGAAAACTCTAGCTCTTTGGTTCTTAACCAGCCTTCGATTTCTTCTTTCATGGGGTTCCAAGGTCTCAACATTCCCTTCTACTGGCTCATTGCACTTCTTGTTTCGCTCATTCTTTTCTCGTTTGATCTATCTCATCTACTCAATCCTATCTTGTTCCTATTAACACGACAACGGAACCATTTGTTGGTTTACGGCTTTCTTTTACTGTCTGATTTATTGACCCAAGGTTCAAGTTTTCCAGGTTTCCAACAAAGCCTCTAAAACTATCGGCCCTCCTGGTAAATCAGAAGGCAACACAGTGCACAGAATGCACTGCGCAGTCTCACCCGAGATAGCTTTAAATGGGTTGTTGTAAGACTCAGGTGTTTACAACCTAGGATTGAGTATGAGATAGGGGTTCATCATTCAGATACATATAGTATGAATTATGATTGCAATCTACTATCACCCACGGATGTGCATTTATCTTTAATGGTTTGTTTCCCGAATAGAACAATCGTATTCCAAAACAATGTATTAACTCATTCATTAAGCATAACAATTAACTGATGAAAGCAACAAAGATATGCATGCATTCATCACATTACACAGATATTACCATGGTTCACCCCCTCTTGGGCTACATCCAAAAAGATTTGGATCTTGGCTCTTCTATTATGGTAGTTTTGCATCTCCAGTGTCGCGCGTTTACAATCCTCTTAGATGGGTAAGATCTGTATGAGGCGAACTAGATCGCACCAGGCTCCACAGCCTATGATCTAATCCTTGGATATTCCTTCTCTCCCTTGTTCTTAGCTCAACAGATTCCAAAAATTGTTCATAGCAGTATTACATAACGCATCCAATCGTACATAACTGTGATAGGATATTACAAAAGATGAAATAATACAAAAATCAAACCAACCTCTCTATGATACCTGTGTATCTCTATTTATATATATTGGTCTCTTCAGCCATTTACAATGTATTACCAAAACCCTAACCCTACCGACGTTAGGTCTTCCTCCCATGCACGCGTGTTGTTCTTCCTCCAACTGTCGCTTTCCTTGTGCATGCTTTCTTGCATGCGCGTGTGTTATGTTACCTTCCAGTTGTTACTTCCGTTTATGCACGCTTTCTTTCCCATGATCATCCTTCTTTCCACTTTGGCCTGGTGCCAACAACCATTCCTTGCCTTCAAGAAATAATTGGCTTCATCCCCTTTGAAATTCATAGTTGGTTCTGAAAGTTTAAACATTCTTTTGACGACCAAATGAGTTAAAGAAATTGGGGGTTCTCCTTGAAGTTGAATAATCCTTTGGTTCTTATCAAACTTATCTATGCACCACGAAATCAATTCCTTGTAGTCAAAAACATATAGAACACAACCTATTGAAGCAATCTCGTATGTCCAAATCTTATTGGAATTTATTTCCAAAGGTTGCAATGATGAATAATACTCGTATGCTCTTAACCACTAGAACCTTTGATCTTCTCGTCCAAAATATTTTATGGTATCCCCACATAACTGTTCTCTCCTCCTAGTTGTCATGCTAAGTGAAGTTGATGGACTATTGTACAGTTCTCTTTTTCAAAACATTATTACCGAAGGATTCTCTTTTATCATAATATACCTTGAAACTCTTCTTTCAAAGGAAATATTAGTACGAATTCAATTTGAATTGATGGAGAATTGTCTCGAGAATATCACCATTAATAACGACCTTTTAATAATTCAACCACTTGCTATTTTCCATAAGATTTATAAAAAATGTACTTTGGGGAGAGTGACAAGATGAAGCATGCATTACCACGGGTGGTAGAGGATCGAATGTTTGGAGGATAATCAACACAAACACTTGGACCTGCGAACCCATGGTGAAAACTCAAAAAATGTATAAATAGAAGACTAGATCAGTTGGATGTAAAGAGGGGGGGAGTTTTGAAGAGTTATGATATTGCCCGAACCCATAGTGAAATTTGAAAATTGACCAAGTATTGAGATATCGAGAAAGAAACGAAGTATGAAAGAATGACTAAGTATCATGAATTTGTCGGATGAACTAGTCATGGTGATAATCAAGTGAATCGGGCGAGTGGATTACACCCTCAGTGAACATTTGAAAAAATTTCTAAGTATGGTGTGAAATGAGGATGGTGGAAAATGGTGGTGCATTATGGAAACGACAGAGCTTCGGACTTGAACGAGAATATGTGATGAACCAGCAAGAAACTAAAAAAGAATCTAAGTATTGGTGTAAAATAGATACAGTGGAATACAATGGTGCATTTTGGAGGAGGATGAACTTTGTAACAAGAATGAAGTTGACTCATGAACCCGCGACAAAATGAAAAACAAATTCCAAGTGTAGAAAAAAAATATACAAAAGAATTTTCAAATGACTTAGCGCATTTGAGGGTCAACAACTGGTTAACCAGTGGAAACAAACATAAATATTCCATTTTACTCAAGAATTCATCCATTCTTTAAATTCATTCAAATTTTCCATTTAAACCATTAAATGGTAGATTTATATTATTAAATCTACATCAAACATGATGAGTTGAATCAATTATATTTTCAGGAAATATCAATATTTGACTAACTGAGAGAGGTCGCCTTTCCTCCAACCTTAGGCTATGATGAAGAGTGTCTTCCTACAGCATGCCACCCCATGCCAAGCCATGATATCACAAGGGGATTGAATCAGTTGGTTCTCATATTTAAAATGATCTGGGAAGGTTACTCTCCTTCCTCCATTGGCAAGAACAAAAGTTTCCCTCTCCCTCCTCCACCCTCGATCTCGGGACCTCCAAAATTTTATTAAGTACCCTCCCAGCAAGATTTCCTCTACGCAAGGGAGTCCCTTCTCTGCTATACAGTCCCTTGGTGACCTACCCTTACCAATGTCAATTTATTTCCAATAGGTACCAAGCTGCAGTCCTTTGTTACTCTAGTGTTGGTCTGGGTCTTCTCTATTCCAGGGTGACCATTAATCTTTTGAACAAGCTTTATATTTTATTCAAGAACAACTTTCCAATTTCTTCTACTAATTAGTTCTATCCCAATGAACACCTTTATTCATTGCACCCTTTGTTTGTGAGTTTGCTACTCACTTGTTTCCATGATCTATTCCATAGTGCTTTCCTCGTCTCTTCTTCTACATGCCAATCTATGTCTCTTACTCTCCTCCTTTCTTTTTTTTTCTATGCATCCCATATCTGGGCTTATGTTTTCCACCTTTGGTGATCCGGATTTATGAGCGGAACGAAATGAATGGTAGATAGAAAGATGTTATTGTTACAGGTATGAACTAACTGAGAGGGGGGGGGGTGAATCAGTTAGTGTAGATTATTAACCATTTCTCACTTTTTAACTTTGAATCATTAATCTTAGTGGCAGTGAGTCTTTACTGTGAAATCCAGAGTTATAAACATAA
>ML784895.1:74892-114212 GCA_009831015.1 Picea engelmannii | reverse complement strand
TATACCCATGGGTGGTGCGGATGTTGTACTAGGAATCCAATGGTTACAATCATTAGGAATAGTGGCTTTTAATTTTCAAGAACTTTTCATGAAATTTTCATTGGAATGAAAAGAAATTGAGTTAAGAGGTATCACAGGGAAACCTAGTAAGGTGATAAGCTCTAATGGCATGACAAAATTATTGAAAAAGGGGTATCAAGGCATTATTGCACAACTATGCTCACTAGATGTTCAAACATCTAAGCCATCTATTCCTCAAGATATCCAAGGGATCATTGATAAGAATTCCAAAGTATTTGAAGATATTCCCAAAGGTCTTCCACCCACTCGAAATCATGATCATGAAATTCACTTAATTCCTAGGAGTGTTCCTCCTAATATCGGGCCATACACATACCCTTACGCCCAGAAGAGTGAAATTGAGTGCATGGTTGAAGAAATGTTAGAGGCTAGCATTATTAGGCCTAGCCAAAGTTCTTACTCTGCACTAGTGGTAATGGTATTCAAGAAAGATAGCTCATGTCGTATGTGTCTAGATTATAGAGAGCTCAACAAGATCACTATTAAAGATAAATTTTTCCATTCTTGATTCACCTTCCTTGTGTCCTCATCATGAATTTCATGGGATGCACTTTCACTTCCAGGTGTCTGTTATGAAATTTTTCAATACTTCCATGATCTCCTCTTTTAAACCATCCATCTTTGCCTCCAACTTAGCTTCCATCTCTTGTAGTTCATATTTTGTTACTATCTTCTTTTGTAAATCATTTATGTCCCTAAGAATTTATTCACCTTCATCAAGAGTCCAAGTAGGATTGTATGGAGGCTTATTTGGTGTAGAAGTTCCCTTTTTGGGTGGCGTGTTGGCCAAGTATCACTTTTGAACCTTAATTTTGAGGTGGTTCTGCTAGACAATCTTTCTTTTTTTGTATCTCCAAAGTTTCAGCCCTTCTGGGTATGAAACTTTATTTTATGAATTTCTCTGATATTTCTTCTCTGCAATGCCATAGGTCTGATCAAAATTGGATGTGCCAAGTGGAATTTACGGTAACTTCCCCACAACTTGTTGATTTTTGGCCTTTCCAGGAGATCTCACTTGTATAGCATGCCCCGCACAAAATAATTGATATAAAATTATGAAACACGTACCATAAATACTATAGACTGTCCACTATCCAATGAAACCAGTCTCACTCAATTTGGATACTCTATGAATAAGTTATTATTTTTTTACCTGGAACACCTTCTTGAGACTAGCCAATAGGACTAGTCAAATACCCTATCTTCCACAGGGTGTATCTACAAATGTAAGATGACCCAGAAGCTGAAATTTTTACCATAGATACCTTACTAATTTCTGTGAATATCCTCCAGAGTTCAAGGTCTGAAATGTTACAGAAAAAAAAAAAATTATGTCGAAAATTCCACAATGACTCAGTTCATGATGATTGTAGAACCCTATCTTTCACAAGATGTATCGCCGAAAGTATAAGGCCTCAGGAGATGAAATATTAACCCAACGTACCTTGATCTATCTACTAAATATCCTCCAAGCCGTTCCTTCTAAAACATTGTAGAAAAAAAGTTATAGCAAAAATTCCAAGGTGTCTCATATGTAGCAGCGAAACCCCAAGTCCTTGAGCTATGATACCATATGTTAAGAACCAAATATCAATATAGCTTAGAAAAACCTCAGAATACGTACTCAATGCCTTGAAAAAGAGATAATTTTAGATAATAAGCCTCTTCGAGGGGGAAACCTCCTTTTACCCCACATAAACGTTCAAGTACAAGATGATTCCAAATGAAAATGTCTCCTTGGTATATATAGGAGACTAGGAGGTATAATTACAACTAATGGAATAAAGCCAACATAAATAAAATAACATTACTAATGTAATATGCCCCAATTAAGGGGTAATGAGCCAATATTAGGGCTTAACAGATGGATATCCTCAAGGTTGGCCTGAGGCTATTGATATTGTTGCCAATCATTAGCTCTAATTTGCTCAAAGTCTTGACTAATTTTGTTCTTGATAGTCTTCTCAGCGGTATATATCTGATTTTGCAAGTGCTCTACAAATCGGCACTTATGTCACATTTTTTCGGTCAAATTGTCCACAGACCATTGATTAGCAGTGGAAAAGGCACCTAACGAACCTACAACTTCCTTTGCAAATTCTATATCATCTCGGTCATTCCTATCATACACCATTCTCAACCTTTTAATTATCACTCCATCTTTCTGGTGTGATTCCCTTTTCAGATGGCTTTCCATTTCTTACTAAAAAGGAAATCCAAAGGAGGAATCTCTTCAGGAAAGATGGGGCTAAGATCTCCTACAAAAACAATTTCGGAATTAGGATTTCTGAAGCTGGTTTGTAGAGGGGTTAGGGATGTAATGGGAGTAGCAATATATGTGGACTGTTGATGCTCTGTTGTATTTGAGGTGACAGCAGGAATAGTTGGTGTTGAAGGAGGCACATCTTGCCCCTACTTTAGAAAATCTTTGATTTGAGCTAGTGCATGGGGGTTTAGCTGGCCTGACATTGATGCTTCTAATTCCTATGTTAACACCTTCGAGATCTTCGGGGTTCCCTCAACTTTTTGCTTATCAGAGTGACTTGATTCAGAACCTCCAGGCATAACTTCCTGTGAAGGGGGAGTGGCTATTGACTCTCCTTATACTACCTTTGGTAGACTGTTTCGCTTGTGTTTTTGAAAGATGAGAAAACTAGTTTGTTGATCTGGGGGCAGGGTTTGGAATCTGTCTTGAACTTCCTCATAATATCTGACTCCCCTAAATATTTTTTCATGCGAGGAGTTCTCATGCATATATTTCTTCATTTTGAACTGGGCTAGGTGGTTTTCCACTATCTTACGTGGATCATGTCTCTTGAACTCGATGTCAACCAATTTGACATCCTCCAGGGTCGCGGCCTCAACTTTGGAGTGACCAAAATCAAATAATGAAAACATGCCAACTTGAATAAGGAAATTTAGCCAAACTTGTTTCTAAGCTGCCTTCAGCTCCTTGTTAATGCCTCCCGTCACTTTCTGGTACGCCACTTCTCTACACACCATCCTGTAGGGTAAAAATCGTAGGAGAGCATGAGGAGGAACCGAGCAACCAAAAACTCTGATGTAGGAGAAATTCTCCTCAATGAACCAATCTGTGAATTTTCCTAGGTTTCCCATAATCTTGTCTGAAATCCGGGGAGGTAGGTGACCATACAGGGCTATGTGAACAGGCACTAAAACATTGTGACAAATTTCATAAAAGAAATCCTTGGATTTCTCTTCCCATAGCTTGGAATGATAAAAATGAATGGGTTCAGAACTGGTCAGAGTCCAATTCCAGTTCATCAAGGGAAAAGGTGTCATGAAACATATGGCGTCCATGATATATGCCGACAAGTAAAAGGGAGTTGGCTTTCCTTTTGATTCTTCTATTTAATAATCAGCAATTCCCCTGGCCAACTTATCTGACAGCATTTTGGCCCAATTGAAAGTGTAACCCTCGGCTACTTTGTTCATGATGGATACCCATTCCATCAAAAAATGTGTACGACTCTTCTTCCCAAACTGGCGACAAATCATCATAGCTACATATACCATATGAGCGTATAAAGATGTTGTGGCATGCATACCATGAGCGTTAGTTCTAAATTTCTTCAGATGTTAGAGCAAGATTTGCCTCACCCTATGAAATCTTGCATAGAGGGCCTTTTTCCATTTCCCTATGCAGACTTATCTTCCCTTTTACTAAAGTCCAGAGACAAAAATATAATTTTTTCCACTTGTGTGCATATTGCACCCTATATAGCAAGCGTATACGCAGGCCACTCCACTACAGCTCGCGTACATCCGGATTTGTGCCAGAAAATCAAAATTAAATGTCGGGTTTCCATGTCATGATAGGAGATATTTGATCCTTGGCCTTCCATATACTAGAAACATTCCAACTCTGCCCTTCAGTTTCATTTTGAAGGCTATAAAGAAGACAATTCTGAATTGTGGAAAGAGGAGAAAGAATTCAACTTTGAGAGCAAAGTTACTCTGGAGAAATTGTTTACTTCATACTGAGTCTGCATCCCTTTGTCCTTTAAGTCTGAACACAGTGTTCAGCCCCCAATCTCTTCCCTTATTGATGGATAACCCCATTATCTCCCTTATATGAGCTTGCCTTTGGTAGAGGATTGAAGTGGTGGAGGCCCAATTGGAAGGAACTTGGTTTCTCAGTTTCGAATCGTGTCAACACAGAAGTCTGTAATATTTTCACTTATGTTGATCATTTATTAATAGAAATACTCTCTTCATGTCCAATTGATGTCTTTCAAATATATGAATTATTATCCATGGGCGTATTTGTTATGTATATTGATGGATTTTGTTATCTAATGTGTTGACCTTTTATATTGCCACCATATGCTTGTTTTGCTTGTTTATTGAGAACTTGTTGCAAATATATAGCTTTGGGTCGAAGTGCTCAATGGTGGACATCATCGAACATATGTATGAGGTAGGCCCCTTTATTATCTCCCTTGCATGTTGGTTTATATAGCATATTGTTGGAATAGAGTTGATTGCTGCAGTCATTTCCGTCTGTTGTGGTTCACCCTAGCCATAGAGAGATGTTCCTCGTAACACCAGATGTCCCCACTGCGACCTAATTATATCGTGACCGCTCATGTCATATTGGATGCATTCCTTCTGCTCGAACTCTAGAATGAATGCGGCGTTGTAAGTATATTTAGGATTAGGAGAGAGTTTATACATTACTTGCAGATGTTCCAGTCGAAGAGAGTCGATGGCAACCTACTAATGATTGATGATGCTCCTGGTATGAACGTCAACATGTTCCAAGGCCTAGCTTATCATGTCGTTATAAGGCATGAGTCTCAGTTGTGTAGCTATCTTGTGCAGCTCTGATTGTGTTATGTGTCTGAGTTTAGTTGCATAAGTGTCATCTTCTTCTTCGGCGGAGTCCTCCGGGCAGTTGATGATTTCACAATCCAGGATCTCAGAAACTTGTCTCCAAGTTTTAACGATGTCTGTGGCTCGCGGAGTAGTGTCCGACATCATGTCTGCATTGGGTTTTTTTTTCATTTTCCGTGGTGCCATAATCTCTAAGGAAACTGAGTGAGGTTACATGTTGCAGAGAAAATCCGTGAGTTTTTCAATAGATAAAACTGCTAATTGCAAAAAGTGAAAATGAATTCGAAATTGAAGTGCTTTTATTCAAACAAGATTCATTGATCTTCGTATAACCTTACTGATGAAGAATTTATTAACGTTTAATGGATATTTCTACCTGGCGATCCTCAATCCTCATTTGACATTATCCTTAATTAGTCATAAATTCCATCAATATTTCGACAGTTCACGTTCAGGATTTTTAGATGTGAAAGAGTGGAAACCTCCCTAATCCCGAATCCGCAAAAAGGTTAATCTTTGTATAATCACTTTTAAAACCTTAATTAATAGTGTTTAAAACTTTGCATTAACTTCAAGAGTTTTGGGAGCTCGAACTTCGGGGGTTTTTAATATATCATAAAAGAAACTTCCCGAAGCCCGAAACTACGAAGTCATTAATTATCTTGTATTTGATATTAAGTCTTAATTAATTGTGCTAACTTTTAGTATTTCGAAAGTTCTGACTTTAGAAATTTTAGAATATGATACAGAGGAAAGGTCCTAAATCCGAACTGCAGAGTCATTAATTATCTCTTGATCATGATCAACTTAGTTATTTAAACGTTCAATTTACCCTTTCACTTTTTGAAATGTTCGATACTTTGGCATTTTGATACTTCGGTGATTCGTGAATTCACTCTTTGTTAAATTCCTGAAGGATCATCTCCCGCAGTGACATGGTATAGATGATGTCATTCTAGATGACATGTCTAGAAAAGAGAGGTGCCACATGTTACTTGGAAACGTGTGAATCCTCCAATGAAAAAGTCAAAATCGGGTGCCACGTGTCAACTCGAGAAAGACTCAAAAGGTACATGTGTCCTACGACTTGTGTCTTTAAATAGTTTAGGAAAATTCCCGAGCAGCTACCTTCGGGTTTCAGAGTTTAGGATTTTTTATTGTTTAGACTTATTGAAACATCTAAAGCACAGAGCTCCGAAGCGACCGTTAGAAATTTACCTCTTTGAAACTCAAGCAGCTCCAAAACTCCGGAGGTTACTAGGATCATTCGATCAAAAGGGGAAACTCATAAGCAATGAATATCGTGTGCGCCTTATTATTTACTAACCAGCAGTGAATTTGATTTAAAATTAAAAGGCCATTTTCCCAGTTTCTGCTTTCTTTGGGTAAAATTTTATTTTCATGAGGTGAAAAATATAAAGCTCAAAAGTTCAAAATTGTGTGTGTTCCAACATAAGCTCCATCTAGGGATCGTGTCTCCCTGTGAGACATGGAAGAATAGTAGACCGAGTGCCTTTATTGGGAAAATGGATTCATTATTACATTTTCAGAAAACACGTTTAGGAGTTATTCATACACAGAAAAAACGAACTTCGACCAAATCTTAGAAAACCTTCAAAACACACCTAATGATTGATCTCAAGTTAGACTATTTAAAATTTCCCTTTCCTAAAAATGAGTTTGTATCTGTTTAATATAATCAAAACAAATTTAACCAAAATATCAGACTTCGGTCAACTTCATTCGCATCAAGGTTAAGTAGATGTAATAATTTATTTAGGGAATCCATCGTTGGTTCAGAATGTAAATATTACCAGAAAGAGAATTAGATGTCATAGTATGTTATGTAGATATGTATGACAGCCATACATATATCATAGATGTTGATTCACCTCCAGGGAGCATGTTCAGTACCCCAGTGAATTTATCTACTTCTCCCATTGAATTTCCTTTCACCACTTCAATTAGCACCTTTGCATTTTGTTGAGATGAGGGAAATCATTACATGAATTTCCTTTCATCATCTCTTTGGACAAGATGGGGGAAATCAAATTATGAATTTCCTTTTACCATTTGTCTTATATTTTAATATTTTGAAGTGGGGGCAATCAATCTGTATGTATCATACAAGGGATGATATATGTTTAAAATTTAAAAAGAATGGTTGTCGACAATTTTTTAAGTATACTCTGAAACTAATTTTCTCCTAATCTTCAATACATCTTCGCCTATAGGGAAGATTTATAGGTATTTTGATTTTTCATGGATCGACCTTGAGCGAATTAACCAATTTAAAATCCGATAGAAGAGCTAAAGTTATCAAGATTATCCTTGACATACTTTTTTTCAGTTAAAATCAAAGGAACATAAAGATCTTCGCCCAATCTCGTTTTGAAGATATGTTATTAAGTTTTCAAAGTCAAGGTGGATTTCTTTCTTTCTATGAAGACAAAGGAAAGGTAGCGAAAAATCAGAAGTGAATAAAATATCGGGGATAGGCGAAATAACCAGAACGAGGACTCAGAGGGCTTGACGCAAAAAAAATCCCAATCCCACACAAGTATGTTTATTGATTCTCAAACTTCCTTTCAAGCCCTTTTTATTTTTATTTTCTTTTTCTTTTATTTTTGTTTCATTTTTTTCTTTTTATTTCGGAGAAGGCTTCAGAATTTATCAGTGTGACACTCTAAGTTGTAATTTTATACTTCTTTGATTCTTGATCATGTGACAACATTATCATGGGTGAAACCCCCTTTATGTTCGAAAATATTTCCTTAACATTTTACTTTGAACTAGCAGGGTAGGAGCTCAAACCTCAAATTTCTTTTGTATTTTCAATCAGGCGGATCATTAATTCATCACCTATTTTGAGAGAAAGAGAATGTTTTTGAAAAATGAGTGTCGGATTCTGATGCATCCTTATCTCTCTTTTAAAAGTAAGTATTTTGCACAGGAACGAAATGTTAAATGTCAGAAAATTCTGCAAAATAGAGATGGTATGTGATACAAATGATTTTATATTATCCTTTGATGATGTCAAGTAAACATGGTTTATTTATAACAAATGATAAAATGACTTGGATAATTTACAAAAGAAAGGTAAAATTGCAAATTCAAAAAGAAAATGAGCGTCAATCCAAACCGATATATACAATGGGAATCTGAAATATGACAACTGCATGAAATGTTTTAAGTAATTCCCGTTGATAGGAACGTCGAGGATTTCTCCATCGAGGTTTTCCAGTAAGAAAGAGTTTTTTTCCTCAGCAGCCACAATCTTGAATGGTATGAACTAGAGATGATCGAACTTGCCATGTTTCCTTGCATCTTCTTTTCTAGCATCCCACTTTAAGACTAGATCACCAGGAAGAAACTCTTTGTCTTTAGCCTTTTTATCGAAAAAGGGCCTTCATATTATCCTGGTACTTTTGAAATTTATCGTCTACTTCAACTCTATTTTGTTGAACTTCAATGATTTGATTCATCCTTCTTGTAACGTCATTTATCTCTTCATTTTCATCCTACCAGAGTTTCATCACAGGAAGAGAAATATTGATAGGAAGGACAATGTCGGTACCATAAACCAATTGAAAAGGGGACATACCTCTTGATTTCTTGGTGCCAATTTAGTTTGCCCATAGGGCATATTTTAGGTGGATGTGCCAAGCCTTTTTATTTTGTGTCAACACATTTTTTATTATAGTCATCAGGCTCTTGTTAGACGATTCGGCCAACCCATTTTCATGAGGATAATAGATTGTAGAATGTCCTAACACAATATTTTATTCCTAGCAGAAATTGATCATTTCCATAGACTTAAAAGCTTAAGCGTTGTCAGTGACTATTTTCCGAGGACAACCAAATCTCGATAGGATGTTTTTTTCCAAAAATTTTATTACTACTGAATCTATATCATTCCAAGTTGGAATGGCTTCTACCCATTTTGTGAAGTAATCGGTAGCAGTTAGAATCCATCTATGTTGAGCACTTGATTATGGATGGATTTCTCCGATGAAGTCTAGGCCCCATTGTTGAAAAGGGGCTTCATCTTTTACTGGGACCAAAGGTAGGGCAGGGAGCTTATTCTTTCCAGGGAACATTTGGCACAAATTACAGGCTTTGACCCTAGTGTTCACATCGGTAAATAACTTTGGCCAGTAATATCCAGCCCTTAAAATCTTGTAGACTATTGCTCTCGAGGCATGGTGTCCTCTGCACACTCCTTCATGGAATTCATCGATGACACCTTCTATTTCAGATTATGTTAAGAAACATAACAAGAAACCTAGAGGGTATTTCTAGTACATCCGGCCATCGATAATACAGTATTTAATTGTGTGTAGCTTCAAATTCCTTTCTTTAGACAGAGTCATGTCATTTGGGCACTGAAGGGTAAGGAGGTATGTAACAATATCGTGATACCAAGTAGAAGTGGAAAACTTATCTTCAATTCGAATAGTAGGTGCCTGATTGCCAATTTATTCTATATCCATGAGAGATTCGTGTGATTCAAGGTTATTTATCCCAAGTGCCCTGAAATTTGATTTGGCTAATAGCTTCAACAGGCCTTGAACTTTGACTAGCTTGGTCAGTTTCACTTCTAGATCAAACTCTTGAATTTTAGCCAACCATCGGTCTCTTCTTCCATCATTGTCTGGTTGAACCAAGATGTCTTTGATAGCATTTGTTGGCATGTAAGTGATTATTTTGGAATGTAATACGTATGTTCTGAAGGCCTTGAGAGCTTTCATCATTGCATATGTTTTCCTCTTGAGTATATCGTATCTTAATTTTGCATCCCTGAGGCTTTTTCTAAAGAAGGATATTGGTTGCTCGAATCCTTCCTTGTTCTTTTACAGGAGTACCGCTGCAATAGTATGTTCAAAAGCGAATGAGAAGATTAAGAATTCCTTTGTATAGTCCGAACTTTCTAGCATTGGTGCTTCCCCTATAGCTTTCTTGACGCACTCAAAATATGATTTAGCTTCAGCAGTCCATTTCACTTCGTTTTCCTTCTTCAACATATCTGTAATCATTTTGATTATTTCAGCAAAGTTGGGAATAAATATTCTCAAAAAGTTGATCTTTCCTAAAAAAAGATTCAATTTCTTCTCTATTCCTAGGGATATTAATCATGTCTATAGCCTCAACTCGCTTAAGGTCCAACTTGATCCCTTCTTTTGACACTATATGGCCCAAAATATTACCTTCATGCATCACAAAATGTGATTTCTTGGGATTAAGAGACAAACCGAACTTTCTCCATTTTTCGAAGGTCTGTCTAAGGTGTAGCAAATGTTTTGCATCAGAGTTGGAAAAACCCGTCAAATCATCAAGATAAATAACAACAAATTTGTTTGTTTCACCGACGAACGCGATATCCATCAGTCTATGGAAAGTAACTCCTACATTCATCAAATCAAATGGCATTTTATCGTACATAAAGGTTCCCCATGGAGTGGTAAACGCAATCTTTTCTATTTCATCTTCATGGACAGAGATCTGATTATATCCGAAAAAACCGCCAATCATGGAAATCTTGTTAGCTCCAACTACCTTCTCTAGAACATGATCCATTTTCGAGAGTGGGTAGTTGTCTTTAAGGGACGACCGATTTAAGTTTATGAAATCTACACAAAGCCTTATTTCACCATTTTTCTTTCTGACGAGGACTAAATTCGCTACCCATTCAAAGTACCTGAGTGGAACGATGATTTTTGCATCGAGAAGTTTCTTAACTTCCCTTTCTATCACTAGCAGGAGAATAGGGTTTATCTGTCTGAGTTTCTTCCTGAAAGGTTTAATACTGTGTTTTAGAGGAATCTTATGTTCAATAACAAAGGTATCGTAAGTTTTCATATCATCATAAGACCAGGCAAAAACATCTTTGTACTGCCTCAGTAACTCAGCGTACTTGCTCTTCATTTGGGCTGGAAGGTAATTTGATATCATGACCATTTTGGGATCTTCATTAGTTCCTACATTACAGTCTTCAACTTCTTCAGGATGAGGTCGTAAGGTAGACTTTAAAGGTATGTCATCCTGGTCAAACAACCTTTCTAAGGGGATTAGGCCTCTAGTAATCTGATTTTTTTTAAGCAATAGCATTTTGTGTTTTGCATGTTTGTCTTGGAATTTTTATGGGTTCTCCCTTTCCTGCATAATCCAAGCAGGATCATTCTGGTTTTCATGATCTATGTGAGTTTCATAAAACTCATCAATCATTTCCAAGAACTGTTTGATTTCTTCGTCATCTTCAAACACTTGCCAGTGTTGAACATTGTTCGGGATCAAGGGTCTAGGTCTCATCTCGATGTGATATTTTAGTTTCAAGACAGTAGGCAGTATGAAGGTTGCAGCAGCCTTGTTCAAGGAATCATCTTGTTGATTTTCCATCCTAGGAATAGATTGAATATTAAAGGATGAGAAGAAGTTCTCTATAAGATCCCAAGCACAATTCCTATAGGATATCAACCTTGGATTCTTTCCCTGATACTATTGTTTTACTTGTTTTACAATAAGCTCGGTGTCACCATAAACTATTAGATGTTCGATTTTTAGCTTCCTTGTAGCTTCTAATCCTAAAACCAGAGCTTCATATTCGCAGACATTGTTCATATAATCAACCTCTCATTGTAATATATAATAAAAGGGAATAACATACTTGTCACCTGGTGCTACGAATAAAACTCCTTCTCCTTCATAGGATGAGGCACCATCAAAGAACATTTTCCACATTCCTTCTCTAACATTTACGTTTTTCTTTGTCGTTTCTATTTTTTTATTTTCTTCTTTTGTACATTCCTCAAAATTGTCATCTATAAATAATATACAATTTCATAAGTCATGATCAGCAACATCGACTGGGTAATTATTTGGGTTTTGAGGATCACTTAAAGTATACGCCAGTCTAGTTTCTATGTACAGTCACATGAATTGCCCACCAAAAATTGGGATTGTAGCGTAAGTCATGTCCAGCTGAACTAATCCTCCTAATTTGGCACCCCAAGACTTGGATAGAAGCATGTCATACTTGGCAGGGATGTCAGCAACAACCACATCCATAAGGATACTTTTCACAAGGATCTGAGCAAGATTTACTACCAAATATTTAACCATGCCTAGACACTTAACCTTTCTAGAATCAAATGAGTACAAGTCTTGATAAGGTCTGGTAATTTTGAGGCCCAACCTTTCCATGATAATTTTAGGCATTAAATTATGAGAGGCCCTAGAATATAACATGCAATTGTGGAGTAAATGGTCGTGCACAGTTAGTGTAATATAGAATGGAGCAACAAAATCCTTATTATTTTCAATGTGTGGACCGAACATGATCGTAGGTCTTTCATCCTGCAGATTAATAACATATGCTTGACATTCAGCATCAGAAAAATTTATCACTTTAGTGATTTGCTTTTTATAAATCGGGTTTTTTGCAAGTTCAACCAGAGGCATTAGGATTTTAATTTTATTAAGTTCAGTTTCTAAATTGAAACCCCCAATTGTCTTCTCAGTTTCCTTGGTTTGAACTTCTGCTTCGATATTTTTCAGCTTCTTAGTTTCCACCGTTTTTGTTTCAG
Source organism: Picea engelmannii (assembly GCA_009831015.1). Taxonomy (NCBI): domain Eukaryota; kingdom Viridiplantae; phylum Streptophyta; class Pinopsida; order Pinales; family Pinaceae; genus Picea; species Picea engelmannii. Next base: position 101,691 of record ML784895.1, on the reverse strand, counting down.
CTTGCTTTCTTTGGGTAGCTTGTGTTTCACTTGATGGGTTGGAAATTGCTGCCTCATTCGCTTTACTTCAGGATAAAATATTTTTTGGTGGAACATTTGTAGAATTTTTCTCTTTGGGCCTTAAATCATACTTATGTTGGAGTTTGGGCATTATTGAGTCAGCGAGACCTTGATACGTAGAGTCTCCCAGATTGTTGATGTTTTCCTCATTATTAAACAGGGATTCTAGGTCTAAAGATTTCTCGTAATCCTGTCTGGTTAAGTGTGGCTCAATATCATCATCGCTAAGGTTGTTTATATCTTCTTCTAACTCCTCATAACCTTGCATTTCATCCCTTTGCGTGAAATTTCAGTTTTAAACAGAGCTTGGATCTTTTGATCTTCATTTTTTACTTGTCTTTGTTGTATATGAGGGTTAGGGTTTCTCCTGAATTGATTCCTAACGTATGCATCAGGTTTGGCTTGATCTAATTCCATCCTAGAAATTTTGTTTGATAAATCTTTAATAATCTTGGCCATCTCATCCATTTTCTCTTCTATTGATTTCCCAGATCCAGAGGGTCATGCCTATTCTTTGAAACACCTAGGTTCTTTGGTTCCAATCTCAACCTTAGTTTTCAATTTCCCAGATGACATCATATTGGATTCAATTTCTATAGAATCATCTTGCATTCCTGATAAAGTGGTAGATCTCCTTTATCTTAGAAGTAAAGCGAAGTCAGAATCAAAATCCCCTGCGAAAGTTACTTTTGTAGCCGGTTGAGAAGGTTTGACTTTGGTTGGGATTTTGTGATACAGTTTATTGAACCTCTACATAAATTCAAGGACTGATTCGGAATTTTTCTTTCTCAAAGCCTTGAATTCGGTTAAATAATAAAGATGGTCCCTTTTGTCGCCCCACTATATTAGGAAGGCATTTTCTAGATCGTCATACGATCGTTTGGAACCTACTGGGAGTCCCCTGAATCGGGTCCTCACTTGTCCTTCAAAGGTTTGTACTAACATCCTTAAATAAACATCCTCGTTTTTTATGCCAAGCATATCGGCAAACTGATCAAAAAAGGCTATGTGTTTTGTTGCAGTTAAATCTCCTTCTCCCATGAATTTGGGGAGGTTCTTCATGTAATTTTTGGGCAAATCATGGAGGACAGCCGGGAGAACCAAGGGAGCGTATCTAGCAGCTACCTTGGCAAAGATTCTAGGGGGTTGACCTTGTCCATCGTCTCCTGCACCTTCGGCACCACCAGCACCAGTACCTCTAGCACCGGCCATTGAAAGCCTAGGAGACGGACTTAGGGGGATAAAAAGAAGATTTTCAAAAACTTTGAAAGACTGAACTTTTGACCTTTTGACTACTTCAGGGGGTTGCGAATGAAGTTCGGGAAAAATATCACTAGGAGATGGAATATATAGATGATGAGTAAAAGGGAAACTTGAGTTGGGATCGTCAAACTTACCGGTTGTATATATAGGAGAGGCGATAGGGGATGAATCTCGGTATAGAAAGTGTTCTTCAGGGTTTCAGGAAACAGAAACCTTCACTTCAAGAAAGGGGAGAATCGGCAGGGTGTTAATGACAGAGGGGGTCGAAAGGAATTGTTTGTCCTCACTGGTAAAAGTATCTGTCAAGTCAATATCAACCTTTATCTTGGGAATGACTACCTCTGGAGTTTTGATTTTAACCTCAGGTTTACTAGTTGATGCCTCTGCATAATGAATTTGTTCAAAACTTTCTTTAGGAGTTATTTCTTCAGTGGGAACCTTAACGTTAGCTTGTGTAATTCTAGGTTGATAGAAATTACCTGTCGATGCAGCAGTCTGTCTGAGATATCTCTTTGGTTTCAACAATTTTTTGGGATCTGACACTGGTGTAGTTTTCTTTTCATTTGGGTTTTTCCCAGTACTCCTTTGACCGAATGCCAGTTTTGTCTACGATGGAGTCGTCAGGTAAAAAATAAAATAAGCCTTACTTATGTATTCAATCTTTGTTCACCATCAAAGACTAAAATTTACCTTGTCATTTTCCCAAGGAAAATGATTTTGTTTCTTTGTCCCTGGCAACGGCGCCAAAAATATGTTGTTCCTAAGATTAATACTAAGTCTCAAAGAGTAATGTCAGGCATCAGGAGTGTTTAAAGAAAATGTTTTAAATGAGTGCTTTATCTACCTTTAGTTCTATGAGAAATGACCTTTAAATGAAATTAATAATAGGACAGTACATAGGTTGTATTTCGTTGTCTGGGTCGCAATTATAATATCAAATGGTGTGAAAAATAATTACGAAACTATTAAACAAAACTAGGCATCAATTGCAGATGAATCTCACCTTGTTTGCAGTGAAAGAAAAGTAGAGAATGCACCCTTGAAAAGGATATGAAATGCAGTAATTCATGCAGATAACAGATCTTGTTTTACTCACAGTAAATACAGAGGAAAAATTGCTTACCTAATGAATTGTTGGTATAGCATGATCATAGTAGTTGTAATACTAAATGGTAATCAATCGCTTTTCAAGGAATTACATAAATAAATTCGGGGAAATGGAAGCACAGAGGAAACACATAAGTCAAATGAACGAAAATTAGAATCTTTATCTCCACTTGTATTAATACTCAAAAATAGAGTTTCTCTATTACATCCAGCAAGAAGCAGCCTTGAGTAGATCTTAAATCTATGTACTTATACAAAATCTATCACAACTCAAAAACTGTTGGACTTCTTACAATATTTCATTAAAAATAGCATATATCTGAATAAAACAATAGTGTGTAAATTTTGATGATTCTCGTTGGCGTTCTCCTCTATCTCTTCGCCTGTTGGTCGATGAGTTCTTTTTCCTTAGTCCTTTGGGCCAAGTACACATGTCATAAAGGCCACCTTAATAATTTGTCATATTGTCTAGGCGATTTAATTTCGTTGCCATCTGTCCCTTCAGATATATTCAGCAAGATAAAAAATCACAGTCGGGGTCATGTGGGGACGATAATAAGACGAATGGCACAGCATTGGCTCATCAGCAATGAATAACGGTCATAGGGAAAAGTAATCATCTACGGAAAGAATGATGATGGAACAAGTGTATGATGATGAAATGGGGATAAGTGGAGGTTAGAATGTGGGTGGATGAGATAAGTGGTTGTTGGAAGGGGAAAGGTAGAGAGGGCGGAAGGTAAGGAAAATGTGCACATTTTCTTACTTGCTACTAGCTATGCTTTCTTTCCTGTGTTCAATACATTGGGTGCATCTATCCAACAATGCCACCAGGAACCTTGAGGGCTCAATATTTTCATTTATCTCGAAAGAAAATAATTTCCTTTCTATTTGACGCAACGTTTCTTGGATCTTTTTCACTTCTTGAGTTGTATCCTGGAACTGTGAACTTGGATTCACTAGCCATTTATTGATTTTAAGAAGATCAATTTGGCTCATTTCTTGAGTGGTTGCCAAAGTTTCTTCTTTGCTCTTTCTGGAATTTTGTTGTTTCATTTCTATCTCAATTTTCCCCATGGATTCTGAGATATTACTTCCCTCAAAATTAATTAGCCTTTTTTCTAATGATGACAACGCTTCTAGACAAGATTCTTTTACCTCTCTGGCAAATATTTTTCTCTCTTCCAGATTTCTTTCCCAGACCTTTAGGGCCATCTCACCTCTCAATTGTTCAAAATGAGAGAGAAGAGGAAAATGAGAGACATTATATTTTTGCATCAATATGAGGACTTCCTGAAACTTAGATCAGGTTGAGTGTGCCTCTTTTTCCTTGACATAAATGTCCTTTAGAGAAAGGTCTATTGCCTGATAGCACTTTTGGATGAATCTACCTTCAGATAAAGGTCTTGTTGGGCAGCTTCCAGCTTCTCATTGATTTCTAATGCTTGAGTTTGGAAGGTAGATTCATCCAAATCTGGCTTGCAGTTTTTCTATCAATTTTTCACGCTGAGTGAGCAGACCTTGGTCAATTTGTGAACTCTGATGGAGCTCCTCAAGGTTGGCATGAAGGTGTTGAATTTTTTGTCGATCATTAGCTCTGATTTGCTCGAAGTCTTGACTCATTTTGTTCCTGATAGTCTGCTCAGTGGTATATATCTGATTTTGCAAGTTCTCTACCAATAGGCACTTATGTCATAGTTGTTCGGTCAAATTGTCCACAGACCATTGATGGGCAGTGGAAAAAACACCTAACAAACATGCAACTTCCTTTACAAATTCTAGATCATCTTAGTCATTTCCGTCATACACCATTATCCACCTTTTAATTATCACTCCATCTTTCTGGTGTGATTCCCTTTTCACAATGGCTTTATGTTTCTTACTAAAAAAGAAATATGAAGGAGGCATCTCTTCAGGCAAGATGGGGCTAAGATCATCTACAAAAACAATTTCGGAATTAGGATTTCCGATGTTGGTTTCTAGAGGGGTTAGCGATGTAATGGGAGTAGAAATATATGTGGATTGTTGTTGTTCTATTGTATTTCAGGTGACAGCGGGAGTAGCTGGTGTCAAAGGAGGCACATCTTGTCCCTGCTTTAGGAAATCTTTGAGATGAGATAGTGATTGGGGGATTAGCTGACCTGACAATGACGCTTTTAATTCCTGTGTTAACACCTCCGATCTCTTCGGGGTTCCCTCAACTTTGTGCTTATCAGAGTGACTTGATTCAGAACCTGCAGGCATAGATTCTTGTGAAGGGGGAGTGGCTATTGACTCTCCTTGTAGTACCTTTGGTAGATTGTTTCGCCTGTGTTTTAGAAAGCTGAGAAAACCAGCTTGTTGATATGGGGGCAGGGTTTGGAATCTGTCTTGAACTTCCTCATAAGATCTAACTCCCCTGAATATTTCATCATACGGAGAGTGCTTGTGCATATATCGCTTCATGTTGAACTAGGCTAGGTGGTTTTCCACTCTCTTACATGGATCGTGTCTCTTGAACTCGATGTCAACCAATTTGAAATCCTCTAGGGCCGCAGCCTCAACTTTGGAGTGACCGAAATCCAATAATGAAAACATGCCAACTTGAATAGGGAAAGTTGACCAAACCGTTTTCTAAGTTGCCTTCAGATCCTTGTTGATACCTCCCGTCACTGTCTGGTATGCCACTTCTCTACACACCAGCCTATTGGGTAAAAATTGTGGGAGAGCATGAGGAGGAACCGAGCAACCAAAAACTCTGATGTAGGAGAAATTCTCCTCAATGAACCAATCTGCGAGTTTGCCCAAGTTTCCCATAATCTTGTCTGAAATTCGGGGAGGTGGGTGACCATACAAGGCTATATGAACAGGCACTACAACATTGTGACAAATTTCATAAAATAAATCCTTGGCTTTCTCTTCCCATAGCTTGGAATGATAAAAATGAATGGGTTCAGAACTAGCCGGAGTCCAATTCTAGTTCATCAAGGGGAAAGGTGTCATGAAACAGATAGCGTCCATGATATACGTCGACATGTAAAATGGGGCAGGCTATCCTTTTGATTTCGTTGTTTTATAATCAGCAATTCCCTTGGCCAATTTCTAACAACATTTTGGCCCAATTGAAAGTGTAACCCTCATCTACCTCGTTCATGATGGATACCCATTCCACCGAGAATGGCATAGGTCTCTTCTTCCTGAATAGACGATGAAGCATCATGGATACATACACCATATAAGCGTCTAAAGACGTTGTGGCATACATACCATGAGAATCAATTCTAAATTTCTTTGAATGTCCCCACCAGGACCTAATTATATCATGATCGCTCATGTCATATTGGATACATTCCTTCTACTCGAACTCTAGAATGAATGCGACATTGTAAGTATATTTATTATTATGAGAGAGTTTATACATTACTTGCATATGTTCCGGTTGGAAAGAGCCGATGTCAACCTATTGATGGTTGATGATGCTCCTGGTCTGGACATCAACATGTTCCAAGGCCCAGCTTATCATGTCGTTATAAGGCATGAGTCTCGGTCATGCAGCTATCTTGTGCAGCTCTGATTGTGCTATGTGTCTGAGTTTAGCTACATAAGTGTCATCTTCTTCTTCGGCGAAGTCCTCTAGGCAGTTGATGATTTCATGCTCTAGGATCTCAAAAACTTGTGTCCATGTTTTAACAGTGTTTGTGGCTCATGGAGTGTTGTCCAATAGTATGTCTGCATTGGTATTTTTTTCCATTTTTCGTGGTTCCATAATATCTAAGGAAACAGAGTGAGGTTACCTGTTGCAGAGAAAATCTGTGAGTTTTTCAATAGATAAAACTGCTAATTGTGAAAGGTGAAAATGAATTCGAAATTGAAGTGCTTTTATTCAACCAAGATTCATTGATCTTCGTATAACCCTACTGACGAAGAATTTATTAACGTTTAATGGAGATGTCTTCCTGGTGATCTGCAATCCTCGTTTGAATCATTAACCTTAATTAGTCATAAATGCTATCAATATTTCGGAGGTTTGCGTTCGGTATTTTAGATGTGACGGAGTGGGAACCTCCCGAATATCGAATCCGTGGAAAGGTTAATCTCTAGATACTTGTTTTAAAACCTTAATTAATTGTGTTTAAAACTTTGCATTAACTTCAAGAGTTTCGGGAGCTCGGACTTCGAGGGTTCTTAATATATCATAAAAGAAACTTCCCGAAGCCCGAAACTGTGAAGTCATTAATTATATTGTAGTTGATCTTAAGTCTTAATTAATTCCGTTAACTTTGAGTATTTCAGAAGTTTGGACTTTTGAAATTTTAGAATATAATACACGGGAAACGTCTCGAAATCCGAACTGCGAAGTCATTAATTATCTCTTGATCATGATCAACTTAGTTATTTAAACGTTCAATTTACCCTTTCACTTTTTGAAATGTTTGATACTTCGGCATTTTGATACTTTGGTGATTCATGAATTCACTCTTTGTTAAATTCCTGAAGGATCATCTCTCGTAGTGACATGGTATAGATGACGCCATCCTAGATGACATGTCTAGAAAAGAGAGGTGCCACGTGTTACTTGGAAATGTGTGAATCCTCCAATGAAAAAGTCAAAATCGGATGCCATGTGTCAACTCATGAAAGACTCAAAAGGTACACGTGTCCTACGACTTGTGTCTTTAAATGGTTTAGCAAAATCCGCGAGTGGCTACCTTCGGGTTTCAGAGTTTCGTAGTTTTCATTGTTTAGAATTATTGAAACATCTGAAGCGCGGAGCTCCGAAGTGATCGTTAGAGATTTACCTATTTAAAACTCAGGCGGCTCCAGAACTCCAGAGGTTAGTAGGATCATTTGATCAAAAGGGGAAACTCATCAATGGCGGATATCATGCGTGCCTTATTATTTACTAAACAACAATGAATTTGATTTAAAATTAAAAGGCCATTCCCCCAGTCTCTGCTTTCTTTGGGTAAAAAAAAAAATTATGAGGTGAAAAATATAAAGCTCAAAAGTTCAGAATTGTGTGTGTTCCAATAAGTCCCATAGCGAAGTGGACAGAGATTTCAATGGGGCTCTGTAATGTGCTCTTTTTGCAAATGTAACCAAACCTTGTCTCCCACCTAAAACTTGTGCGGTACCCGTTATTGATCATGGTGTTTCTTGTACTTAGCATTATCTTTTTGAAAAATCTCATGGACCTGATGATGGATGTGTTGAATCCGCTCAATTAATCTAGTGGCTTTGTCGGCCTCAGAATGAACATGGGAATATTTTGTCTGTGTGACTACAAGAGGTAGTGCAACATCAATGGGACCCAAGGGTTGGAATCCTAGCCCCACCTGAAATGGGCTATGGTTGGTGGAGCTATGCAGAGCCCTGTTGTAGTTGTATTGAACATCAAGAAGACTCTCATCCCATGTACGTGAATGTTGACTTGTGTAGGATGTGCACAATCATCTGATTAACGACCTCTATTTGCCCATTGGTTCGAGGGTGGAAGGCAGTGGATTTAGAGAGCTTGGTGTCCAATAGTGACCAAAGACTCGACCAAAATGTGTTGAGGAACTTTTTGTCCCAATCAAATATGATGGTCTGTGGTATCCCAAAACAGACCCACACTCATTTGAAGAAGAGCATGGCAGTATCTATCGTTTTGATGCTCTTCTTGCAGGCTGTGAGAATGGCCATCTTCGAAAACCGATCAACCACCATAAATACGCAATCATTGCCTTACTTGGTGGATGGAAGGAAAGACATGTAATCCATCGAGATGGATTCCCAAGTCCTCTCAAGAGTAGGAAGAGGGGTGTATAAGCCTTGCTTCTTGATGGTTGGCATGGCAATGGCACAGGCAGTGCAAGATATACTTGTTGATGTCCTGTCAAAGTTTTGGCCAATTAAAATGTGTCTATAGAACAGTATTGATGCTTGAATTCGTTATGACCAAAATGGCAACCTCACGAGGATGTAAATCCCCCTGCATTTTTATAGAGGTGGTACTCCTCTTTAGATTTTCTTGATATTTTTAAAATATTCAAAATGTGGGACTTGACAGAAGTCCGTTGTAGTAATTCAAAGAAACAGAAATATTACAATAAATAAAAGGAAAATGTTTTTGTTTTTTTTTTAAGAAAGGACCAGGAATTACACATTTCACACATTTAAAGCAAATAAGCAAAATTTCCTCACATCCATCATAGTTTGGGATAAAGATTTATGATCACATAAAATAAAAAGAAGATGATCCACATGCATAAGAGAACTTTAACAGAGTGGACACATGGGCATCTCAAATAAAGATAATGATAGATCAACCTCAAATACTTTATATTCTAAAAACAAGGTTACAAAGCACAATTGAGCTTGTTCCCAAAGTAGTTCTCTTGAAATTTCCAAAAATATATAGTCTGTTACATATTATTGAAATTGTAAATGTGTTTGTCTTAAAGACTGGGATTAGGGCTCCAACAAACCATAAAGCAAATAAATACAAGAAATAATCTTTTAGAAGGAAGACAGTGGGCGGTAGAATGATCAACAAGACCTGGTAAGAATAAAAAAAAGGAGTTATCAGTGTTTGATTAAACCTTTCTAATGAAAGAGGTGGAATAACTAGATGAAGGACTTGAGAAATAAAAGAAGGATGTGACCAGCGTGAAATTACTATGATGGTCCCTCCTGTGTTCATTTGCTCGCTTATGTCCTTTTATCATTTTCATTGACGGTTACAGGAACCGTCTCAACTGCTTCTTTCCCTTCATTTGTCAGTTTATCGGTATCCTTCTTGAATCATTCTTCAATGTAACTTTTCATAGTTTCCATGTTGATTTCATGCTAGGTTTTAATATTGAACAGCTCACCCTCCAAGTCATGGAGTTTAATGTAAATTCCATGTAATATTTCTTCAATATCCTGAATTTTTACGAAGTAATCTACTAGTCAGTTATCTATGGCGTTCTCATCATATTCAATTATTCCATAGAATTTTTCAATTGAAAATCCTTTAAGAACCGAGATAAAGTTGTTGAAATCTTCATAAAAATGCAGGGAAGTTTTGTCCCTCCATAACGCTTGGTACCAAAGGTCACAGGGTCAAATTCACAGTTCACCTTCTTGCATATAGACAATTTAGGAAACTGACAGCAATGCATTTGTTAGGCGAAAATATTGTCGTTTAATTCCGTTGTAGTATTTTCCCAACTATTTAATTTGTCAATCTGAGGTTTGTAGTCTTACGAAGCACACGCACTATATATGCAGAACTGAAGTAGAAATAATCTAATCTAAATTGTTGAAATGAAATTAATCTAAGAAAGCATCGAAATTGCATAAGGGAAAAACAATACAACATGTGAAGAGTTGAACGACAAATGACATATGTGAGCTCACACAATATATCAATCTCAAATTATATTACAAGATTCAAATGACAAAGCATGAAAGAATAACAAAGCGAAGAATCCCCTTCTCCTAATTACAAGACTAAATTATGAATAACATGATTTCTAACTCATGAAGAGAGAGCACTCTCTTATATACATGAAAGTCTTGAAGAGTGTCATAATTACAGATCCACTATTCTCTCAACTTATTCCTTCAAATCCTGCACTCATATCTTGGATAAGATATCCTATCAAAATCTCCATGATCTTCTCCTTTGAATATGCTTGAATGATTGTCCCAAATATTCTTCAAATCTTCAAAGCTTGAAGATGAAATTCGAATTTGAGGCTAGGTGGTAATATTTGACTTTGTTGAAATCTTCACATATGCCTGCACACATCATCAAACTCATCCAACCTTGATATATAATGAAAATATGTTATTTTTCTAATATTTAATCACAAATTCACTTGTAATACTAAAATGAATAAAGTGGAAAATTATAAGGTGAAACCCAAATGTATGTATGGAAATGGTATGATAAAAGGTTTATCAGGACCATGAAATGTAAGCAATGGTGAAGGAAAAGAGGATATAAATGTGACATTTCTTAGTCCTAACATACCCCCCAACTCAACTTGTTGCATGTCCTCATGCAACCATGCATGGATCTTCTCAAGAAATTTTGGCATTTAAGCTATGGCTTTGATTGATGATGTCCTTTTAACAATGAATGTTTCCAGGGTATGAGATACAAGAGTAACAACATGTAAAATATGTGTAACAGCATGTGAAATTTTTCTTATGGTTGGTTCTTGTGTGACAACCATGAATACAAAGAATGTTGGTTCTTGTTGTCATCTCCTAAAATAGCACTGTCATTTTGCTAATTTTTTATGAGATAAGAACAAGTCAAAAAAATTGTTTCTAAATTTTTAGAGTACATTTGCTGGTCTATTTTTTGAACGTAAAGTTGAAAGAATCATCCCTCTGGGTCTTGGCTTTCAAATTTTGAAATCATAGGTTTCGGTGGTTAAGGGGGTCTCCCAAATGACTCGCTAACCACCGAAAATCAACACTTTCGGTGGATAAGAGGCGTTAAGAAAAGGGTCCTTAACCACCGAAAGAATTTCACGTGCAAATTTAAAATCTTCATGCTTTCGCACGCGCCAAATGTCAAGCGAGCCTGTGAATCTTTGTTATCCGCCGAAAATGACGACAATTGGTGAAGTATTCTTGGTCATCATTGCAGTTTGTTGGTGAATGGACGTCGAAACCTCAGCCAAGTGCCTTAACTGACAGTCATCATAAATATTTGATATGACGCAAAATTTCATGAAGGATTTTGCCATAACAAATTGAAGGTTGCATACGGATTCTCTGAATGATGGCCACGAATAATGTGAGGTCATGTTTGAACTGGGATATGGTTAATTGTTCATTATTTCATACATCAAGTCCGGGTATTGGTTATCAGATCAAACAGCCCGAAAATCCCTCATACAGGCGTGCAATTACAGCTTCAGATCCGTTCAAGTGGAAAAGGATGGTCGAAACCTTAGTTTGGAAAGCAAACTTATTGTACAGGTGTATGTTTTAATTATCAGATGGCTTAAATCCTAGTTTTGTGATCAATGCTTGAATTATTATCAGCTCAAATCTCAGTTACAGGTTAGTTGAGTCCCAGTTCTTGCTTAGTCTCTGCCTAAATTGACTGAAGGTTACCTATATTCTCTGTGTATTTAAGATTTCATTTACACTCGGACTCTAAGTTTTGCCAATAACCGTTGAGTCTGTTCTCAAATACACACTGATTAATTAGCTCAAATCAAACATCCTCAATAGCACTGTCAGTTATCTCTTTGATTGTTGAGTTAATTCATAGCTTGAAACCCCGATTCATGTCAATTACTTAAGATCACTCCTATTATCGGGTCACAGTTTATCTACCTGTCAAATTTAAAGGCTATTGTCTCATTGAACCCTTGTTTCGAGTTTTGCTTAAATTTCTCATGTTGTTGATGAATTAGAGTCTGCTATTAAGTTATAGTTTATTTTTGAAGTCACACTCTTTGACTCTAGATCCATATGTTCATCAATTACACGCTTAATTCCTGGATTTGAGGGACACATCAGCAATTACTTATGGCAAAGTCTGGACCGGCTTTAAGGGCCGAAGTTGATGGAGTCTGGTACTTGGAGGCGCACCCAAATGTAGTAGAGTTTTTCAAAAAGGCAGGAGTATTCACATACTGTGAAAAATTGACCAGCTTTTATTAACAGGTGGCCGAGTCTTTTGTTATTACTTATGATGGAAGTTAACTCTAATTCATATACAGTCATGTCCTATGATTCAAAAAACAACTCAATCTGCTGAATATTTATCTCCATAAATGACATCAATGCCACAATTTGTATCCCTATTTGAGGAACCGCAAACTTTATTAAACAAGGAGGCATTCACTTTTATAATTGAAGCCTACATGCACACTGGTTTTGCAGCAAGTAGGAATTTGAGATGTGCACTGCTTGCACGACTGGTTGCTCAGTGTGATGCAGGAAATATGGACATGATCTGGGAAGCTATTGTCTATTTCAAGGTTTTCCTTCGTATTACTGAAGAAAAGCATTTGGAAAACGAGGCCATTACATCAAGCAGGATTGGGAAATCATATTCCTATGTTCTGAAAATGGAGAAGAAACCCCATCCTTGCCACTTTCAGGGCATCAAGATTGCACTCGCACTAATGTGTGCACGGATTGCAAGTTCTGAGTGGTACATATATTCTTTTGAAGCATTGAAAAACGCCCATATGAACGGAGTTAGCGAAGAAACTGGAAAGGAGCTTCCAAAGTAGGATTGAAGCAATCTGCAAAAGAAAATGAGGACAGTTGCCCTAATATTTTTGAGATTGGTTTAGCCCATATTGCTAAGAGTTTCCTAATGATTACAAGAGTTGAGTTGCATCACTGTACCGATGAGTCTCTCAGTACCATTTATGCCTATCAGAACTTGCAGATCCTTCTCTTAGTTGGGTTTATTGATGAATTTTATTATTTTAGTTTCAATGATATTGGCCTCACCAAATTGGCTCATAACTGTAAATGCTTAGTGAAGTTTGAGCTAAGTGGCTGTAATTGGGCAATGCTATTTTATGCTTGAAGAATTGACATTAGTGAATCAGGATTTTAATGAGGGGTGGATTGCAGCTCTGTCATATTGCAGCAATTTGAAGACCCTTAGGCTCAAAAATTGCAAGAGAATAGATTCTAATCCTGGTCCATTGTATACAGACCGTGGCCTCAGCAAGAGAAACACTTAAGGGATGCATGGAGGTTCATAGCAGCATTTATATCATTGGTTGTCCAAGCTTTTTCTACAGTGAAAACATTAAGCAACTATGAGAACTACAATAATCATGCAACTAATTCATGGAGCACACAGGTTTCAATATATGTTACCAAATGGAAAAACAAATCATATCTCTGGAAATGGGCATGGTAGGGAGCATGAGCATGTCACTCCTCCGGCACAGTGGACACCTTATGATGGCAATGTTCTTCCACCCATACAACAACGAATCAACCAGGCCCTGACTTTGCAGACTACCCTTATGACACAGTACCATGATCGCAAGCAGAAGGAAGCCAGAATGAGTATGAATGGGGAAGAAGCAAGGAGGACCGCCTCTCAAGAAGAAATTGGATAGTTTACAATACTTACAATTTCATCTAGAAGTTCTGAAACTGTTCTCCATAGCAAACTGAAGTTTCCAGTCATGTACAAGGAGGAGCAGCATCACCAAAGAAGCCTTGATCACTCACAGAAGCAGCAAGGAAATCCATTTTGTCAATCTTAAACATTTTCAGAAGCTACAGGTTTCGGTGGTTAACAGCCCTTAATTTTAAGGCCCTTAACCACAGAAAGCTGAGCTTTTCGGTGGTTAACAGGCCCAGATTTTTATGCCTTTAACCACCGAAACCTGTTACAGGGCAGCAAGCTAGTATTTTTGCCCAGATTTCATTTTTTTCTCAACCAAATCTTTCGAGGTTGGTTTCTAAAGATGCATAATAATTAAATACATCAGGTTTTAGGTTTTATCTTGATGTATTTGATGGTTAAGAAGGTGGAAAAGTGAAAATGGTGAACTAGTTAATGAGCAAAAAAACTGTCTTTTTGCCAAAGGAGGCAAATTCAAATTTCTTATGGTGATTCATCAGCCTTGGAAGGCTTTCTACATCTGTCAAGAGTTTGGAGGATATGGAGGCTATCAAGATAGAGTTTGACTCCTTAGATATGATCTTTTCCTATTTTGATTTGATTTTCCATTTTTAGAATTCCAGATCCATTTTTATAGGATCTCATCCTACACTTGTTTGGTTTGACTATTTTTAGCAAATCTGATCCATCTTTCAAGGATCTAGATTTCATCTTGTAAGGCTATAAAGACAAAGACATTTGAAGCACCAAGGGAGGGATTTTGAGTTCTACTATGCTGCATTTGTAATAGAGACCCTTTCTAATAGATATTTGGCCTGCGAGCTTCTTTCATTGATGTTGTCGGATCTTCTTTCTTCTTTTTGTCTATTCTTATGAGTGATAGATATTCTTTGTCTATGTTTACATAATCCACTAGTGACTGTCATCTCACTATCTGATTATTGAGCAAAGGATCATAGGTTGCTATACTAGTTTCTAGACCCATCATATCTATTGTTTTATATATGTATGATCTGGTTGATGTGATTAGTTTTTGTTCCATTTGATACACACCTATCTGATTATATCTCTTGAAAGCCTTGCACTGTTGAATATGCCTAGACAGTCTCGAATATACAAACCAGTTAGTTAAATATTCATCTTGATCCAATCATTACCCATTATTGAGCAAACCATTGCAAGATTAGTTAAGTTACTAGGCATCTCTGAGATACAACCTAGGAGGGTTTCCTGGAGTGATAAAAAATTGGCGCCGTTGCCGAGGAGAGGAGATCGAATCGCATCTTCCCTGGGAGACGACAAAGATCTAATCTTTGATGATAGACAAAGGTTGGACAATACATTGGTTGTAATCATCTATTTGGCGACTCCATGAAAAACAGATTCAGTGGCGACTCCATGATATTCAAATGTCAAAAGTGTTTTCTTCTCTTTTGGCTTGGAGGTTTGCACCTCTTGACTTCTCTTTAGTTCCTGGTTTCCCACATCCAGTACCTGATATGTCGGAATGGGGAGATTTTCTGCCTAGCTTCAAAGAGATCAAAGAAGACAATCCTGCAAAACACCTCATCAAGTTTCATGAGTGCATGAATCTATTAGATCTATAGCATGAAGATGTTCATGTTTTCATTGTATGGTGATGCACGTCAGTGGTATTTTTCTTTACCTCCTTCTAGCATTTCATCATTGAAGGATTTTCACAAATCATTCACTGAGCACTGCAAGAGGTATTTTTCAGATGAGTTTGCATTTGATAATTGTTGTGATGAATATGAATTACATTGTAAGCTGGAAGATGTAAATATAGAAATATCTCCCCCTCATAATATGCCACAGCCCGTTAATGATCTTCAAGATGTTGTGTTTTCCCAACAACATGAACTACAAATGGATTATAAAGAAACTAAACACTCTCTTACCATCCTTAAGTCTGATTGTTATGAAGATGAAGAGCTGGTTCCTTTAGCTACACAGAGAGATGATCATAAATGTATACACGATGTGGCTAATGATGGCTTCGAAGAGTGTGTTGCAATAGGGGACATCTATCATTGTGACCAAAATATTGGTGATCTTCGGATGGATAACCATAGCATTGATGCTTTTGACATTGTATCAAACACATCTACTTATTTAGGTTGTCATGAAGATGAGATTGTCCCCTTTGAAAACCCCAAAAGTAATTATCACATTGACACATTAGTGGGTGACGGTGTTGAATCCGCAGTAGATGTTGAGGGCAGCTCTAAATTTTTTGGTTTATAGACGAAGGCAGATTGCAACAGATATTTGCAGGAAGGAGATGAGCTGAAAAGTTCAGATCAACAGTGCTTCTTATATAACTCTCTGACAGAGGATGAGCGGTCTGTTGTCAACATTGAGACTAGTGATGGTGAAGAAGAGCAGAGAAGTTCAGATCAGCAGTTGGGTTTGCATTCTTTTTCGACAGAAGAAAAATGGATTACATTCAGCATTGAGACCAGTGAAAGAAATCAGCAGCTGCAATACAGTCATTTGGATTGGCAATTCAAAGAGGTATTTATTTCTGACATTTATGACCCCGTTGATAACTATTTCGAATCTATGAGCAGCAAATGTGTTAAAGCATTTTGGTCAGAAGAAGATTGTCCTTATCATCTGTTCAAACCTCTTTTCCGCATGATATGGCTTCCTTTATTTTTTGGGTCAAGATCTAGCATCGTGTTAGTAAATCAGTTCCTGACATGGCTTCATTGGAAGCATGACTTCACTTGATAAGAGCCAGTACAGTTGGTTAGCAGTAGGGATAGGCAGAAGAATAAGTTCTTTATATGAGCACTTAGATTGTTTTTAGTTATTGGTTGAATAAGCACAACAGGCTACAGGTTGTCTGAAGATAAGTTGATCAGGCTAGATGACTCCATAGCCCAATGGACTAGACACAATACAAATCGTGAATGATTGTTGAGCAGGTGGCAGATTTTTTAGGTTAAATGGACAGGCACAGGTCTGCTTGTTCTTGGAACCTCACTGGGAGGATTCCATCCTCGAGTAGGAGCCAGTTGTTATCTCCTAAAATAGCACCGTCATTTTGCTAATTTTTTATGAGATAAGAACAGGTCAAAAAAATTGTTTCTAAATTTTTAGAGTACATTTGCTGGTCTATTTTTTGAATGTAAAGTTGAAAGAATCATCCCTCTGGGTCTTGGCTTTCAAATTTTGAAATCACAGGTTTCGGTGGTTAAGGGGGTCTCCCAAATTACTCACTAACCACCAAAAATCAACACTTTCAGTGGATAAGAGGCATTAAGCAAAGGGTCCTTAACCACCGAAAGCATTTCACATGCAAATTTAAAATCTTCATGCTTTCGCACGCGCCAAATGTCAAGTGAGCCTGTGAATCTTTGCTATCCGCCGAAAATGACGACAATTGGTGAAGTATTCTTGGTCATCATTGCAGTTTGTTGGTGAATGGACGCCGAAACCTCAGCCAAGTGCCTTAACTGACAGTCATCATAAATATTTGATATGACGCAAAATTTCATGAAGGATTTTTCCATAACAAATTGAAGGTTGCATACGGATTCTCTGAATGATGGCCACGAATAATGTGAGGTCATGTTTGAACTGGAATATGGTTAATTGTTCATTATTTCATACATCAAGTCCGGGTATTGGTTATCATATCAAACAGCCCGAAAATCCCTCATACAGGCATGCAATTACAGCTTCAGATCCGTTCAAGTGGCAAAGGATGGTCGAAACGTTAGTTTGGAAAGAAAACTTATTGTACAGGTGTGCGTTTTAATTATCAGATGGCTTAAATCGTGGTTTTGTGATCAATGCTTGAATTATTATCGGCTCAAATCTCAGTTACAGGTTAGTTGAGTCCCAGTTCTTGCTTAGTCTCTGCCTAAATTGACTGAAGGTTACCTATATTCTCTGTGTATTTAAGATTTCATTTACACTCGAACTCTAAGTTTTGCCAATAACCATTGAGTCTGTTCTCAAATACACACTGATTAATTAGCTCAAATCAAACGTCCTCAATAGCACTGTCAGTTATCTCTTTGATTTTTGAGTTAATTCATAGCTTGAAACCCCGATTCATGTCAATTACCTAAGATCACTCCTATTATCGGGTCACAGTTTATCTACCTGTCAAATTTAAAGGCTATTGTCTCATTGAACCCTTGTTTCGAGTTTTGCCTAAATATCTCATGTTGTTGATGAATTAGAGTCTGTTATTAAGTTATAGTTTCTTGTTGAAGTCACACTCTTTGACTCTAGATCCATCTGTTCATCAATTACACGCTTAAATCCTGGATTTGAGGGACACATCAACAATTACTTATGGAAAAGTCTGGACCGGCTTCAAGGGCCGAAGTTGATGGAGTCTGGTACTTGGAGGCGCACCCAAATGTAGCAGAGTTTTTCAAAAAGGCAGGAGTATTCGCATACTGTGAAAAATTGACCAGCTTTCATTAACAGGTGGCCGAGTCTTTTGTTATTACTTATGATGGAAGTTAACTCTAATTCATATACAGTCATGTCCTATGATTCAAAAAACAACTCAATCTGTTGAATATTTATCTCCAAAAATAACATCAATGCCACAATTTGTATCCCTATTTGAGGAACCGCAAACTTTATTAAACAAGGAGGCATTCACTTTTATAATTGAAGCCTACATGCACACTGGTTTTGCAGCAAGTAGGAATTTGAGATGTGCACTGCTTGCACGATTGGTTGCTCAGTGTGATGCAGGAAATATGGACATGATCTGGGAAGCTATTGTCTATTTCAAGGTTTTCCTTCGTATTACTGAAGAAAATCATTTGGAAAACGAGGCCATTGCATCAAGCAGGATTGGGAAATCATATTCCTATGTTCTGAAAATGGAGAAGAAACCCCATCCTTACCACTTTCAGAGCATCAAGATTGCACTCGCACTAATGTGTGCACAGATTGCAAGTTCTGAGTGGTACATGTATTCTTTTGAAGCATTGAAAAACGCCCATATGAATGGAGTTAGCGAAGAAACTGGAAAGGAGCTTACAAAGTAGGATTGAAGCAATCTGCAAAAGAAAATGAGGACAGCTGCCCTAATATTTTTGAGATTGGTTTAGCCCGTATTGCTAAGAGTTTCCTAATTATTACAAGAGTTGAGCTGCATCACTGTACCGATGAGTCTCTCAGTACCATTTCTACCTGTCATAACTTGCAGATCCTTCTCTTAGTTGGGTTTATTGATGAATTTTATTATTTTAGTTTCAATGATATTGGCCTCACCAAATTGGCTCATAACTGTAAATGCTTAGTGAAGTTTGAGATAAGTGGTTGTAATTGGGCAATGTTGTTTTATGCTTGAAGAATTGACATTAGTGAATCAGGATTTTAATGAGGGGTGGATTGCAGATCTGTCATATTGCAGCAATTTGAAGACCCTTAGGCTCAGAAATTGCAAGAGAATAGATTCTAATCCTGGTCCATTGTATACAGACTGTGGCCTCAACAAGAGAAACACTTAAGGGATGCATGGAGGTTCAAAGCAGCATTTATATCATTGGTTGTCCAAGCTTTTTCTACAGTGCAAACATTAAGCAACTCTGAGAACTACAATAATCATGCAACTAATTCATGGAGCACACAGGTTTCAATATCTGTTACCAAATGAAAAAACAAATCATATCTCTGGAAATGGTCATGGTAGGGAGCATGAGCATGTCACTCCTCCAACAAAGTGGACACCTTATGATGGAAATGTTCTTCCACCCATACAACAATGAATCAACCAGGCCCTGACTTTGCAGACTACCCTTATGACACAGTACCATGATCGCAAGCAGGGAAGCCAGAATGAGTATGAATGGGGAAGAAGCAAGGAGGACCGCCTCTCAAGAATAAATTGGATAGTTTACAATACTTACAGTTTCATCTAGAAGTTTTGAAATTGTTCTCCACAGCAAACTAAAGTTTCCAGTCATGTACAAGGAGGAGCAGCATACCAAAGAAGCCTTGATCACTCACAGAAGCAGCAGGGAAATCAATTTTGTCAATCTTAAACATTTTCAGAAGCTACAGGTTTCAGTGGTTAATAGCCCTTAATTTTAAGGCCCTTAACCACAAAAATCTGAGCTTTTCGGTGGTTAATAGGCCCAGATTTTTATGCCCTTAACCACCGAAACCTATTACAGGGAAGCAAGCTAGTATTTTTGCCCAGATTTCATTTTTTCTCAACCAAATCTTTCGAGGTTGGTTTCTAAAGATGCATAATAATTAAACACATCAGGTTTTAGGTTTTATCTTGATGTATTTGATGGTTAAGAAGGTGGAAAAGTGAAAATGGTGAACTAGTTAATGAGCAGAAAAACTGTCTTTTTGCTAAAGGAGGCAAATTCAAATTTCTTATGGTGATTCATCAGCCTTGGAAGGCTTTCTACATCTATCAAGAGTTTGGAGGATATGGAGGCTATCAAGATAGAGTTTGACTCCTTTGATATGATATTTTCCTATTTTGATTTGATTTTCCATTTTTAGAATTCCAGATCCATTTTTATAGGATCTCATCCTACACTTGTTTGGTTTGACTATTTTTAGCAAATCTGATCCATCTTTCAAGGATCTAGATTTCATCTTGTAAGGCTATAAAGACAAAGACATTTGAAGCACCAAGGGAGGGATTTTGAGTTCTATTATGTTTCATTTGTAATAGAGACCCTTTCTAATAGATATTTGGCCTGCGAGCTTCTTTCATTGATGTTGTCAGATCTTCTTTCTTCTTTCTGTCTATGCTTATGAGTGATAGCTATTCTTTGTCTATGTTTACATAATCCACTGGTGACTGTCATCTCACTGTCTGATTATTGAGCAAAGGATCATAGGTTGCTATACTAGTTTCTAGACCCATCATATCTATTGTTTTATATATGTATGATCTGGTTGATGTGATTAGTTTCTGTTCCATTTGATACACACCTATCTGATTATATCTCTTGAAATCCTTGCACTATTGAATATGCCTAGACAGTCTCGAATATACAAACCAGTTAGTTAGATATTCATCTTGATCCAATCATTACCCATTATTGAGCAAACCATTGCAAGATTAGTTAAGTTACCAGGCATCTCTGAGATACAACCTAGGAGGGTTTCCTGGAGTGATAACACTTGTGTTAACAACATTCATTTCACTTTTTTATTTTCTTGCTACAATAATTTAGCCATGTACTCACTGGAAATAATAAGCTATCAATGTGCATAAGAGAGCATCACTAAGTTTAAGAAATCATTTTCTTTATCTTTATGAATAATGCCAATATGTATATCAATCGAAATGCAACAAAGTGTCATTGAAAAAGAATTGTTAGCGAATCATAAATGGAATGATGAGATGGTAAAATGGAATATGGTAATGAATATGTGCTGAAATAGTTCCCCCCCCCGCAACTGAAGTGGTTGCATATCGTCATGCAACTTAGGGTAGGTTATGGAAGGAAAGAGAGCATGGTGAGGAAATTTTCCAAGATATTCAAGTCAGCATATAAATAATTGTGTGATTAAAGCTTAGAAAAGAACATACCTCCACTTACCCAAAAAGTAGATGTCATTGTTGCGACTGTTGGATCAGGAAAACGTGACTGGCGTTGTAGTTGCAACTGCTGTAACTGTTGGAGCAAAGAATATCTGACTATGACTGATGGAAGATGGAAGGTGTCACTGCTGCAAGATCGGGAAAATGGAACTGCTAATGTTGTTGTTGTTGTAACTGGATCATGGGAAGTGAAGGAATCTGAACTGCTACTATTGAATCATGAAAAATGTGGAAGGCAGAGAATATGGAACTGTGGTACTCTCATAGATATGAAATCAAACTGTTGCAACTGCTGAGGCGATCATGAAAAAGTGTATAGTCTTCACCCGCTACAAACCATTAGTACAATTCTCATCATGTGAATGAATGTGTCTATGTCAAGCATGAAGAGAAATCATTGGATTACCGACCATTGATGAATGTCATTAACCAATGTGAAACAAACTCACCAGTGATGTCAATGAGTGTCAAAGTACCCAAGTACATCTTGCGAAGTGCGAATAGATGGGTTGATGTCGAGCCACTTGCAAGATCTAATAATCAAGGGACATTGATGTATTCCCATGATTGCTAGTGAGAGAGCTTTCCATTAAGGCATGCAAGCCTCAAGGTACTCAAAAATGAACTCTAGTCTATATCCCAGATAAGGTGTCGAGTTTGATGGGGGCAAGACTATTGAAAGGTGGGCCTTAAGGAATCCCACATCAGTCCAAACGAGTTTATAAAAAGATTGGTAGGACTATAGATGTAAAGATCTCAGTAGCAACAGGGTTTATGGAAAGGAAATGTAATCATGGAAAGGGGTTTTTTTTTATTCATAAGGAAAATGAGAAAGGCAAAAAGGAACTGAAAAAGATAAGGTAAATGATGTATGCAACTCAAAAAAATAGGTGTGTGGAATCATGAAAGTTAAAGCAATGGAATATGGCTTCAACACAGGGATGACTAATCAGCCTTAAAGGAGAAATGAGATAGTGTCTCAGCATGAAATTTGGCAAAATGTGGAAATATGGGAATCGCAGCATGGTGGATCAGCATGGTCATTGTGTAACAACAAACATCAAGATGCACAAAAAGTTGTTGTGTAACAGCAAACATCAGGATGCGCAAAAAGTTTTTGTGTATCATCAAACATCAAGATGCACAAAAAGTTTTTGCGTAATAGCAAACATCAGGATGCGCAAAAAGTTTCTGTGTAACAGCAAAATGTCATTGTGTATCAACAAACGTCATGATGTTTCGAATGAGTAATAGCTCCTTCAAGATGTCTATCAAAGCATGTGTTCATTTAACGATTTTGTGATTCTTGAAAATCACTGCAGCATGGAATGCGATCAGCTGTGAACCACAAAAGCTTAGTACAAATTCCTGCATAAAAACTGTGAGATTTGTGAAAAACATATCATGCAGCAAATCAAAGAAATAGACTGCGTTTTTATACATGTTTCCCTTGCATACTTGTTTGTCTTGGTTGTATTAAATATTCCCATGTGCATAATAACCAGTTGCTGAGAATTGTCACTAAAGTCCTAGAATATTAAATACGTTGCTTGTCAAATTTACCCAAGAAATTAGTCAAGTTGCTCCATTGATTTTAATTGTTTTTCTGCATAATCATGAATAATTAAGGCCTACAAGTCTCTGTGACAACCAGTAAGCAAACACAACAGTCGATCATGAAATACAATGCTTGCAAAAACACGTTAATCATAAATTCCAAGAACATATAGATGTTATGAAAAAAATTATCATCTCAGTACGCCAAATCGGTCCATTTGCCACCCAAAGTGAACACTGGTTTTTCTGCATGACCTTGGTTTCGTTGCATGCTGTGAGCAACCTCCAGATCTGCAAAACAACATTCCTTAAGTTCCTCACGCTTTGTCTCAAGTGTACTTCATGTTATGCTCCTTCAACAATTAGGTATGCAATGCATTTTAACATTCTGACTTAAGCCCTTGCATTGCAAGTTGCACATTAGTCACTCTATCATTAAAGTGAACACCAAAAGAAAGCAACAGATCAGCTTTATCTACTGCATAATTGACATAAATAGTCATGTGCATGCCCAACATCCCAAATCTTTTCTCATGAGAAGATGGAAAAGATCCCGAGATTATTAAAGTACTAGCCACCAGAATGCCTCTATGATTTACAAACTCTCTGAGTTCCTGGATAGCATTGCGGCAACCCCCACCAACATATAGGACAGATTTCTTAGAGTTAAACACCAAGCGTAGGATATGTTCTAACTGAGAAAATTGTGGGGTCTTTGGGAGTCTTTTCATATAGCCATGAGGTTTTATTGCTTTGTTCCAATCTGGAACAGTCATCTGTTGTTGAACATCCATTGGGATATCAACTAAAACAGGTCCCGACCTCCCAGATGTTGCGAGTTAAAAGGCCTCTCTGATGACTCGGGGAATATCATCAACACCAATGATCAAGTAATATACCTAGTCACCTCCACAATGGCATTTCTTGAAAGACATATGTGCCTATTGTTCTCTGGGGCATCTAACCAGTAATAGCAACCAAATAAATGTTTTCAAGCAATGCATCTGCAAAGACCACTTACCAAGTTGGTGGCACCGGGACTAGAAGTTGCAATGTGAACAACGACCTTTCCTGTAGATCTGGCATACCCCTCTACTGCAAATACTTCTCCTTGTTCATGGCGACAAAGGACATTTTTTTATGGTCTTGAATCGAGTAAGTGCCTGGTGAATTTCCATAGATGCACCTCCAGAATGGCAGCTACCCTCCTTCATCATCGTCGGTCTTACCAATCATATGGAACCTTGCCATCGGTATGCGCAGCCCAAACAATAAGGAAGTCATTATGTTAACTAACAGAAACATCTTCTTTCATGCGAGCCAGCCATGGCATACGACCTAGTCTGCATCACTCGTGGCAGTTGCAATGTTGGCCATTTGAGAGATTTCACCTCAAGGTTGTAAATGGGTATGTGTGGACACCGGGGCACTATGTTTTAGGAACAACCCGTTGGGATAAGATCCGGAGATACCCAGTATTCACACCTTGTACTCAACAGAACATATTAGCATGGTAGGGTTTGAATAGTCAACCACATGCAATAAATTCACTGCATATGCTAGAATCTCTACATAATTTGTCACCATAGGGTTTGGATGATTTATTATTCACGTAGCATTTATAATCATCGCATAACCATCGTTCAATATTATTCACATTGAGAATCATCGTTCAATATTTACCATAGAGTTCAATGTTCAATATTCACCACAAAGTTCACGAAGAGTCCAATATTCATGGAGTCTTTTAGTCATTGAGTGGTTCTGGTTTCTCATATATGGCAATTTGCATCAATGATTTGATTATGAGAAAAGAGTAAAGGGTGGTGTTCAAATCAAGATCGAAGAAGTGGGATAGAAGGATAGTGTAAATGGTAGAAAACTTGGGATCACATTCCACAAACCACATGTGAAAACATCCAAGAGACAAGGTCAAAACCATGATGTTGATCTCTTAAGAGTCCATAGCGATCTTGCAACAATCATCAAATCTCTGAATGGATCGATACCATAAAACAAATTTCTGATTTGATATGGTTATGATTTGATTTGAGATCGCCCTTATCGTGTGAATATTTTTGCATAAAATCTTCCTCTTAATTCTGCGAATAGAGGTTATTTTTTCGTAGTTTTTAATGATTGGTCTTTCCATATAAGAATTGAAAATTTATTCCCACTAGACTTAGCAAATACGAGAAAAATGGTAGGGATTCACAATAACCAGAATTTGCAAATACTACGATCAGGATTCGAAATTTTGGTTTATTCTTCCACATTTTTAACTTTTACAGGTTGCAGCGTGTAAGGATTTAATGTTGTCGATTGTATTCAAGTCAAAAGATACAACTAACAATGAGGGAGAGATATGGTATTGTTTCTACTCAAACTCAGGGATCAACCTAGACCAGAAGTTAAAAACGAGAAGATGCATAGTTTCAACCATTGTTTCAGCGTGCCGCGACAGTTCGGTGGAGAAAAACTCATGAATTTGTAGACAATTTATTATTATATATTTTTTGTTTTTGTTTTATTTTATCCTAGCGCCATTGTTGTTTTATTGTTTGCGTATCTGCAAATTTATTCAATCACTATTACAGCATGTAAAATGTTGTTGTAACAGCATGTAAAATTTTCACTATATCAGCATGCTATAACAGCCTGTAAAAATTGCGTTGTTTCAGCATAGAAAAATTTTGGTTTTATTGTGTTTATTGTTAAGTATGTTTGCAAGAACATTCATTCCTGAAATCCAAATCATCCCTATTTTATGATCCTCGCGATCGCTTGAAGTGCGGAGGAGAGCATACTTATTCTAAAAATAAAATAAAAAATTAGAGCAAAAATATGGTTTTATTCATTAGCCTACCTACTCTATGCTAATTGAAACTTAAAGATTAGCTACGTGTAGTCAAACTTCCAATGGAACCAAGCACACAACAGTAATAGCAATATGTTTAGTGGTGATTTTTCAAATGAATAAAGGAAATATTCGAGAGTGAATAAATCTAGTTGTTGTAACGGCAAACTAACTAAATAAAAATGAAATTTATCCAATCAACTGCTTACCTAGAACCATTGCTCGATAATGATTTCATAGGTGAATTTTTCCTCGCTCAGATATTGTTGTAACTCCTCTTCATCTTCCTCAATCTCCTGCTCGAATGTTTGTTTGTCATCTAATGCGTAGGAGTCTTCAGATCTTGAATCCTCGTTTGTTGTTGGAGGAGTATTTGAATCTTTAATTACTGTCAAGATTTCCTCTCCCTAAGAAGAGGAGATCCCGACTTTCGCAAGGATCTGAGTGAGTAGTTCCAAGATGACACTCATTGTTAAAACATATTGAAGAAGGGGTTCTTACAGCACCCAAATCAAAAAATAAAAATAAAAATAAAAATAAATAAATAACTGAAAATCATAGTTGTTGAAAACACACTTGCTACAATTGAAATTCACACTTGCGGAAAATGAAATTTGCGTGTTTAAATTCACTCTCTAGAGATGGCGGGGAGAACATGATGAGTCTCCAATCAAGTAGTTGTTATGACCCCTTACCAACATATGTAAATTACACTTGCAGGAAATCAAACTAAACCTCAATCCATCGTGCTTCCCCGGCGACGACGCCAAAATGTTAGGCGGAAATATTGTCGTTTAATTTCGTTGTAGTATTTGCCCAACTATTTAATCTGTCAATCCGAGGTTTGTAGGCTTACAAAGCACACGCACTATATATGCAGGACTAAAGTAGAAATAATCTAATCTAAATTGTTGAAATGAAATTAATCTAAGAAAGCATCGAAATTGCATAAGGGAAAAACAATACAACATGTGAAGAGTTGAACGACAAATGACATATGTGAACTCACACAATATATCAATCTCAAATTATATTACAGGAGTCAAATGACAAAGCAACAAAGAATAACAAAGAGAATAATCCCCTTCTCCTAATTACAAGACTAAATTATGAATTACATTCCTCCGATTATGAATAACATGATTTCTAACTCATGAAAAGAGAGCACTCTCTTATATACATGAAAGTCTTGAAGAGTGTCATAATTACAGATCCACTATTCTCTCAACTTATTCCTTCAAATCCTCCACTCATATCTTGGATAAGATATCCTATCAAAATCTCCATGATCTTCTCCTTTGA
>ML784895.1:61516-73142 GCA_009831015.1 Picea engelmannii | reverse complement strand
TCCCTGTGGAAGTTAAAACTGTTTTACAAAAATCTGGGAAGATCTCCCAATGTTCAACTAAACTAGGAAATTAAAAATGTAAGTAAAATATTTCCAATATCCTCTAACTGCTCATTAAATCCCATGCAATTTCGAATTCACCTGTAATAGACCAAAAATAACGAGTTAGAGAGATATTTTATTAACAAAACAATAAAAATCTAATTCTACAGACTTAGCTACAGAATCATCTGATTCTGTAGCTAGTCTAAAATAATATACAGAATTGGAATTAAAATCAAATCGAATCTTTGATTGAGGTTTAATCGAATTGACATCCAATAATTACTTGAGAACGAATCAAAATGATTTTATCATTTAACATTAAACAGGATCAAAATTGATTCAACCGAACACAGAGATAGGAATACTCTGTTCTTCTGTTACCATAAAATTGGGTCTTTCATAATCGAACAGTAACAAGACTGTTTCACATCCAATTGAAATCGATAATGAAACATATCATATGTGATACGATCTAATACAACACAACCATTTTCCACTTATTATAGTTGTAACGATATAACAACAAGATTCAAATCATTTAATCGAATGCAAATAAAGAACTACTTTGTTTCGATTATTGTTACAAGTCGGGTAAATGAAATCTTATGTAACAGCATCATAATCGTGTCTCAACAAATCGAATGAGATCGTTTTGATATTCAATTGAAAACATAACAAATAGCAAACACTTCGTTATACTTTCATCGAATAGGATGATCACGATAACTGTGAACGAATTCAAACCATAACCGACACATAACCAAAAACGTGACAGGATCAATCAAACAGGATTTGAAATAGATTTCGATTATTGATTCTTCCACAGTCAACAGACAGGATCGATTAATTTTGATCACAATCATTTTAATCAAACGAATCGTAACAGAGTTTGACCGATTCATTTCACAAATTTAAAATACAGAGCATCAATTATAAACTAAAATCGATTCATAAAATGAATTTGCCAACTTAGAACAAAAACGAATCGATTTAGCTAAGGATTTTCACCCAATTGTTATGATTCGGATTCATTTCTAATTTGAGCGCGGATGTCATTTGAGCATATTGTTTTCGTCAAAGAAACAGGATCAATTTACTTGGAATCAATCAAATATAGAACAGCATCGTAAATGGTATCCTCCCGAAACATTTACCAGTTAGAGCATACCAATGATAATGAAATTGAATCCGAACAAAATCGTAACAATTAAACTCAATCAAACCGTTTATCAACTATAGCACACGGATCATAACCAAATCCAATCTGAGCATGATACAAACCAAATCATTCGAAGGCAAACTATTAATTTTGTCACCTTAACAAGGTAAGCCAATCAATCAAATTCAAGCAAAGATCACTCAAATCCAATCAAAATATATTGATTGCTAAACTGGGAATAACCATATCATATATTGAATCGAAATTTGTTTTATTCAAAGCTAGTCCATATATAGAATGCATGCGATGTAACAAAGCCATTCAATGATGTGAACAGAGTTGTTTGAAACTGAAATCAAATCGTTATATAAACCTAGATTATTCACAAAAATAAATGATATCATAACATACCTGTGTAGCGACGAGGCTTCTCAATTATGCCAGCTTGGAGTTTACAACAGCCGTGGCTGATTCCACATTTTTAAACAAGATGGAGCCGGTCGTCTTTTGTTTCTTATCTGTCGCTTGTAGCTTGGCCTTTTGACTGGTCAGGGCTGCAATCTGGTCCTCTAGTGACTGAATCTTTGACTGGAGTATTGGGACATCATTATAATACCGCTCCAACCACGAATTGCATTGATCACAGGGTGACACTGTAGGTTTAGACAGAGCAGGAGAGGGTTTGGTAAAATGACCGACGGTTTCACAAGGAAACTTAATGCCTGGGTAGTTAGATTCGTCCTTTAGGCAAGGGGGTAGGTTTGACACAAATTCGTATGAGGGTTCGGCACACAAACCTTGCGAATAGGGGTATTCGCTAGCCAAGAAATGCTCTACTTCCGAATCGGAGTCCTCACTCAACACGATAGGGTTAAGATCGACAGGGGGCTTTGGCTTATTCCTTGCCATCCGTGAAATCAAACGTGCATTCCTTTTCCCTTTCGCGTTTGCAGTGAGGTTCAGCTTGGGATTTTTTGTCACAGGCTTCTTAATGGCCTCTGCACTCTTAGTCACAGTGTGGGGTAAGTTGATAGGAGGGTCGGCCGAGGGTTTAGGCAGTAGGATATGGTAGGGCACTGGGGGTACAACCTTGACCTCGCTCACCACAGGTTTGTCAACCTGTGTAGGGTTCAAATCCTCAAAATCATTCCGAGCGATGAAATTGTTCCAACAATCCTCGTGCAAACTCAAATGACAGACAATGATGAGCTTGATAAGCCCATAATGAAAAAGGATACTATCATCCTGGTGCCTCTTGAACTTCTTAGACATTTTAAACAAGATACGATGCAAATAATAGGGCATATTGAGAGAGTATCCCATAAAAACCATAAGCAAACGCAGGTGGTGGAAGAACACCAGCCCATAGCGACCTTCGCAGGTCACAAACTGCTTGATTATCATCAATAAATCATGCCAACGTTGTTTCAGCATAGTTACGGGCATACCTCTATCACAGGAGGTGATTTTTCACGACTGGAAGAGCAGTGTCCATGGGACTTCCTCGATTTTGCAATTCTTGGACCATCGTTGTCCAGTGGTGGGCAAACTCGTAGCTAGACTGATAAACTGTTCATCAATTTCCAATTGTATATCGCCGACCTTGGCTCGACAGCCATCGAAGGTCATGGCAAACTGTCGAGCAACGCAAAGGTTAAAACCCTCGAAACGTTCCACAAAGGTAAGCCACCCATTGTCTACCAAATCTTGGCGAGCATTATCAAACATTAACAGAGCTTGGCTCCCATTGGGTTCAACTCGGACGACTGGTGCCATGAATCGAGCACATGGTAAGGAAAGGGTTCGAATTCACCAACGCATACAGGAGCAGAGCTATCCGAACCAAGAGCAATGAACGAGAAAAAGGGTAAGCATTAATGGAAGCATGCGAAGGTGGTGGAGTTATTCACTGCCATGCACAATATTCATTATCCAAGTACAACCGCCACATTTCATAGTTGTTCATTCCAAAATAATAGTTCAACCATCAACTCATGTGTACAACCAATCAAATGTAATGTGCATATCAATACGCGCCAGCACTATGCCATAGTGTTTAAAACATTCGTCGTATAGGTCAATACCAAAATCATATATGCACCAATGTATCAATCAAATGTTTAACCAAAGTGCCAAAACGAATTCATATAGTTGACAAGCCAATAAGTCAAGAAAATATTATCATAAGGATTAGATCATATATATATAAACAAAAATAAATCATAACCCCTATGCAATTCATAATATCAATGATTAGGCAAGTCATAAAAAGTATAAATCCATATGCTCAATGCCTCACAAACTTAATAAAATCAAGTTATGCAATCAATATAAAAATGTCCAATGAGCATAGTTCAAAACTCCTTTCAAACACATAACGATAAACAAAAGGTAAGTGCAGTAGAAATATCGATAAAAAGATCATGACAGTTCAGATAGTGATCGAAATGTGATTTTGAAAGGAAAAGTTTTCACGCTTACAGTCGTGAAAACTTAATTAAGACAAATTTGCAAATGTCGCAATAAATGAAAGTGTCGTCTATTTGAAAAATGCGACGAAAAACTTGATGTTCGCAAGACATAGGTGTAGGCAGCTTATGAGATAATAGAAAAAAGTGAATTGGCTGCCAACAATGGCGACACACTGGTAGAAGCAGTTATCTATGTTAAAAGAAACAAATTCAGATTAGCAAAGAAAATTTCAACTCATAAATTAACAAACAGAAAATCGTACTAACATCATCATTAACCATCTTTTCGAACAGTGTTTCAAAAGATGAAAACCAACAACAATCTTAATATCAGCAAGTCACCATATTAAAGATAATATCTTCAATACTGTTGGCATGGCCACTGCTGCCAGCAGGCGTCCATAGCCTTGACAGGGTTGCCATTTAACCCACTCTGACATCTGTATCCTATCAAGAAGTTCTAGATCAGAATAAAGGACATTAAAGAGGTTTCTTATATTTTTTACAGATTTTCATGTACCCGACATTGCTTCGCTGCCAGCGGGCCTGTTCAGTACCCTGGCGAAGTTGTCTTGGTGCCATGCTTGCATTTACCCGCTGCCAGCAGACCTGTTCAGTATCCCGACGGGTTTACAAGCACTTCCCACAGCTCTTATTAATAATTTTATTTTGTTTTTCTTTTATGGATATATAGCTGAGCGGGGTGACGCTGAAAATCTTAATATTTTAACATATTTTTTCAGACCTCATCAGAAGTTTTTTAGCACTGTCCTTTATTCTTCTCTAGAAATGTTTTATTTATAAAACAACTTCCTATGACAGGGAGACATCCTTTGAGTCATTCCTTTACGGAAAAGGGACAGCGTAAAAAGATAATAGATGATCATGAAAAACTTTGCTCAGAGATTGAAATCAGTAAACTTCTTTCAAACAACAAAATTTTCCAACATAGATATCAGTTTCAGAGATATACCATTGATGTTTGTACAAATTTTCAGAAGTTATTTCAGCGAAGAAATTTTTTCTATTGTCTTTGTCTGAATAGCTCAGTGTATAGGTATGCGTATTATTCAAAAAATACAAACTGATAAATTCAAATCAAAATCAAAAAACAAAAGCAAACGAAAGCGCAAACAAAAATGAAAAATATATACATAATATACAAGGGTAGTTATCAAGCAAAGTATCTTTTCAGGGCTTGGCCATTCACCGGGTAGGTGTCAAGCTTCCCTTCAAGATTCTATAATCGAAAGGAACTAGGACCCAACTTTTCAGCAATTTAAAATGGTCCAAGCCATAAGTTTTGAAATTTGATGTGCTCACCCTTTCCTTCATGTGGTTTGTCCCACTTTAAGACGAGATCGCCTACTTCAAAATTCCTATCAGAAGCAGAATTAGAATCGAACCAGCTTTTAATCAATTGTTGATGTTGATCTAACTTGCGTTTAGCTTGGGCTCTTACTTCTTCTAGCTTCATCAAAGCGTTAATTCAGTTTTCTAAAGGGGGGCAATCTTCTTCTTGGACTTTTTGTGACAATTGAAGAGAAGGAAGAAGAATGTGAGGTGGCAGAATTGCTTCTCTGCCATAAACGAGAAAAAAGGGGGAGTTACCTATAGTGGCTTTGGGTGTTACCCTATCATCCCACAATGCATTCAGCAGTGCATTGTGCCAGTTCTTGTGATTTTCAGCCACGGTTCTCTTGATAATTTTGATCAAGTTCTTGTTTGTTGATTCTGCTAAGCCGTTGCCCTGGGGGTAGTAACTAGAAGAATACTTGAGCTTTATTCCTTTTTCCAAAGCAAACTCGCTCATCTCAAGAGAAGAAAAGTATGAAGCATTGTCAAAGACTAGACAGTCAGGGATACCGAAACGAGTAATAATGTTCAAATTTAGAAAGGCAATTACCTGACTGGTGTTAACAGTTCTTAGCGCAGCAGCTTCAGAACATCGTGTAAATTAATCTGTGGTTGTCACAATATACTTGTGTTGTTGCGAAGACGGAAGGTTAACTGGACCTATGATATCAAGGCCCCATTGCTGGAAAGGAGAATCTACTGAAACAGGTTGCAAGGGAAAGGCTGGTTTTTGCAACCACCCTGATGCTTTCTGACAGATGATGCATTTGCGACACAAGGCATGGGCATCCCTAAAAAGCGTGGGCCAGTAATAATCGGCTCTTAAAACTTTGTGAGCAGTGGTGTCACCACCGAAGTGGCCACCAACTTCTCCTGCATGCAACTCAAGCAAGACTTTTTCTGCTTCGTCTTTTTCGAGACAGCGCATCAGTATGCCGTCAAAATTCCGACGAAACAGTACACCGTTAACTAGATGAAAGGAGGCAGACTTTAGTCTCAATGCTCTTCTCTTAGCGGGGTCAAGGTGACGGGGTGTTGAACCATGTTTAAAATAGAATCTAATATCGTCGTACCAGGGACTAACGAGGTTTTGTGCGCAACAGATCAAACTTTGATCGTTTTGTCCTAGGTTTGACGCATCACTATCTTCTTACTGTCCTGTTTTCGAATCAACAACTAACTTACACAACCCTTGGCCTCTCACGATCTGAGTTGGGGTAATTTCCAAGTCATACTCCTGCAAGGAGGTGACCCAGTTAGCTCTCTTCTCTCCTAACTCCTTCTGCACTAACAAGTTCCTTACGGCAGGGTAGGGGACAATGACTTTCATCCTTGACTTCAAAAGATAGGACCAAAAATGCTTAACTGCTTTGAAAACAGCGTAGGCTTGCCGATCGACTGCTGGGTAGTTAAGTTCAGCACCTTTGAAAGAGGAACTCATAAAGGCGATGGGTACTTCATTTTTCTCGAAATTCTTCTGAGTTAGGACTGCGGCATAGGAACGGTCAGAGGCAAAAGTATAGAGTGTAAAATCTTGAGAGAAGTCAGGGCTCATGAGAGACGGAGCGTCTATTATGGCCTTCTTTATGGCGTTAAAATCTTGATTTTCTGTGTGTCCCCAGTGATATTGGGTGTCTTTCTTAATCAGGTTCTGTAGAGGCCTGACCATTTCAGAGAAACTGGGGACGAATCTTCTCACGAAATTAATCTGGCCTAAGAAAAACTGCATGGATTTTTTGGATGTAGGTGGGGGAAGTTTAGCGATGGCTTGGGTCCTCTCGGGGTCAATAATCATTCCATCACTAGACACAATGAATCCAAGGAGCTTACCCTGTTCTACTGCAAAGATGGACTTTTTGGGGTTCAAGGAGATGTCGTATTTACGACATCGTAGTAGAACGGCTCGTAAGTGAGCTAGATGATCGTCTTTGTTTTTAGAATATACAGTCACATCATCTAAGTAAACTATAACGGACTGATTGATTAAGCCTCAGAAAGCAATATCCATTTCTCTTTGAAAGTTAGCACCAGCATTAATCAATCCAAAGGGCATTTTGCAATAAGCATAAGTGCCCCACGGAGTACGGAAGGTAGTTTTGAGTTGGTCTGGCGGAGACATCAGGACTTGGTTCTATCCAGAGAAACCATCCAATAGGGATAGCCTCTCGGAACCAGATACCTGTTGAAGGATCTGTTCCATGGGAGGGACAGGATAATTATCTTTGTCAGACGCTCTATTGAGATTCCGGAAATCGACGCAAAGTCGAATTTCCCCATTTTTCTTCCGAACTGGGACAAGGTTGGACATCCATTGAGTGTGTCTAACAGGAAAAATTATTTTAGCACTTAGGAGTTTATTCAATTCTTTTTGAACGGTCGGTTCTAGTTTAGGGTGCATCTTCCTCAGTTTTTGTTGAAAGGGTAAGGTCTGGGGCTTCATCGGGATGACATGTTGTATGATATTAGGATCGAAAGTCTTAAGATCATCATACGTCCATGCAAAGACATCTTTAAATTCTTTAAACAATTTAACAAAAGCATCTTTTTCTTGTCTAGAACATCCCAAGCCTAGATTGATACACTGAGGATTTTCAGTAGTTCCTAAATTAACTTTTTCATAAGACAACGAGGAACTATTGGTTTTACAATTGACCGTCTTTTTAAATTTATCTTCAAAATCATAAAACTTTTCTAATCTAACTATGGATTTGGGTATGGAATTTACCATGTCTGATAGTGCTTCAGGATATGTCGGATCAGGTATTACCGTAAAATCGTGCAAATTGTCATCGTGTGTGCGTTCATCTATCACCGCGCCTTGGAAGGTTTCTTCCATGTGCAGAAAGTTAATGATTTGTTGATCGTCGTCAAATACTCTCCAGTTTGTGATATTGTCAGGAACAGATGGTCGAAACAATAGCTCAACAGAGAATGCGTTTGGGGACAAGCCTTCTGCAGGAAGAATTTTAGAGGCTACATTAGCTAGTAGATCTGCTTCAGCATTATTTAGTCTAGGAATGGAATTTATATTGAAAGCAGAAAATTTGTTCATAAGATTCCATACCTCGGACTCGTAACTTTTGAGATGTGGGGAAAGACAGTGTATGGAGTCTCTTACCTTCCTAACCACTATTTCAGAGTTGCCAAATACAACCAGGTTTTGAATGTTCATATCCAGAGCTTTTCTGAGACCTTGTAGTAAAGCCTCATATTCTACAGTATTGTTAGTACATTCAAATTATAATCTACAAGCCATTAATGTTTTATTACCTGCCGGATCGATAATGATGCAGCCTGCTCTAGCTCCTTCTTTGGACTTAGAACCGTCGAAATATAGAGACCAAACTTGGTTTCCATCAAGTTCATGAGACTGTTGCATAGAATTTGTTGGTTGCATATATGCCATGATCTCGGACTGTTGTTCTCGATTGGTGATAGGTGAAACCTCGGCCATGAAGTTGCCGAAGAAGGTGTCCATCCCTTCGACTTCGGGTGAATCATTAGAGGGTGTGTATGGTTCGTTAGGATCGTTCAAATCAGTGACCGTGAACTTAAGGTAACGCTCACGATTCACTCTGATCTTGTTCGGCTTACCGTTCTCTAGGAGCCATAAGTGAGACCAGTCTGTTGCGAAGTAACCATGTAGTTGCTCCGACCAGTCCCTGCTCAAAAACAGACCATACACTTCTGGAATATCTACAACGATTATATCAATAACTTGATGAACCTTGGGGTTAGACGATAATCTAATAAGTACATTCTTTAGTTCGCCTATAACATTGACATTTGTCCGATCAAGTTGTATGATTTTTAAAGTAGATGGTTCCACTTCAGCGTTAATCTTTTGGCAAACAGAACAAGGCATCACATTGGATGACGCCCCTGAGTCCACCATACAATTATGCACATTTCTATTGAAAATATCGAAAGTTAAAAGAAAAGGAGGTACATTCTTGCGAGTACTAAGAGTAGTAGCTTGTGGCTTTTTACTCGCTACTTTATCTACATTATTTACATTATTTACAATATTTACAGGAACTACAGGAATACATCCTTTATCTTGAGGATCGGGATTGTTTTTAGTGGGAGTCTTATGGGGGACTTTGCTTTGCACAACCTTGTTACCATTAGAATTACCATTCTTGCCATTCTCTGAAATATTTTGCAACATTTTTTGTAACAAAAACGGAAATTTTAACAACTCATAAATAGAAATGTTAGCCCTTAACTTTTTAAGATCTTCAACAACATCATAATCTAATTTAGGGTTCACATTACTCTGTTTCGGCTCAACTGGTTTAGATGGCTTTGGAGGTGAAGTTGTAGTATTCTCGGTAGAAGGTTTATTTGTAGTCTTACTCCTAGTGTTATAAGGGTGAACAGTCTCGAAGTTGGCTTGAAAGATGCTATCCGAGAAGTGTCCAAAAATGTTTGGAGAAGACTCTTCTTCTTGAACTGTCTCTGGTTCAACTACCTCCTCAGGAATCTCAGGAGGGATCAAGTTATCTTGGGCTTCTAGAATTGTTTGAAGAGCACATTGCAAACTTTCTAGATTAAGGCCTTCGGTGGTTGGGTTAGGTCGATTGGTAGGAAAGGTCTTTCGGAAAGGGGGTTTGTAGGGTCCCTTACTCGAGGAAGCTTCTTCAGTCGACCTTTTTAAGTCTATAACTTGATTAGACAGTTTTTGAACAACTTTAGTAAGGTTTTCCAAATCAGAGTTTTCAGGTTGTGTTTTACTTTGTGTGGGTCTGGGGAGAATTTCAATCTTCTTTCTGGCAGTAGTCTCAGTTTCGTTGCTAGAAGAGTCCTTAATACTAAGTATGTCTTTTTCTATCTGGCTGGCCTCTTCGAAGGCTTCTAACAACGTGGCTTTCTTAGATCGTTTAACCCAAGTAGCTATACTTTGATGTAAAGCTTTAGTGTAGTAAGCTATTATAAGACTCTCAGCGGGCATAGAATCTGCGGGGATTCTATTTTTAAGGGTCAAGAATCTTTGATTAAAATCTTTAACTTTTTCTTTTGGGTTCATTTTTAAGCTTGAAAGATCCATGACTAAGACTTTTGAAGGTTTACCATCTCCGAATTTTTCCAAAAAGCATGACTCAAATTTTTCCCAAGACACAATGGTATGGGGTTGCTGGGCAAAGTACCAAGTGGATGCATTACCCTCGAATGTATAAGGGAACAACCTACAGATAACATCTTCATGTTCAACATTGCGGAGTCTTATGGCTAACATAAAATTTTTGATATGATCTTCAGCTATCTGTTTTGAATCGGAATCAAACTTGGGAAGCCATTTCTCCGGATGCTTAGGTAAAGAGTGTTGGGCTCCAGGCACAGCTACGGCATCCTGGTCCAACCAGGGTCTAGCAGGGTTGTTCTGATTTTCCATCGGGGTAGCGGGTGTGGAAGGCTGAGAAGGTGAATTGCCTTCGTCAGAAGAGGAAGGAGATAATGGAGGTGGTGAAGGAGGTATCCCAGATCCTCCTGCAGCAGGATTTGTGATTGGATCTGCAGGATTCACAGTGAGGTTAGTGTCACCTAATTGTTCTCTGATATCATAGAAGTCTAAAGGTTGACCCCACGAACGGTTTGGTTGCCTCAAACTAGCTAAGGCACTATGTGTTTTAATAAGAGATCGGCGGACAATCTCTTCAATGTCACCACCTGTAGGATTAGGGGTTGCTGGCTCAACTGTGATCTGTGGATCGTCGGTTGAACTAATTGTTGTTTGAAGGGGAATATTATCGTGTGGACGGATTCTAGTCACTATAGGTGAGCGATTAGGGGGGGGGGAGTCTTGCGTCTGCCTCATGCCATTAATTAAGTTCAGGCCCTCCTTCTAGCGCCATTTGTTGGCGGGCAAAATTGATCGTCCGTCAACTGAGAGAGTGGAACCGGTCCGAGGTTGTCTAATAACCCAAGCCGTTTGGAATGAACCACCCTGACGGGTTTAGCGGCTCCGTTAGCCGATCTAAGGTCCTAGGAAAACCAAAGAGAAAACTAATCTAAACTAACTAATCTAACTAAAACAAATAAAACAAACTAATCTAACATAAAACTGAATAAAACAAACTAACTAACTAACAATAAATAAAACAAACTAATACACTAATCTAATTAAAACAAAATATTAAAACAAACTAAACTAATCTAACTAAGTATATATATACAAACTACTAATTATTACTATACTAACTACTAACTAAAATATAACTTATTTACAAAATCTACAATATCTACAATTCACAGATTTAAATAAAACCTAGAAAACTCATTTACTTTCTGCCCTAAGACAGCAAGAGATGTTTTTGTTGATTTTTTGATTTTATGAATAAGAAATAAAACTTACTGAAATTAAACAATCTAATATACTAATCAAACAAATGACAAACTGACCTGGAAATGCTCCAGATTTGTCCTGTGTATGATGACTATGAAGCTGGTCAGAGGAAGGAAACTCGCACCGGGTAATCCAGAAGCTTCTCGTAAACGATAGGCTGCAATGCTCTTTGAGTTGGTTTACAGGACAAACAAGACATAAAAAATCATAACAATTATAAGATTTATAAATCTCTGCAATAAGGGAAAC
>ML784895.1:49912-60788 GCA_009831015.1 Picea engelmannii | reverse complement strand
TCCCTGTGGAAGTTAAAACTGTTTTACAAAAATCTGGGAAGATCTCCCAATGTTCAACTAAACTAGGAAATTAAAAATGTAAGTAAAATATTTCCAATATCCTCTAACTGCTCATTAAATCCCATGCAATTTCGAATTCACCTATAATAGACCAAAAATAACGAGTTAGAGAGATATTTTATTAACAAAACAATAAAAATCTAATTCTACAGACTTAGCTACAGAATCATCTGATTCTGTAGCTAGTCTAAAATAATATACAGAATCGGAATTAAAATCAAATCGAATATTTGATTGAGGTTTAATCGAATTGACATCAAATAATTACTTGAGAACGAATCAAAATGATTTTATCATTTAACATTAAACAGGATCAAAATTGATTCAACCGAACACAGAGATAGGAATACTATGTTCTTCTGTTACCATAAAATCGGGTCTTTCATAATCGAACAGTAACAAGGCTGTTTCACATCCAATTGAAACCGATAATGAAACATAT
The DNA here is from genome assembly GCA_009831015.1 of Picea engelmannii. Taxonomy (NCBI): domain Eukaryota; kingdom Viridiplantae; phylum Streptophyta; class Pinopsida; order Pinales; family Pinaceae; genus Picea; species Picea engelmannii. Next base: position 60,286 of record ML784895.1, on the reverse strand, counting down.
CGTATGTGATACGATCTAATCCAACAAAACCATTTTTCACTTATTATAGCTATAACGATATAACAACAAGATTCAAATCATTTAATCGAATGCAAAGAAAGAACTACTTTGTTTGGATTATTGTTACAAGTCGGGTAAATGAAATCTTATGTAACAGCATCATAATCGTGTCTCAACAAATCGAATGAGATCATTTTGATATTCAATTGAAAACATAACAAATAGCAAACGCTTCGTTATACTTGCATCGAACAAGATGATCACGATAACTGTGAACGAATTCAAACCATAACCGACACATAACCAAAAACGAGACAGGATCAATCAAACAGGATTTGTCATAGATTTCGATTATTGATTCTTGCACAGTCAACAGACAGGATCGATTAATTTTGATCACAATCGTTTTAATCAAACGAATCGTAATAGAGTTTGACCGATTCATTTCACAAATTTAAAATACAGAGCATCAATTATAAACTGAAATCGATTCATAAAATGAATTTGCCAACTTAGAACAAAAACGAATCGATTTAGCTAAGGATTTTCACCCAATTGTTATGATTCGGATTCATTTCTAATTCGAGCGCGGATGTCATTTGAGCATATTGTTTTTGTCAAAGAAACAGGATCAATTTACTTGGAATCAATCAAATATAGAACAGCATCGTAATAGGTATCCTCCCGAAACATTTACCAGTTAGAGCATACCAATGATAATGAAATCGAATCTGAACAAAATCGTAACAATTAAACTCAATCAAATCGTTTATCAACTATAGCACACGGATCATAACCAAATCCAATCTGAGCATGATACAAACCAAATCATTCGAAGGCAAACTATTAATTTTGTCACCTTAACAAGGTAAGCCAATCAATAAAATTCAAGCAAAGATCACTCAAATCCAATCAAAATCTATTGATTGCTAAACTGGGAATAACCATATCATATATTGAATCGAAATTTGTTTTATTCAAAGCCAGTCCATATATAGAATGCATGCGATGTAACAAAGCCATTCAATGATGTGAACAGAGTTGTTTGAAACTGAAATCAAATCGTTATATAAACCTAGATTATTCACAAAAACAAATGATATCATAACATACCTGTGTAGCGACGAGGCTGCTCAATTATGCCAGCTTGGAGTTTACAACAGTCGTGGCTGATTCCACATTTTTAAACAAGATGGAGTCGGTCGTCTTTAGTTTCTTATCTGTCGCTTGTAGCTTGGCCTTTTGACTGGTCAGGGCTGCAATCTGGTCCTCTAGTGACTGAATCTTTGACTGGAGTATTGGGACATCATTATAATACCGCTCCAACCACGAATTGCATTGATCACAGGGTGACACTGTAGGTTTAGACAGAGCAGGAGAGGGTTTGGGCAAATGATCGAGGGTTTCACAAGGCAGCTTAATGCCTGGGTAGTTACAGTCGTCCTTTAGGCAAGGGGGTAGGTTTGACACAAATTCGTACGAGGGTTCGGCACACAAACCTTGCGAATAGGGGTATTCGCTAGCCAAGAAACACTCTACTTCTCAATCGGAGTCCTCACTCAACACGATAGGTTTAAGCTCGACAGGGGGCTTTGGCTTATTCCTTGTCATCCGTGAAATCAAACATGCATTCCTTTTCCCTTTCACGTTTGCAGTGAGGTTCGGCTTGGGATTTTTTGTCACAGGCTTCTTAATGGCCTCTGCACTCTTAGTCACAGTGTGGGGTAAGTTGATAGGAGGGTCGGTCGAGGGTTTAGGCAGTAGGATATGGTAGGGCACTGGGGGTACAACCTTGACCTCGCTCACCACAGGTTTGTCAACCTGTGTAGAGTTCAGATCCTCAAAATCATTTCGAGCAATGAAATTTCTCCAACAATCCTCGTGCAAACTCAAATGACAGACAATGATGATCTTGATAAGCCCATAATGAAAAAGGCTACTATCATCTTGGTGCCTCTTGAACTTCTTAGACATTTTAAACAAGCTACGATGCAAATAATAGGGCATATTGAGAGAGTATCCCATGAAAACCATAAGCAAACACAGGTGGTGGAAGAACACCAGCCCGTAGCGACCTTCGCAGGTCACAAACTTCTTGATTATCATCAATAAATCATGCCAACACTGTTTGAGCATATTTACGGGCATACCTCTATCACAGGAGGTGATTTTGCGCGACTGGAAGAGCAGTGTCCATGGGACTTCCTCGATTTTGCAATTCTTGGACCATCGTTGTCCAGTGGCGGGCAAACCCGTAGCTAGACTGATAAACTGTTCATCAATTTCCAATTGTATATCGCCGACCTTGGCTCGACAGCCATCGAAGGTCATGGCAAACTGTCGAGCAACGCAAAGGGTAAAACCCTCGAAACGTTCCACAAAGGTAAGCCACCCATTGTCTGCCAAATCTTGGCGAGCATTATCAAACATTAACAGAGCTTGGCTCCCATTGGGTTCAACTCGGACGACTGGTGCCATGAATCGAGCACATGGTAAGGAAAGGGTTCGAATTCACCAACGCATACAGGAGCAGAGCTATCCGAACCAAGAGCAATGAACGAGAAAAAGGGTAAGCATTAATGGAAGCATGCGAAGGTGGTGGAGTTATTCACTGCCATGCACAATATTCATTATCCAAGTACAACCGCCACATTTCATAGTTGTTCATTCCAAAATAATAGTTCAACCATCAACTCATGTGTACAACCAATCAAATGTAATGTGCATATCAATACGCGCCAGCACTATGCCATAGTGTTTAAAACATTCGTCGTATAGGTCAATACCAAAATCATATATGCACCAATGTATCAATCAAACGTTTAACCAAAGTGCCAAAATGAATTCATATAGTTGACAAGCCAATAAGTCAAGAAATATTATCATAAGGATTAGATCATATATATATAAACAAAAATAAATCATAACCCCTATGCAATTCATAGAATCAATGATTAGACAAGTCATAAAAAGTATAAATCCATATGCTCAATGCCTCACAAACTTAATAAAATCAAGTTATGCAATCAATATAAAAATGTCCAATGAGCATAGTTCAAAACTCCTTTCAACCACATAACGATAAACAAAAGGTAAGTGCAATAGAAATATCGATAAAAAGATCATGACAGTTCAGATAGTGATCGAAATGTGATTTCGAAAGGAAAAGTTTTCACGCTTACAGTCGTGAAAACTTAATTAAGACAAATTTGCAAATGTCGCAATAAATGAAAGTGTCGTCTATTTGAAAAATGCGACGAAAAACTTGATGTTCGCAAGACATAGGTGTAGGCAGCTTATGAGATAATAGAAAAAGGTGAATTGGCTGCCAACAGGATGGTCGTGGGATTCTCCAAGAATGCAGGTAAGATATCCAGGCCGTTGTCATGTTTTTTCAAGAAGTCTCTGCAATATTCACCCTTAAAGGTGAGTGTTAGCCCTGGGAGTTTCGGTCTTTTACAGAACACTTAAGGCGAGAGAGAGACAGGAGAATTTTCTTGGAGTTGAATCATTCATTGGTTTTGTATATACTTCTCGGTGCACCAGGAAACCAATTCCTTGCATTCAATGACTTCATAAACACAACCTACATGAGAAATTATGGACGTCCAAATTACTTCCCTCTGAGCAGAAGGGGATGAATAATAAGAGTATGATCTATACCACTGAAAGTTATGGTCCTCTCATCCAAAAATGTTCAAAGTATATCCACAGAACTAATGTCGAGCTTCTACTACCATAAGTTGACGAGAGCATTCTTTTGATCGAGATAAATTTTTAAATGAGTGCTTGAGAGATAATATATAATCTTTCGCAAATCATGCTTTAATGTGGTTTAATAAGGAATATCCTCGAGCCCTTTGCATATTAATGACAATCTTTATGGGACCTGCATGATGATTTATTAGCATTAAACCATACTAAATGTGTATTGGGAAAAGTGCGAAGGTGGTAGGGACAGACGAGGGAAAATAACATTTTGGGACTTTTGTGAACCCGCCAACTCAGGAAAAAGTCATTGCAAAAGGTTGAGAATTGGCTAAGTGTGGTAACGTGATTGGTCCGACTGAATATAGGAGGGATGAGATACTTAGGATCTCAGGGAATCCAATGGTCAAATTGTAGATTGTGAATCGTTTGGGTACGAAATGTATGTCATGGAATATGGGATATGAAAACTTGTGAACCCGCTAACCCAGGAACCCATGACTGCAGAAACGGCTAAGTATATAATAATGTGGCAGTCGGTCGGACTCGTGATGTGAGAGTGTGGATGGAGATGAGGATCTGCGATTCCGCTAATCCGGGAACCCGCCTTTTTCGAAAAATGACTAAGTATAAGAGATAGAAACAGAGAATAGAAGGGGAAAAAGGAAAAGGGGAATTAGGGTAAGTATAGAAGAGGGAAAAGAAATGGACAAAAGGAGTTGGGAAAATAGAGAAGGGGAGGGAAATTCTAGAAGTGGGAATTGATCGCAACAACTGGCTCCAACTTTGGGATGATAACCCCCTGTGGGTTGTCAATAATTCAGATCCTTTCATGACCAAGTGCTTCCTCCCATTGGGCTATGGAGTCAGAGCAAGAATATACAAATTGAAAAAATAAAAATTATGTACATTGAGAATGAGAAAGTATTAAGAGAAGAAAACTTTAAAATGTTTCCCGTTGACAAGCAGCATTAGTATTTTACCCTTCATGTCTTGGAGCATATAGGAGTTAAAACCCAATATCTTTTTGATGACGTATGGTCCGATCCAGAGTGCTTCGAACTTTGTATGCATGGACAGTTTCTCCTTGGCCTTGTTCCAAAGTAGCATGAACTCTCCCTTCTGGAAATTATTTACAATTGTGCTCTGATCAAAATATCTTTTGACACTCTACTGCCTCTGAGAATTTTGATTCAGGGCTTTGCTTCATTCTTCTTCCAACTTGAACAACTGATAGATTCTCCTCTGGATGGGGGAACCGTCTTCTGTATCTTCAGTATTAACCATAGAAATCAACGCATTGAGCTTGAGACTAAATGACAATTTCACTTATTTCCCATAAACCAATAGATATGGAGACATCTCAATGCTATCCTTTGGAGTCGTTCTACTTGCCCATAATGCATCCATTAGCTTTAGATGTCAATTCCTTTGATTCTAGTCAATGGTTTTCTTCAGTATCTGAACAAATGTTTTGTTTGTGGATTCAACAAGGCCATTACCTTGTGGATAATAATTTGATAGTTCACCCATGATGATTCTATATTCTCTGTAAAACTCCGTAAACGTCGACCCGATGAAAATCGAACCATTTTCTGTGATAAATTTATCTGGGACACCAAATAATGACAGAATATTGTCTTTGAGGAATTTAATTATCTCTTTAGCATCATCCTTCTTTAATTCCACTGCTTTCATCCATTTCGTGAAGTAATCTATAGTCGTGAGAATATATATGTGCCCCCTGCTAGACTTTGGATTAATTGGCCCGACAACATCAAGTTCCCATTGGGAGAATGGTTGTTCTACAATTATGGGACACAAAGGCATCGTGGATCTCTTCATTTTTCTTGAAAACTGCTGACATGGAAAGCACTTCCTTATTATGGCATACAAATCTCTGAAAATCGATGGCCAATAGAATCATGCTCTTATTATCTTGTGGGCGGTTGCAATAGGTGCAAAGTGTCCACCGCATATTCCCTCATGGAATTCTCTTATTAGTTCTTGGGTTTGATTTTCATCAACACATCTCAGAAGTATACCATCATAATTTCTTTTGAACAGTATGTCAACAATCAACACATATTGATTTACCTTCATCTTCAGTGTTCTTCACTCCTTGGGGTTCATGGTGATAGGAAATTGCCCAGACCTTAAGTAGTATATAATATCTATGTACCATTCTGAATCAGCTAATGGTTCCCTGACTGAAATTGAAATCATTACATCGAACGAATCCCCATTCATGATGAGATTACATAAACCTTGTTCTTTGATATCCTTTAAAGGATTAATCTTGATATCATATTCTTGTATCTTTTCCAACCAGTTAGCCCATTTTCCTTCTCTCAATTGTTGATTCAAAAGCATCTTCACTGGTGATGAGGGAAAATAAGAAATAACATGGGAGTTTAATATGTATGTGTGAAAGTGTGCTACTACTTTTACCAGAGCCAAGGCCTGCTTCTCTAGTTCTGAATACCTCAACTCATAGTCATGTAGGGTTTTTCTCATGAAACTTATTGGCAGTTCTTCGCCTTGGATATTCTTCTAAGTAAGAACGTATGCAACGATTGTCTCTGTAGCAAATGAATAGATGATTAAATCTCTTTGAAAGTCCAAGCTAATGAGGACAAGAGAAGTGGTGATTTCTCCTTTGATATTATTGAACAGCTCTTGAGTTTTTGTTGTCCATTCAAACCTCTGCTCCTTTTTTATCAATAAATTTATCGACTTCGCGATACTTGCATAATCAGGAACAAATCTTCACACAAAATTGATATTTCCAAAAAATGATTGGAATCCCTTCTTGGATGTCGAGGGGTTGAGCTCATTTATTGCTTTAATTATTTCTAGATCTATGTAAATCCCTTCCTTGCATACAATATGGCCCAACAATTTGCCTTGAGTCATAGTGAACAAGCATTTCTTTGGATTCAGAGAAACACCATATAATCTACATCTTTCAAAAACCTTTCTCAAATGATGGATATGATCCTCCCTTTTCTTTGAATGCACCTTCAATTCGTCTTGATAGTTTTCCATAAACTGTCCTATCAACCCATTGAGTGCATGATCCATGGCCCTCTGGAATGTGGCTCCAGTGTTCTTCAAACCAAATTGCATTCTAGCATATGTGTATGTATCCCAAGGTGTGATAAATGTTGTCTTCGCCCTATCTTCTTCAGCCACCAAGACCTGGTTATTTCCAAAAAAAAACATCGAACATGGACATGCAGGACGATCCAGTAACTTGTTGGAGAAGGAACTCCATATTAGGCAAACAAAAGTTGTCATTTATGATTGCTTTGTTAAGGTCTCTGAAGCCGACACACATCTGGATTTCCTCAGTCTTTTTTCTTACAATTACAGGATTTGAAAGCCAGTCTGAGTGTCTAATGGGATAGATTATTCATGCCTTCTTCAATTTCTCCAATTCGAGTTTTACCAGAGGTTTCAGCTTTGGATTCATTATCCTTATTTTTTGCTTCACCGGCTTTGCTCCTTCCATCAAAGGAATGATATGTTGGAATATAGTCTTATCGTGAGATTTTAAATCATCATAGGTCCAAGTGAACACATCAATGTATTCTTTGAACAAGGTAACATATTGATCTACTTCCTCAGTGGTGCAATCAACTCCCAAGTTGACATACTTCGGGGAACTGTCACTTCCACCTTTCTCGTTTCTTTCACTTTCACTTTTCTAGTTTCTTGCACCTTTCGAACTGAAACTTATTCAAGGATATTCTTAGCATGATCATCTTTCGTCAAAAGAGATTCAGATTCTAAACAATCTTTCGGGACAGCAGACGAGTGATCGTCTTCATCATCATCACTATTTAACAAAAAAAAATCCAGTTGTTCATCATTCTCAAACACTGGCAAATACTCAATGTTATCGGGCACGGAAGTTCGGAAAGCTCCTTCTACTTGGAAAGTCGTTTTGCTTTGGATATCATCTAGATATGACAATGAGGCCGCCAAGGCTAGTGAATCTACCTTGTGATTCTTGTCCCTTGGAATAAAATAAATGTTGAAGGAACTGAAAGATTCCATCAATTCGTTAACCCTTTTGAAATACAAATCAATTCTTTCCTTTTTTTATTTTATACCTCTGAGTCACTTGATTGATGACCAATTTTGAGTCGTTGATTAAAATTCGATGTTCTATTTTCATTTCCTATGCAAGGATCATCCCCTGAATTGAAGCTTCATACTCTTCCTCGTTATTGGTGCATGAAAACTCTAGTTTAATAGCATGTGGATGCATAATATTACTTGGACTCATAAGAACAATTCCAACTCCATTTCAAGAGCTCGAACAAGCTCCATCAAAGGACATCCTCTAGTACCCTTCAAACAGATACTCTTGAATCTCTGTGTCTTGCAATTGCTCCAGAGTTTCATTATTTTCTATGTCTAGGATAGCGTTGTTAGAAAAACAGGATCCCGGAGCAATAAAATAAAATAAATGCAGAAATAAAACATAGAAGATACACAATACGATAGAGACACATATATACGTGGTTCACCCAGTGTGAGATACATCCACCAGAGAAATTGCCAGGTCCTTCCTTTATTATTATCCAGCAAATGAAGGGATACAACCTACAACACACCCGTTGTAACTTCCTCTTCTTTCTCTCATGGTCTCCTCACTCAGAATACAATATTCGCAATGATACATAGCCGCAATACATTTCCCTCATAAAAGAGGGTTTCCTTCTAGGGAAAAAACCCTAACATAACTTCTACCGTCAGATCTGCGACCTTATAATGAACGGTCCATATTTACTATGAAATTACAATATATAATTACAAGGTAATTTTTCCTTCCAGGGAGCCACTTTCCCCCGGACCCCCGGGGGGGTAACTTCCCCACATGAAGGAGTGTACATTCTTTTAGGGTGTAAAGTCTTCATTGGGTATAAACACGGTTGAAAACAAAGACCTTTGAACCAGGAAGATGATCAGGCTCCACAACCAACAATCTCCCACTTGGAGACTAATCTCAACAACTCCACTATTGTTGTATCTGTTGGACTATGATCCTTCTTAGACCTAGAAAATTTCTCATCTTCACTTTCATGCTTGAAGACCAACCGAAACTCAGCAAGAACTCATTTTTCTCCCTAGTTACTCCCTTTGTTAACATGTCTGCAAGATTTTGGCTAGTGTGTATCTTTTCCAACTTCAAATGTCCATCCTCCAAGACAGATTGTATGAAATGGTACCTAAATTGTATATGCTTAGTCTTCGAATGGAAGGCTAAGTTATTTGCAAGATGAATGACACTCTCACTGTCACAATACAACCTACTATTTTCATGCTTCTTTCCCAATTCCTCTATAAACCTTTGTAACCAAATCAGCTCTTTACTAGCCTCTGTAGCAGCAACATACTTTGCATATGTTGTTGAAAGTGCAAAAACCTTTTGTAGTTTAGAAATCCAACTTATTGTTGTTCCACCTACAGTAAAAACATACCTTGTGGTGCTCCTCCTACTATCTTTATCACATGCCATATCTGAATCAACATATCCATGTAGAATAGTGTTTGAACCTTCAAAACATAATGCATGAGTAACAATACCTCTCAAATACCTGAGAATCCACTTTACTACATCCCAATGTTCTTTACCTGGATTGTTCATATACCTGCTCCCAACTCCCACTGCATGTGTGATATCTAGTCTTGTGCAAACCATCGCATACATCAAGTTGTCAACTGTTGATGAATAAGGGACCATGAACATGTATTATATCTCCTCCTATGTCTTGGGACACATTTCCTTAGTTAATTTGAAATGGTTGGCCAAAGGTGTACTAACTGGTTTTGCATTTTGCATTCTAAACCTCTCCAACACCTTCTCTATGTACTCACCCTGAGACAATGTCAATTTGTGATTTTTCTTGTCTCTTGTTATTCTCATACCAAGGATTTTCTTTGCAACACCCAAATCCTTCATCCCAAATGAATTAGTTGATTTCTTCTTGAGCACATTTATATCCTGCATATTAGACCCTGCAACAAGCATGTCATCTACATACAATAGCAAGATAATATAGCTTCCATTTTCTAGCCTTTTAAAATAAACACAGTGATCAGAATGACATCTACTATAACCTTGTTATGTCATAAACCTGTCAAACTTCAAATACCACTGCCTTGGAGCTTGCTTTAGGCCATACAAGCTCTTTGTCAACCTACATACCAAATTCTCCTTCCCTTTGACCTCATACCCCTATGGTTGTTGCATATAAATCTCTTCCTCCAAATCCCCATGGAGAAAAGTTGGTTTTACATCTAATTGTTCAAGATGTAAATCTTCTACTCCCACAAGACTTAAAATAGTCCTAATTGAAGTCATTTTAACAACAAAAGAAAATATTTCATCAAAATATATACATTTCTTTTGTGCAAACCCCTTTACAACAAGTCTAGCCTTGTACCACTTTTTTCCTCTATATTCTTCCTTCAACTTGTAAACCCATTTATTTTGTAATTCTCTTTTTCTTGCAGGAAACTAAACCAAATCCCAAGTCTGGTTATTTACCAGGGAATCCATTTCCTCTTTCATTCCTTGCTCCCACTTCTTTTTGGTGTCTACCTGCATCACCTCTTCATAACATTCTAGTTCACCAGAATCAATCAACAATA
>ML784895.1:37986-49862 GCA_009831015.1 Picea engelmannii | reverse complement strand
TACACTTCTTGGATTTTTCCTCAAGCTTTGTTCTATTTTCTTTATCAATATGGACAAATGCTTCACAACCGAAAGTCTTCAAAAAGGAATAGTTTACCTTTTTACATATCCATGACTCCTATGGAATTCCACCATCCAAAGAGCTTGAAGGTCCTTTGTTTATTAATTAAACAGGAGTATATATAGCATTTGCCCAAAACTGTAAGGGCAGACTAGCATGCAATCTCATACTCCTTGCATGCTCCATGATTGTCCTATTCATCCTTTTTGACACACCATTTTCTTGTGGTGTTCCTGGAATTGTATTCTCTCTACAAATCTCATGGTATGAACAGTAATCATCAAACTCCTTGCTGCAATATTCACCTCCATTGTCTGATCTGAGACACTTCAACCTTTTTCTCGTCTCATTCTCAACCAAATCTTTCCATTTCTTAAAAGTATCAAAAACATCAGATTTTTGTCGAATGCAATAAACCCAAGTTTTTCTAGTTGCATCATCAATAAAAGTAACATAATAACGAGAGCCACCAAGAGATGATACCTGGGTTGGTCCCCATACATTTGTATGCACAATCTCTAAACTGTCACGCTTCTTTTCTTTTCCAACTCTGAGAAATCTGACTCTCTTATGTTTTCCATAAACACAATGCTCACAGAAATCCAAATCAATTTGTTTAAGATTTGGAAACAAATTTATTTTGTGAAGTATTTGCATCTCCTTCTCACTCATGTGTCCAAGCCTATGATGCCACAATGTTGTCTCCACTCTTGTAGAAGCTAAAGAGATAGAAGAGTCAGTATTACCAGTACATAAATACAATGTACCTACCTTCACTCCTTTTGTTATCACCAGTGATCCATTGGTGACCTTCCACACAGTATCTGTAAATATGGATATACAGCCTTCACCTGCCAGTTTCCCTGTTGAAATTATATTTTTCTTTAGATCTGGAACATGTCTTACCTCTTTCAACAACCATTGGTTTTCATTCCTTTGCTTTATTTTTACCTTTCCCATTCCAACAATTTTGTATGGTGCATCATCACCCAAATGAACCTATCCAAAATTACCTTGAACATAATCTAGAAAATGTTTCCTATGGGGTGTGGCATGAAATGAAGCCCCTGAATCTACTACCCAAGACTCAGAAATATTATCTACAGAAAGAATCAAACCATCTTGTAACACATCACTTGTTACATTTGCTACCTAATTTTTCTCCTGATGTCCATCTCTTTGTTTATTTAGAGCTTTGCAGCCTTTCTTCAGATGTCCTTTCTTCTAACAATTCTAGCAATCTATCTTTCCAAGTCTATATTTGAATATGCCCTTCCTATAATTCCCACGGTTTCCTGAGCCCTTTCCTCTATCCTTTTGTCTTCCCCTTCTCTCCATGCTCAACGCATTACCTTATGTCTCACCTGTTCTTTTTCGTCACATTTACTCGCTAAGGATAACACCAACAACATCATCAAATTTTAAAGTGTTTGAACCAAAGACAGATTTACTTACAGCCATGACCAAGCCATTCCACCTTTCTGGCAATGAGCACAAGATTAGAAGAAGCCTGACCTCATCATCAAAGTCCACTTTTACAAAACTTAGTTGATTAGTAACCATATTAAATTCATTTAAATGATTTGCAATAGACCCACCTTCTGACATCTTCATATTAAATAATCTCTTCATTAGAAATACCTTATTGGACATTGAGGGTTTTTCATAGAGTTTAGTCAATGCGTCCATTAGCTCCTTCGTTGTCTTTTCTTTCGAAATATTGAAAGCCATCAACGTTACCAGGCTCAGTCGTATCATTCCTAGAGCCTTTTTGTCAATAATCTCTTCTTTGTCCTTCATGGATGTCGGCTCCTTTGCTATTCCACCCAATGGTAGGAATGGATCCTTCTGATATAAACAATCTTCCATCTGCATCTTTCGAAACTGGTAGTTTTGGCTGTTAAATTTCTCGACCCTAAACTTTCCATCTTCCACCATTGCTCCCACTCGAACCAAGAACCCTCTTTTCCTGTGAGTTACCTTTCGCTCTGATACTAGTTGTTAGAAAAATAGGATCGCGAAGCAATAAAATAAAACAAATGCGGAAATAAAACACAGAAGATACACAATACAATAGAGACACAGATATACGTGGTTCACCTAGTGTGGGCTACGTCCACTAGAGAAATTTCCAAGTCCTTCCTTTATTATTATCCAGCAAATGAAGGGATAGAACCTACAACACACTCATTGTAACTTCCTCTTCTTTCTCTCATAGTCTCCTCACTCAAAATACAATATTCGCAATGATACATAGCCACAATATATTTCCCACATAAAAGAGAGTTGCATTCTAGGGCAAAAAACCCTAACATAACTTCTATCGTCATATATGTGACCTTATAATGAACGGTCTAGATTTACTATGAAATTACAATATACATTTACAAGGAAATTTTTCCTTCAGGGGATATCCCCACCCCCACCCCGCCGCCTCCCCCCCACCTGGACCCCATAGGGGGGGTAACCCCCTTGCACTCCCCTACATGGATGAGTGTACATTATTCTAGGGTGTAAAGTATTCATGGGATATAAACACAGCTAAAAACAAAGACCCCTAAATCAGGAAGATAATCAGGCTCCACAACCAACAATTGTAGTGTCCAATCTCGACATCTATATAATCCTTCATCAATTTATTGTCCTTCTTTTTGAAGGAGAAGGGTTTTCTAGGTTCATGGAGCACTTTAATCATTGCTCCTTCTTTGCCTGGCAACATCATACAACTTCCATCGTTCATTATATATCCTCCGATCATAGATGTCCAGTCTCTTCCCAGCACAACTCCATATTTCATAGGAAGGTATACCACAATGATATTGAAAACTTTAACGATATGGGGAGTTGTTGTAATCCAAGCATAAAATTCCTTGATTTCTCCATAAGCTGGAACTTTTCTAGAATCAATTGTATATATACTTTCACCAGTTTCATAATACTTGGTGCAACTCATACCCAATGCCTCCATGACCTCCAGTGGCATGATATGGTTCATCGCGCCAGTGTCAACTAAACAATTATCCAGTGCAACATCATGGTTTTCAATAAAAATGTAAAAGGGAGGAATTTTACCTCTCAACTTGGCAGTTGATTGGCTAGGGATTTGTTTTGGACTGGTAACAACAGCTTCTACTCTTTCAGATGGATCATCCAACAACTTCAAAATGTTCTCTCTTTACTGGGGAATGTTCACCACTTTCGTAAAGGGCATGGTTATCCTTAATTTACTCAAATACTCTACAACATTATATATCATTTGAGTAGAGTTTGACGTCATGTGTTGTCTTTTACTTCCAAAACCATTCGTCACTTTCTCATTTGCTCTTTTCTCATTTCGTTTTTCTTTTTCCTTTTCTTTTTGGTTATCTTTATCAGATTCGCCTTTATTTTTTGGTCTATTTACAAATCCTCTTGTCTGAGTGACATTTTATTGCGAGTTGGGCTCATTGTCACCCTCTTCAAATATATACATAGATGTCTCGCATCCGTCCATCTGCACAGTTTGGAGCTCTCACCAAGTGAGTAATAATTCTCTTGCTCAACTAATTTCTCATCATAGACATCATCCAGAACATTCGCATTTGGAGTAGCCTGCCTGGGAACCATTGGTCTTTGCGGATTATCCGTGTTTTCAAACCTCACTCTGTTTTCTTGGGGGAGGTTCCTCCTTTTCTCTGGGATTGGCATTCTTGGATTTGGCATGTAATTATCTCCCCTTCTTAATCTAGTTATCTTGTTCTGCATTTGTTTGATGGTTCTATTCATTTGTGCAATTTTGATTATTTGCTTAGTTTCTTGTGCTGCCACAGGATCAACCTTTACATCGAGTATTGCTCCTTTGAAAAATCCTCCTCCCATTATTTGGTTTTGAGCCAGTTGAGGCTTGAGTTCTTTATTCTTTCTTGAACTGGAAGCTCCTTGATTATCAATATTTAATCCTCTCAGCTTCCTTTGTACTTTTCCCGGTATAATGTCATGGTTGACACCCATTTCAATCATAATCTCTTCCATCTCAGTGGCTTTAGTCATTCCCTCCTCCAAAGTATCCATTTGGGATGTTCTGATAGCATATTTTACATTTGGGGGCATTGCATTCTTATAGCAACCAAGAATGACTAGGTCATTTGGTATATTATCTTCTGGAATCCTACTCAAGGTTTTATTGAACCTGAGATTAAAATCTCGTATCCTTTCATTCTTACTCAAACCAATTTGGGTGAAATCGGTGAGAAGGGTATGGTAAGCAAATTGAGGGGAAAACATAGTCAGAAAAATAGCTTCGAGATCATTAAATGAGTGAATGGATCTACTGGGAAACGTTGTATACCATTCATACGCTCTTCCTAATAAGGTTTGTAGAAACAACCTTATCATGATATCATCATACTCAACACGGTGAAAATCAAAAAAATCAAGAAATAAGTGCAAATGCCTCTTTCCATAGATTGCTCTGTCTCCAGAAAATTCCTTTAAGGTTACCTTAGGGAGAACAGGGATATCATGTTTCTCACCTACAAGATTTAGAGGGGAATCTCTTACCCTCCTTCGATTTTCAAATCTCGGGTTTCCCTGATTTCTTGCAGCATCTCTTCCACCTCCTTGTCTCTCCTCATGATGCTCATTTCAGGGTTGTTCGTTTCTTTCTGCCATGTCTAGGGAGACTTCGGGGCTATACTTTTCACTTCTAATAATAGAGAGTTGCTTGCTTTTACTTCTGGTAATGGGTCCCTTGTATTCATCCAGCTTCAATCCCGACCTTGTTCTTGTGATAGCCTAGCTAGCCTTTGATTTATTCGGTCTTGTCATTCCTCTATCCTCTGTCATCAGAGGATTTATCTTTCTTTTTCTTGGACTAAGATCTTCCAGGACCTTTCTAACTCTTCTCGAGTCTGGGTTGTTTTTATTACCAGATTGTACAACCGATGTAAAATGCTTCGTTGATTATTCAATCCAATTTCCAAATGGGGTTGATTACCCTGGGATAAAGTCATATATTCTTTCAAAAACGATGGGTCAGGTTCCGAATTTCAGTTCATTCCCCGATATGGTCACCAAAAATGTTGATGCTTGAATTCGTTAGGACCGAAACGACAACCTCACAAGGATGTAAATCCCCCTACATTTTTATAGAGGTGGTACTCCTCTTTAGATTTTCTTGAGATTTTTAAAATATTCAAAATGTGGAACTTGACAAAAGTTTGTTGTAGTAATTCAAAGAAACAAAAATATTACAATAAAATAAAAGGAAAATGTTTTTGTTTTCTTTTTAAAGAAAGTTCTTGAGAAAGGACCAGGAATTACACATTTCACACATTTAAAGCAAATAAGAAAAATTTCCTCACATCCAACATAGTTTGGGATAAAAACAATTTATCACATAAAATAAAAAGAAGATGAAATGAATGCATAAGAAAACTTTGACAGAGTGGACACATGAGAAAATCAAATAAAGATAATCATATATCAACCTCAAATACTTTATATTTTGAAAACAGGGTTACAAAGCGCAGTTGAGATTGTTCCCAAAGTAGTTCTCTTGAAATTTCCAAAAATATATAGTTTGTTACATATTATTGAAATTGTAAATGCGCTTGTCTTAAACACTGGAATTGGGGCTCCCACAGACCATAAAGAAAATAAATACAAGAAATAAGCTTTTATAAGGAAGATAGTGGATGGTAGAAGGATCAGCAAGACTTGGTAAGAAGAAAAAAATGAGTTATCAGTCTTCAGTTAAACCTTTATAGTGAAAGAGGTGGAATAACTAGATGAAGGACTTGATAAAGAAAGGAAGGATGTGATCAGCGTGAACTTACTATGATGGTCGCTCATGTGTTCATTTGCTCGCTGATGTCTTTTATCGTTTTCATCGACGGTTACAGGAACCGTCTCAACTACTTCTTGCCCTTCATTTGTTAGTTTATAGGTAGCCTTCTTGAACCATTATTCAATGTAACTTTTCATAGGTGCCATGTTGATTTCATGCCAGATTTTAATATTGAACAAATCACTCTCCAAGTAACAGAGATCAATGGAAATTCCATGTAATATTTCTTCAATATCCTGATTTTTTACGGAGTAATCTACTAGCTAGCTATATATGGCGTTCTCATCATATTCAATTATGCCATAGAATTTTTCAATTGACAATACTTTAAGAACCGAGATAAATTCATTGAAATCTTCATAAAAATGAAGGGAAGCTTTGTGCCTCCATAATTCTTGGTACCAAAAGGTCATAGGGTCAAATTCATAGCTCACCTTCTTGCATATAGACAATTTAGGAAATTGACAGCAATGCACTATGACAAAAACAAAATAAGAAGACATAAAGAATTTCTTATCCTTTTTATACTAATACAATTGGTAAGAGATTTCAATGGAAATCAACTTCCCCCAACAAAAATTGGTCTTCTCCTTGATAGTAAAATACAAGATGTAAAGAATCATAAGAGAAATGTTGGCAGTATTTTCTTGGCCCGTAACTCTGGTGAATAACCAAGAAATTTCCCAAAATGGGTTTTTGAACAAACTGGCTTGCAATATGGTAATATTTTTAGGGATGGTCGTGGGATTCTCCAAGAATCTAGGTAAGATATCCATGTCGTTGTCATGTTTTTTCAAGAAGTCTGTGCAATCTTCACCTTTAAAGGTGAGTGTTGGCTCTGGGAGTTTCAGCATTTTACAGAACACTTGAGGCAAGAGAGAGACGGGAGAATGGTCTTGGAGTTGAATCATTCGTTGGATTGGTATATACTTCTTGGTGCACCAGGAAACCAATTCCTTGCAGTCAATGACTTTAGGAACACAACCTGCACAAGTAATTTCGGACGTCCAAATTACTTCCTTCTGAGCAGAAGGGGATGAATAATAAGAGTATGCTCTAGACCACTGAAAGTTCTATTCCTCTCATCCAAAAAAATTCAAAGTATCTCGACGGAACTGTTGTCGAGTTGTTGCTACTATAAGTTGACGAGAGTGTTCTTTTGATCCAGATAATATTTGAAATGAGTGCTTGAGAGATAATATATAATCTTCCGCAAAGCATGATTTAATGTGGTTTAATAAGGAATATCCTCGAGCCCTTTGCCTATTAATGACAATCTTTACAGGACTTGCATGATGATTTATTAGCATTAAACCATACTAAATGTGTATTGGTAAAAGCGTGAAGGTGGCGGGGAGGGACGAGGGAAAATAACATTTTGGGACTTTTGTGAACCCACCAACCCGGGAACCCGCGAACCCGTCATTGTAGAAGGTTGAGAATTGGATAAGTGTTGTAATGCAGTCGATCGGACTGAATATAGGAGGGATGAGATACTTAGGAGTTGAGGGAATCCAATGGTCAAAATGTAGATCGCGGATCGTTTGGGTACAAAATGTATGTCACGGAACATGGGATATGAAAACTTGTGAACCCGGGAATCCGTGACTGCAGAAACAGATAAGTATAGAATAATGTGGCGGTCGGTCAAACTCATGATGTGAGAATGTGGATGGAGATAAGGATCCGCAAGTTCACCAACCCACGAACTCATCATTTTGGAAAAATGACTAAGTATAAGAACTATAAAGGGAGAATAGAAGGGAAAAAAGGAAAAGGGGAATTAGGGTAAGTATAGAAGAGGGAAAAAAAATGGACAAAAGGAGTTGAGAAAATAGAGAAGGGAAGGGAAATTCTGGAAGCGGGAATTTATCTCAATAATTGGCTCCAACTGTGGGATGATAACCCCCTATGGGTTTTCAAGAATCCATAGGCAGAGGTGCACCGGGGGTTAGATCAATTGGATGCTTGACTTGGCAATGTGGCAGTACCCCAGTGGGTGAGGAGAAGATGTCTTTGTACTCTTCCATGATCCCGTCCTCTTGCTTCTACTACAAAGAGAGGCTTTGTGTAGAGGTCACAGATGTGGTGGTGACCTTTTGCTTACTATGAGCATGGATCACAAAGAAGATGAACTTCCAGGTCTGTGAAATGACCTTACTGCATTGCTTAGCAGAGATTAAATAAATAACGATAGGCAACGCTACCTCTGGTATCATGTACAATTGTCTACCCAAAGTAATAATAACACTGCAGGGTCTAGACTCATACACAACATGTCGCTTCCATAAATATGGCTAGCCTAAAAGAACATCACAACCTTCAAGGGGAGAAAAATCACACAATACCTCATCTTTGAAGGGCTTGATTTTGTAGGGCAGACGAAATTTTTAGCTGACGCAGAGATCTCTTCCTTGGCGAAGCCATCATATGGTGTAGGGTTGCAGGTGTGGTGTCATCAACAGGACCAACTGCTTGATGACCTCTACTGAGATCGGGTTCTTCTAATTTTCGGTATCGATAATGAAATGAAGCGGAGAGCCCTTTACCCACATTTGTGAGTGAAATAGGCATTCCCCTTCCTATGGTTATCCAGGTTCAATTGGTTGGAATTTGGTGGTAGCGACAATGGCGTTGGGTTCAGCATCGATAATCCACTTCCCTCCTTCTGGATTTGATTCGGAGTCAGAATCTTCCTTTGACTCAGAAGTTTTCATCTCAGCCACCAGTGACTGCTTGGGGAAACATTCTTTGATGTTGTGCCAAGGGATTTTATGGTATTCACGCCACTTTCTCGTGTCCTTCTTAGATTTCTCATTACCCTTCTTAGGCTATGGCCTAGACTAGTTGTCCTGGGAGTGGCCATCTTTTCTCTATCCCATGTTTTGTGAGTTGGGGCCACCTTTTCCCTGCTTCGGCTGTGAAGAGTTTTCATATCCAAAATATTGCCTCTTCTGCTTAAATTTATGCTTAATATTGACAACATATCTACAAGCCGCACCTAATGATGCGATGTTCAGAAAATCCATTTCTGTTTGAAAGTATCTATGCAGGCATCCACGATATTTGAGCACCAGATGTCATTTAGAGTCTTTGATTCCCAATTTGGTGCGCAGTGTATGGAAAATATTGGTGAAATCGGGTACTTTCTAGTCCCTTTCCTGACGCAATGTGGTCCATCTTGTGTACTAGTCCTCGTAGCTTCCAATAGGGTAGTATTGTTCTTTAATGGCATCCCTGAAGGAATCCCATGTGGGAGCGACCACAAATATTTCAAATTCCTCTATGGCCCTTTGATCAAAATAAGTATCCCACCAATCCTTAACATGGGGGATGGCCTTGAGGAGTGAAAAAGTAATTGTTTCCCTATCGAAAAAATTGTGGACCGAAAAATACCCTTCAAGCAGATTATGTTGATTAATGTTGGTTGTCATTGATGTCAACCCTTGAAGAAAGCCCCGCAGCACAAAGGTTTGGGTAATGGACCCAATATTGTTTGATGTAAAGATAACTCATTATGGTCTTTTCATGGTTTATAAGAAGTAAATATGGATGAAATCCAAAGTGTTCCCCTTATGGTGAAAGCCCTCACGGGAAGACGCTTTGCGGAGTAAGAGAACTCATGCTTGATTATGGAATAATGAGATGAAGGACAATGAATTTATTAGTTAAACTATCCTATATGGATAGTTTTTGTCACTCCATTTCCAGTGGTATGTGGAGCGTCACATAAATCCTCACGGTTAGAGAGTTATGGCCATGAGAAGTTGGAGACCCCAGGTTTGGGTAATGGACCCAAGTTTCTTTGATGGATAATGGTATGAGTTATGATATATTTTTAGATAATAATATTCTATATGGATAGCACATTTCATTCCATTTCTGTTGGTATGTGGAACGTCACATAACTCCTCACGGTTTGAGAGTTATGGCCTTACGAAGTTGGAGGACCCTCATATGTCATCTAGAAACCCCAAAAGGTCAAAGTAGTCAAAGTGGTTTAAGAGATTTTAAAAGGTAAATAATAAAGTGAAATAATGAGTGTATTATAATTCAAAGTGAACACAAAACAAATTATTTCAATAATAAATTTAATGGAGAAATTGGAAGTGGGTTAACCCTAAACTAAGGAAAGTGGGGCCAAGTGACCTAGAAGATGTTTTTAAGGAAGCTACTTGGAGAGTATAAATAAGAGGCAAGGCTCTCTCATTTTAATATTGAATATATATAGGTGTCTGAGGTAACCAAGGATATCTAAGCCGAAATTATGAGGGAAGGTGAAGAAATGAAGGCCGAAATGCAAGGAAGGATAAAAAAATTTGATGGTTCTTTCTAAGGTATGTTATTTACAGGTCATCTCACCATTTTTGCTATAAAAAATTTTATATAATGATTCAAACCCTGAAATTGCTATTACATTGAGAAAACATATCCAAGTATCGGTGGTAAAAAATTCATCTTGTGGGTCATTGTATTTTTTGAGTTACACTCCATGGAAAATAGGGTTTGTTGCTAGTCCTGAAACTAGTCAAAAACAGGTGTTTCGGGTAAAAATGTCATAACTTCTTCATAACATATCCAAATTCAATGAAACCAAATGTGTTGGTTAGGGTACAGTCTGTAGTATGTTGAAAATTTTCATATCAATTCAACAAATATTCCGTGTGGGGCACGCTCTACAAGGTTGCTCTCTAGAATAAGCCAGAATTCAGCAAGGTATGTCATTTTTGCTATAACTCATTTTCTGAGAGGTTCTAAGTAGTGAAACCTGGAGGAATTTCATAAAACACACTGAAGAAAATTTTGTATCAGTTTCAGATCTTTATACATTACAAGTACAAATTTATGATTACTTCAAGTTAGGGTTGTTGACTAATCCAAAACTAGGCATGTGAGACTAAAGAAAAGTTTGATGAAAATGCTAGTCTCTTGCTGTTGAAGTTAAGGAAGATTTGCATGAATGTGATCATATACACAAGTTCTATTATAGAGCTACAAATCAAATTTGGATGATGAAATTGATGAGGGCTTTTGGTTGAGGTACATGTTGAGTACATGGTTGAGACAAATAGTTGATGAGTTGGCACATACATGAGGTGTATAGTTGATGATGTTGGTACATATTGATGAGTCATGGTTGATGAGTAGTTGACACATGATTGGTACATACTTTGTACATGGTTGGGTGCACTTGTTTATGATACAAATTGATTATAGGTTATTTGGTACAGGTTGGTGCATGGTTGATGCACTTGTTTATGGTACAGGTTGACTACAGGTAGAGGTACAGGTTGATGCATTGTTCGGATTTATTGGTACAGGTTTATAGTGGTATATCTCATAGTAACAGGTTGACAGTGGTTCCATCATTCTACTTCTACTTCAGGGTGGCAGGACGGGGCAAGGATAGGTGGTTGTAGCCACCTTCTAGTTGTAGCCGGAGTGTTATCACTGAAATTTCGTCCGCACATGGCGACAAGAACTCTGCATCGTCAAAACAGGAAAAAAGTCATTCATGGCACAAGATTAATTCCTCAGCATTGCAAAAGGGTCAAAAAACTATACAAATGACCAAAAATTTGAAAGGCGCTTTACATCATCTGGGTGTGTGTGCGTATGCGCGTAACAGCAACGTACAAAGCGCGCAGATGTGCACAAGGTGCGGCTATTGGGCGAAAAACCCGCGCGCCTGCTAAACGGCGCATTTATTGAAATTGGTCGGCCTCCCAACCACTAATGGATCAGCTCCCAAGCCGATTTGACACCAAATCCAAGCTCAATCCTCATGGTGGGCTGGTCAAAGACCTAATTGAGCCCTAAAAGAGCCCCTTTTCACATTCTAAATAGGTTGCATAATAACCCAATGCTTGGCTATAAAAAGCCATGAATGACCACCATTTTCTCAAGGAATTCTTTGTATTGTTATGCTGCTGAGATTGCTAAGGACTCATTCTTTGGCAATGAACACCATAAGCTGCATTTCATAGA
>ML784894.1:315313-329384 GCA_009831015.1 Picea engelmannii | reverse complement strand
AAAAACCATTAGCACATGACGGTGGCCATATATGTGTCAATATGGTCAAGTCTCATATTGATGTAGCCACTTGATATTGTGATTACGGTTCTTCACATATTGTTGTAGGTCTAGAGTCTCCTCCTCCTCCAGAAACACCTTTGTAGACCGAAAAGCCAAAACCTCTGCCTCATATTCTGAAAGGAGTACTAAAGTGATTTTCCCTCAATACTAATGCCATAGTTTCCCAGAACTATTTGATTGTCAGATATCTGGGTCAAACCCCTTGTGTGATGTCGGCTTTGGAGGTACTCCAAATGTGTCCTTCACAGAGGAATGCCTTGTTATCTTAATTAAGATATTTAGAGCTATGTGGCTTGAAGGTTATTAAGTTTGACATCATGGATGTTAGGCCTCACTTACCTTACCACGCGGCCTTTCAAATCCATGCGGAGTAAATGAAAATTACCATTAAATGCACAATAATTGATGAAGGTGTTGCAACGTGCGTGATGTCCCTAACCTGTTGGAAAGCCATTGGCTCTCTGACTTTGTCCCAATCTATGACTATGTTGGCATCATTTGATGGGAATTCATTTCGACCCCACAAAATTATTCCCACTTTTCCGGTCCAATTAGGTGGAAAGATAGTGGAGGTTGATGTCGAGGTGGTTGATGCACCCCTCAACTATAATTTAATACTAGGGCGTAATTGGACTTATGCCATGACAACCTTCATGTCACCCATTTTCTGCACTTTATGTTTTCCTCACGAAGGGAAAATAGTGACAATTGATCAATTGTCCTTTGTGCACGCTATTCCTAATGCATTAGTTGGAACTTTGGTCCCTGCGATTGACAATTCTCAGAAGGCAACTGAGGATGTTGGTGTCGGAATGTAATCCTCTCTCATGGGTAGCTTTGATTTCATGGCACCAATTCATCACATTAATTCCATTTCCAGTGAGTCTTCGTCATTGATGAGGTCCGTTACTTTTCGTACTTTGCATTTCAATGACCCTTGGACCCTAACTTCCCCAACTATGTCATACGAAGGTTAGTCACACATTAGGATGGCATTGACATTGTCAACGACATAATTTGTGTATTAGTTTATTCTTGACGCTACTGCTGACCCATATCCTTTCTCCTCACAAACGCACGAGGTGGATCATGTTCTAGAGCCTGTATGGGATATCCAATCATCTTGTTCACATGATTTCCTCGATGATACTTTACCTTCAGATGAATCCATATTAGATGCCATGTATGGTTCTAATAGGCCTTGGGATGTTATACATCATCATTCCTATTTCCTCAATGAGCTTGTTAGAATCGAACATGATGAATTTAGATCTACCTTGAGTGAGATGGCTGGTCACACTATGGTTCCATTAGATACACATGGTATTTATGCCGAAGGAAACATGGTGAATATTTCTCCTACCGTTACGATCGACATCTCTCGTATTCCTGGAAAAATTGAGAACATATATATATATATCGGTGCAGATTGTTCACCTGAAGAAATTTAGATGTACACCAATCTCTTCAAATAATTTCATGATGTATTCGCTTGGTCATATGAAGAGATGCCAGGGATCAACCCCAACATTGTCGAAAATGAGATTAAAACCTATCTGGATGCTATACCTATTTGATAACATCTTAGAGCTATTAACCCTAGGAAGGCCCTTTCTATTAAGGCAGAGGTAGAGAAGCTACTTAATTTTTTCTTCATCTAGCCAGTTCCCTTGACTGAATGGGTGTCCAACGTCGTTCCCGTAAATAATAAAAAAGGAACCATCCATGTATGTATGGATTTTTGAGACCTAAACAAGGCTTGTCCTAAAGACAACTTCCTGACTCCTTTCATTGACCAGATTCTTGATGAGTGCACAGGAAGGGGAATCTTTTCTTTTATGGACAGATTTTCAAGTTATAATTAAATTCAAATCAAACCCAAGGATCAACATAAGACGACGTTTATTTGTCCTTGGGGTACTTTTTCATACCAAAAATGGTCTTTCGGCCTTAAAAACACTGGAGCAACCTTCCAACATGCCATGGAATTTGCTTTTCATGATCTCAAGAATATTGTGGAAGCTTACCTAGATGATCTTGTTGCTCACTCTCGGAAGAGAGTAGATCACTCTACTCACCTTCGATTAGTATTTGAGATATGCCATTACTATCACATTCGGTTGAACCCTCACAAGTGCATATTCTTCGTTAGGTTTGGTCGTATTTTAGGATTCTTAGTGTCTAAGCATGGGATCATGGTAGATCCTATGAAGGTTGGGGCAATACTTTGATTTCCTCCCCCACGCAACATTCAACAACTTCAAGGTTGACAAGGGAAGGCTAATTTATTGCGTCAGTTCATAGTGAACTATACCAATTTAACTAAAGGTTTCATTTGTCTTTTGAAGAAGGATACTTCATTTATATGAGATGAGCGAGCCCAGGAATCCTTCGATGCTCAAGCTTTGGTATCGCCAGCTCTGCTGAAGTCTCCAAACTATAATAGAGAATATTTTATTTATATCGTTGCGTCTGAAGGGATGGTTGGTATGGTTATGGTTCAGGAGGACGATGAGATCCAGGATCACATTGTCTACTATCTCAGTAGAAACCTAGTTGGTCCTGAACTTAAATACTCTCACGTAAAGAAACTAGCCTTGGCCACTGTACATGTGGTTCAAAGATTATGAAATTATATATTAATATGCAAAACTATTGTAGTTACGTATATCAATCCATTTCAATACATCTTCACTAGGTGTATCATAGGGGAAATACAATGAGTGGATTTATATTTTGCAAAAATTTGATTTCAATTTCACTTCAGTGAAGTCTAAGAAATCGCTAGTTTTTTTCGAGTTGATATCGAACTTCCCTTAACTAGATGAGGAATTTTTTCATGACGATTCATTCACGGATGAACATATCTTCCTTATCTCTTATTCATACCCCTGGTATGGATATATTCTAATTTATCTTCAAACCTTGAATTTTCCCCAACATCTGTCGAGAGACGATCAACGATGTATACATCATTAGGCTAAAACATAACTTATCATCAACAAAACTTTGTATCATTAAGGAGTAGTGATCCATATGGATGTTAGTGGCCTCCCACCTATTCCAACTGGCTCATTTTGGCAGTTTTCCAGTTTGGCAGTTTTGTTTTAGTTTTCGGGTCCCTGACTTCAGGGGCACTTTTGAGTCCCTAAAAAACGTTTTTAGGGCTCACCATAGTTATATTATAAACAAATTCAGAGTCTAATGGAAACATGTGTAATCCTGGGATATACCTTTCCAACAAGCTATCATGCGCCTAAAACAAATATCGTATGCAAAAGTTACAATCCCGGGAAGTTGATGTACTAGCTTACCCCAACGAGGCTCACATGACTTTTGGCGCTTCATCTCCTAGGGTTTGGTTTTTGGATGTCTAGGGTTTTTTCATTCCTGTTTATTGAAAAAATTCTTGGAAGGCCTCATTGTAACCATCTTCTTGTGAATGAGCGCAATCGTCACATCTCTTCTTAGAGATAAGCTGCCACCATTCTAACAAGCTTGTTTTCCACTGGATTTTACAGTTTCAACACATTTTCTTATTGAATATAAACCAATTTTACTATATCTTTGTTATTCTTATGTCTCTGTGTTAAGAATAATAATAATCTATATTCATTTTCATTCTTCTCATAAAATCCAGATCAGTGGTATCAAAGCGGTCTGCTCCTTATCGTTCTTAATGCATGTCCCTGACGAGGTCAGGGTACAAAGAATTGGGTCTCGAGCTTGTTTCTCTTGAATAAAAAATCTCTCGCATGCCCAAGCGACCTCTCATGGCGGGAGAAGAGAAAGACAAAGGGATAGGAGATCCTTTCAAAATGTTTCTCAAGGAATCCCTCACACAGCATAGGAACGAAATGATGGATAATTTTGCGCAAATACTTCGACGACTACCAACAAGAAACATATATTCCTCGAATGGAGGCGTTGCCCCCTTCAAGGTACAAATTAACTTTAATATTTCCATATTTGAAATTCATATAGATGCAGATGTTGTAGAAAAATGGTTAAATATGCTAGAAGGTTATTTTTATGTCCATAACTTTTCAAATAGAGAAACGATTACGTTTGTGCTCCTCAAAGCCGTCCCCCATGTCAAATATTGGTGGGATACTTTCTGTGAGTAAAAGGAAACAAAGGAACCATCATTATTTACAGTCACGATCACTTGGGAGTCCTTCAGGGACACTATCAAGGAACACTACTACCCTATCAAAAGTTATGACAACCTATATACAAAATGGACCACATTGTGGCAAGAAAGAGACCAAGCAGTGGTAGAGTTCACAAATATTTTCCATACCTTGTGCACCAAGCTAGGTATCAATGATTCTAAGCGACATCTAGTGCTCAAGTATCACTGTGGTCTGCATAGATACATCCAATCCGAAATGGAGTTTTTGGACATCTCATCGTTGGGCATGACCTATTGATATGCCATCAAAATCGAGCAAAATATTAAACAAAAGATGCGACAATTTGGGCCTAGGAACCCCTTACATCAGAATCAAGTAAATGTAAGCCCAACCAATAGAGCAAAGTAAAGAGAAAATACAAATAGCCTCAAGACAACCAATATAGGTTGCAAGCAAAGAAGGACACCAGAAAGACAAAGAAAGATACCGGGAAGTGGTGCGACTTCCATAAGAGCCCTTGTTATAACACTGCTGATTGCTGCTCCAAGAAATCGCTAGTGGATGAGGTGAAATACTTTGAATCAGATGCAGGTTTAAAATCTAAGTTATAACCAGAAAGGGGGAGATGGATCATTGATGCAGAACCAAGTGCCATTGCTTCTACCATCAAGGTCCAACCAGGTGAACCAGATGATCCAGAAGAAGGAGAGCACCTATTTTATTCACAGATATGGGTAAAAGGCACCTCGCTACACTTTGTCGTTGATAGCGGTAGCTAAAAGAACCTCATCTCAGAATAGGTTTTCAAGTGGCTATCCCTACCGACAAAACCACACCCACACCCCTACACCATTGGATGGCTCTGCCAAGGAAGCGATCTCCATGTTAGCGAGCAGTGCCTTTTGTCATACGACATCAATCCCTTCAAAGGCGAAGTATTGTGTGATGTTTCTACTCTCGAAGTTTGTAATTTTATTTTGGGCCAACCTTATTTATGGAAACATCATGCTGTATATGATGTTTCCATAAATAAGGTTGGCCCAAAATAAATTATACATGATACCCGAGGGAGTCCCACCTAGTGTTATTTCTTTGATCTCTCCCAAGCAATGCGAGAAGGTCATCTCTCAGACTGGGAAGTTTTTCTTCTTTGTGATTCACTATTAGAGTGAGAGAAATATTGCAGCCACATATAGGGCCTCTGCGACCTAACTCTCCACACAGCATAAGAAAGTGGACAAGGTCGTGGAAACATACAAAGATATCTTCTCCTCACCTATCGAGGTACCTCTGCACTGTCAGGTCAAACATCCCATTGATCTGACCCCCGATGCACTGCTGCCTAATGGGATAGTCTACCATTACTCTCTGTTAGAGAATGAGGAGATCAAGTGAAAAATCAAATAACTTCTCCACAAGGGGCACATCCATCCCAGATCATCGCCTTGTGGGATCCCAATCGTGCTAACACAGAAGAAATATGGGACCTGGTGACTCTACATTGATTACTGAGCCCTAAATAAAATCACAGTCAGGAACCGATACCCGGTTCCCATAATCAACAATCTCCGTGATCAACTCAAGGTGGCCAAATACTTCTGTAAGATTTATCAGAAGTATGGCTACCATCAGGTCCCCATAGAACATACATATGTATGGAAGACCACCTTCAAGTCAAAATAAGGTCTTTTTGAATGGTTGGTCATGCCCTTTGGTTTGACAAATGCTCCAACAACTTTCATGAGGATGATGGAAAATATCCTATGACCTTTCACAAATACTATTGTAGTGGTGTATCTGGATGACATCCTCATCTACAAAAATACTTGGGAGGAACACTTGCAACATATTCAACAAGTTCTGCACACCCTGTGGCAACACAAGCTATATTCCAACTTAGAAAAATGCTCCTTTGGCATGGAAAGGGTCTAGTACCTCAACTACATCATGGATAAACATGGTGTGCATGTGGATCTAGCAAGGATCCAGGTCATCTGTGACTGGCTAGCCCCAACCACACTCATTGAGCTTCAGAGATTCTTAGGCCTTGCCAATTTCTATTGCAGGTTCGTGTTGGGATTCTGCCATATTGCATGGGCCCTCAACCAAGTAACCAAGGGTGGTGGTAAGGAAAAAATTGTGTGGGGACTTTCCCAACAACAAGAGTTCGATGATTTAAAACAAATCTTGTGCTCGTCCCCAATACTTTCGTTACCAAACCTGCAACAATCCTTTGAGATCAAGACATATGCTTCAGACTATGTGGTGGGCATAGTTCTTACTCAACATGACCACCCCATGGCCTATAATAGTGAGACACTGTCAGATTTTGTTTGTAAGTACCCTACTTATGAAAAACAAATGTACTCCATTGTGCAATCCTACCACCAGTGGAGACATTACATTCTCAGGAAGGAGACAATCATCCACACGAATCATAAACCACTGTAGTTCATGCAGACACAAGGAAAATTTCAGAATGACTGCCATCATAAGTGTTCCACATACTTGCAACATTTTCATCTCAACATCAAGTATAAAACAAGCAATATCAATTGAGTCACTGATTGCCTTAACTGAAATCTAGTCGCTAGACTCACCATGGTGCTAGACTCTTGTGGCCATGAGACCTATGGATGACCCAACCTCTATGAGGTAGACCCTGAATTCAACACCACATACCAAATGTTGGGCGCAAACTCAATTGTTGCTAATTTCCATGTTCAGGACAAGCTATTGTGTCGACTGGGCCATCTTTTCATTCCATCAAGCGAGCATGCGAAGATGATTTGGGAATCCCACTACAGTTGGGTGGCAGGACACTTCGGCATAAAAAAGACAATGGCAATGCTGTAGAAACATTTCTACTGGCCAAAACTTCGACATGATTTCAACAAGTATATCAAGTCATGCACTGCCTGTGCTATTTCCAAATCAACCACTAAGAAACATGGCATGTACACCTTCCTACCTACTCTTGAAAAGCCATGGAAATCCATCTTAATGGACTACATGTCGGGCCTTCTGTCCACCAAGAGGGGAAATGATTGTGTATTTGTGGTTGTTGATCGCTTTTCCAAGATGGCGATCATGGCCGCCTGCAAGAAGAGAATCACCATAGAGGCCACTTCCAAGCTCTTATTTGAATGATTCTGGGTACATTTTGGAATCCCACAAACCATTGTCTCAGATAGGGACAGTCGGTTCCTCAACACATTCTAGTCGAGCCTTTGGTCATTGTTGGACATCAAGCTCACCAAGTCCACTGCCTTCCACCCCCCAAAAAATGGCCAAACTAAGGTTGTCAATTGGATGATAGTGCATATCATGCACATGTACAATTACAAGCACCCACACACATGGTATGAGAGTCTTCCCTATGTTCAACATAGCTACAACAGATCCCTACATAGCTCAACTGATCATATCCCCTTTCAAGTTGGGTTGAGATTCCAACAATTGGGTCCTATGGATGTTGCACTGCCTCTTACGACCACCCTGGCCGATTCATCACTTGCTCCCACTGAAGCTAACAAATCCTCCTGGTTCGTTGAGAGGATCTAACATATCTTCCAACAGGGTCAGATATTATACAGAAGACCAATTCTAGGTAAAAACAACGCCATGATCAACACCGGGTGCCACATAAGTTTAAGGTGGGAGACAAAGTGTGGTTACACTTGCTGAAGGAATGCCTTACAGAGCCCCATTAGAAGCTTCGCCCACTCCATTACAGACCTTACACCATCACCAAGGATGTGGGTGATGTTAGCACTAGGAGTCACCTTCAGATTGCATGGAAGGCAAGCCCATTACCCATCAAGTTATATGTGAATGATAGAGTGTTTTAACGGGTCAAATGGAAAAGGACTCAAATGGTAATGTTCTAACTCAGACAACAGGGCTAGTATGCACCAACAATTAAGGTCTTGGATAACTTCTACTAGTATTTTGGGAGTAAGTATGAATAGAGGGAAGACTTGAGTGACATGAGTGTAGGGACTGCTGCAAACATCAGGTCTACAAAAGTCTAAAGAAGAAAGTTTCTAATCACAAGATCTTATTGACATCATAAACTAAGAAAGATAAATAAACATCATGATAATATAATGATCAAACATCCACCATCACATCACCACAATAATTCATGTGAATCCTTCAAAGCATGAACATTTAGCAACTGAAGCAAATAGACTGGAAAGGAAGCTGATTTCTATTAGGCAAAAAGTCTTAAGTCCAGTACATCACTAGATCATAGTCACTTCATCAAAATATTACAAAACAAAGGGAGCCTTGCTCAACCATCTGAACCTGCTAAAGAATTTGATCTATCTATTTATAACAAAAAGGGAGGCAACAACTGTTGGTACGAGCTGGCCCACTTCCCTTGAAAATCTCTTAAACATTTATTTTTCTAACAACTAAGAAAACAACCTATGCTATAAAACAAGAAAATGTTGGTGACTAATCTAGTCATGCTTCTAACTGATTTGATCCTCTTTTGTTTCTCAGTTCATGTTTTCCATGTGTCCTTTTGGATCCTGTAGTTTTCCTTAGCATGATAACTGCTACTTCTGTAATTTTCTCCATCATCAACTTATCCAAGGCTGTTGGACTAGTCCTCCTAGGTTCTTGGTGTTTGCTGGAAACTTCCTTGAGTAGCAACTTTGTATAGCGCACCCTAAAACAGAATAAGGAGAGAATGTAGCACTCATGTGCTGCATATATGTGCCATCATTTATCCTCTGTTGAAATATAAGGTAGTGCCCCTGTGTTGTGCCTATGTGTAAACCCTCTCCCTGCCAAATATTACGTAGTGCCTGTAGGTAGTGCCATTGTGTTGCATATATATACCAATTCCATGCTCTGTGGAATATTACACAGCGTCACTTACGCTACGCTTGCATATAGTT
Source organism: Picea engelmannii (assembly GCA_009831015.1). Taxonomy (NCBI): domain Eukaryota; kingdom Viridiplantae; phylum Streptophyta; class Pinopsida; order Pinales; family Pinaceae; genus Picea; species Picea engelmannii. Next base: position 320,272 of record ML784894.1, on the reverse strand, counting down.
TTGGGTAGCAATGCCAAAACACAACGTCTTTGAATCTTGAACAAGTGCAGAGAAGATTATGTCCTTCCATTGATGACAAAACCATTTTACTTAGGTGCCCTGACTATGCCATAGATAGTGCTTTTACCACTCAGTGAATTTAGCACTTAGAAAAAACTCAAAATCCGTATAGCTAAATGCCTAGAATCCTGTATAGATTGCAAAGATAGTATTTTCATATTAGTTAACCCTCCCAAAAAGGAACAATCCCCAAAAATGGAGCTTACCCCTTACCAACTATTTTGTCATCTTGACACTTAGCCTCACACTCTTTCTAGTAGAAAGAGTATCTTCAATTGACTCAACAGATTTCTTCTTCTTGGCATTGGAAGGATTCTTAAATGTAGTTGTGCTCTCCTTAGCTGCTGGTTTGTCATCTTCAATGGCAGCCTCAACCAACACCTGTAAATTCCTTTGGGATACCGCATCTTGGAAATGCTTCAGTTATGCCTTTAGCTTCCTGTTCTGAGCCTGGAAACCTTTGTTCTGCCTGTAGAGGTTTTGGAGATGTCTATGTAGGGGTTGAGACCTCAATGCTACAAATCTTGCCAATTCAAGGGTATGAATGTAGCCATCCATAATCTCTGTCATCTTGATTCTTTCAGACATGGATTCCTTTTTCAATTTAGCCACTTCTTTTCTTGACTCCTTAAGTTGTCTGATAAGTCTCTTGAAGGTATGATCGTTAGGGGGAGTAGAGACATGCACAGTCTCAACAGGCTTCTTGTCATCCTCTTCTTCCATCTGTACATGAATTTTCTTGTGTCTTTCATCGACCTTCTCAAAACCCTTTCCTTTATGCTTCTTCTCTTGCTCACCAACTTATCCTTTGTTCTTCACAGGCTCTTCAAAATATTTCACAAAGACTTCATCTTTCCTCTCCAAAGGTATTTTGGTACATTTACCCTTCTTCCTCTTAATAGGTTTTTTTGATTTCTTCTCCAAAATATTTTGAATGATTTTTCTTTTCTCCTTATGTATAGGGGTTTCTGGTAAAGACTGCTCTTTGAAAACCTCCTTAGGAACTGATGACCTAGTGAAAGGTCTTTTACCCTTGATTTCGACTGCTGGAGGGGAAGAGGGAAAGAGAAGCTTATTTCCTCTCTTAGATGTCAACTTGGTAGAGGAAGGAACTTCTTCTAACCCTGGTGGAGGTGGGGGTGAGAAATCTCTATGTGGAGAAGGGCAAGTCTCCTCCTCAACTTCCATGACCTGCTTCCTGATTTCTGAAACATGGGCTCTTCCCTTTCTCTTCTTGTTGATCCCTGCTTTAGTACTGGTGGATGCTGAAGGAACTGCAATTTGTGATTGGGGAGTAGGTGTTGGGTCCATATTTAAGTGAGAAGTAACCACAAAATTCTCCCACAAAATCTCTTTCTTTCCCAACTCTTCAGAGACTAACATTATGATCAATCTAGAGTGGAAAAGTATAGAATCCACATCCTTAGATTTGGCTTGCACCCTATCTGACATTTTACCTATTCTTCTCAATAGGAAATAAGGAACATTCATCTCAATATTACCAATAAAATGTAACAACAACCTTATGTGGTAATGATACAAGGTGTTAAATCTCCCTTCACAAGTAAAATATCTTTGTATGATCTTCAAAATTCTATCAAACTGCTCGATCAGTTGATTCCTTGGCATACTCTTAGACAACTCAATGGCTCGATATTTAGGCTTGAAGAGATATTTAACAAAGGGTGAACTCAAAACCATGGCCTTGAAACACTTTTCACATGAAATGGGAATCCCTGTGGCATATGAGATGGAGGTTTCAGTTACCTCAAATTCCAAATCCCCAACTCTAGTTTTCCTGCCATCAAAATTTAATGCAAACTATTTTTCTACCTCTGGATGGCCTCTCTGCATGTTCAGGTAGAAAGAGAGGCATCCTGCTCTTTGAAATATCTCCCCTGCCATGGGATTTGTGTCAAAAAGGCGCATGTCCACAGGTTCTGTCCTAACTATCTTGCCACCTTTGTGTGCTTTCTTTGATTGAGGGGTCTCCATCACTCAAAAATGAGGGTTCTTGGGAGGCTTAAGGGATGATAATGACTAGAAATATTCAATTGAGGTTTCAAATGTACAAAGATGGCCCTTAAAATTGACAATGCTTAGAAAGTCAGGATTGACTATGGGAAATAGACCTTTAGACTTGTACAGGATTTTTAAAGCGTAGACTGTGAACAGGTAATCCAGAATGTCTCTTTGTAGAGGATTAAAGGGAGCAAGGAAAATAGAGAGGGTTTTATCAGCGCCTCTGGGTAGCGCAACACATACACATAGGATAAGCTATTACAGGCCTACGACTTCAATGGTTAAAGAAAATGATAGTAATCAAACCATGGACACGGGGAAGGATGTTTTCAGGTATGAAAATATGGCTTCCTTACTACCCTGCAGGTTTAACAAACTGAAAACCCGAGCACACATTTCCTGAGAAAATTAATATGCTAAGGAGGCTGCACAGGATACCTATAAAGTCAACACATGTTGAGGTATTCAGCACGATCATAGGATGAAATTGAGGAAAATTTGGCCCTGAAATATCTCATAGCATCAAATTTAGTTGACATGTGGTCGCTTGATTGGAACTGGAAAACTCACGTAGCCTAGCACTGTTACACATAAAAAATACTCACTTTGATAGTGTCGCAAGTGTCTTCATTACAAAGGTCGCAAGTGTCACATTTTGCTCACAAGGTCACAAGTGTCGCATGTTGCTCACAAGTGTCGCAAGTGTCAGGGAAGCATACTGCCATGATGCTTATGTCGTACCTATAACGACATGAGAAGGACACTTAAAACACCTAAAACATTTGATTTGGAAGAGGAGAAATGAGTCAGCAGGCTTACAAACCTTTTGCCATCTGAAAGCACCTCAAAAACTGAGTTTTTGGAGGGGAGCGCTCCCCTATACCTCTTCTGGGAGTGTTGACGCTCCCCCTTACACTGTCTGGGAGCGTTATAAATCTCTTTGGCCCTTCTGCAGGAGTGCTCCTACCCTCAAGAGTGCTGGTGCTCCCCTAAATCCTACTAGGGAGCGCTATAGCGCTCTGAGTGCCCTTTTGAGGGAGCGCTACCTATTTTAGGCAACAATTGAGTTGTTGAGATGAATGGGGGAAGGATCTTTTCATTCTTAGAAGGAAATTGAGCTCGAATCCCTAGTCCAGCCAAGATCTTAGGGCAGATCCTCAACTGAAGGAGGCAAATCCTCAACTTCCCCAAGGATATCTCAAGTGGTTAAAGCCTCTCCATGGCTATATAAGCAAGCTTTCTAATGGCGAAAGGGGACTGAAAAGGGAGAATCACACCAAAATTATGATCTTATAAGTGGTGCTGGAACAAAGATATTTTGGGAGAAAGAGACCTATGATCTCATAGGGAGAAATCGATGAAGCTATCATCATTCAGATCATGGATCTTTTGAGCAAGGGGTAGACAAGGAGGACTTGACGAAACTGCTGCAATCAATCTACGACTGTAAGAAATGTTTTGTCCTCATTAATATAATTTGCTTGGCTTGTTTCTTTCTAATTCATGTTCAATATCACATGAATTTGTATCTTTAGTAGATAGACCTATTTCATACTAATCTTGATAGAGTAGGAAGTGGTTGTACTTTGTTTGTCTACAGGGCTCATCGAGGAGCGAAAGATCGGAGCTCAACTTGGAGCATGCAGGGACAAACACTGGTAGAAGGTACTTCTTTTCTCCTTCCTCCTCACACACTAGTCCACCTAGATCTAAAAGGAAGTCAGTGACCATGATAAGCACTTTCTGTCTTAGAGTTAAGAGTCTAGCTCTTTGAGGAGATCTACCTGTCCGCAGGGATATTTTCCTTCAACAAAAATTGGCGACTCCGCTGGGGAATCGAATCGAAACTTTTGGTTTCGATTTTTCCTCATAGACATTGTATTACTCTTTGATTGATGTCATACCTTGTTCACCCCTTTCATATCTGATTGCACTTGCTGATTGACTCTTTACCCCATCACATTCAACTTGACTGTCAAAATCTGACTGAAATTTTGTTTTTTTTTATATTTTTATGAGTTTTTTTAGCTTGGTGCCCCCCTGCCCATGTTATCAGAGCTCAAACACTCCTTGGAAGTGTTAGAGAGAGATTTATAATGCTTTGGTGGCCCTTATACTAGAGTGCCAACCCTTTTTTCTCAAAATCTCTTCAAAAATTCCAATTTTTGGAGGTCCAAACCCTGTTTTTTCACTTGTTGAGCTGCTTTGGGATTCAATGCTTCTTCTTTTGACCTTTGAAATGCTTCCTCCTGAGAAGTAAACACCTTGTTGTTCAGATTTTATACCCTTCTCCCTTATTTTTGAGTTTTTGTTGTTGAGAGTTTGAAATCAATCCGTTGCTTTCTTCTCTCCTATCCGACTGAGCGAGAACTCTAGTGAAGGACACCAAAAGTCTGTGCCTCTTCTCATTTGGTTCTTTGAGGTCATCTTGTCCAATCTCTTTCTCCTTCCTTTTTCGTTTTTGGTTTTCTTTCTCTTGTTTGATCGCAAGAAGGGTGTGTTATTTGTGTGAAATCTGTTTGTGCTTGTCACAGGGTAGTTGACAAGAGAATTATCATTCACATGCAAACGACAAAAGTACATTTTAGAATTAGTGATTGGTTTGCATTTCTAAAATGTTGTAGCATCATGTTGGATTTGATTGAGAACAAAATTGATTGAGGGCATTCCTTATCAAGTGTTTGATAGTGAAAGCAACTCTTCCTCTTTCCCTTAAATAGGCATTCATTGAAAGGAAACGATTGCTTATCATATTTCATGCATATTTTTGGGAATTGAGTCATCATTCCATCAGTTTCACTTTCGTACACCCTCTGAGTAAACAACAACCATTAAAATCAACGCTTAACTAAAATTTATCAGACTTTTTACATCTTT
>ML784894.1:268699-296217 GCA_009831015.1 Picea engelmannii | reverse complement strand
AAATTTCCACTAAATCCCATACTTCATTTTTGTAAGATCTAAGCCTAGGATGCTTTGTTTGATAAAGATTTTTAATCTGATGGAATATCAATTCAACATCCCCAAATACTGACAACTCCTCTATCCCCATGTCTTTTGCTTCCCTCAAACCCAAGACAAGAGCCTCATACTCTGCCACATTATTAGTAATCTCAAATTCTAGATTATATGACAAAGATATAGTTTCTTGAGTTGGTGAGACAAAGATCACCCTAGCACCAACACCTTCCTTGGAAGAGGCTCCATCAAAGAACATCTTCCAGACAAAAGTAGTTAGAGGAGGCTCTTTAGAAAATTTGATGGAATTTTTTCTGATTTCTAAAGGGGCTTCTGGGGCATCGGTGAGCTGCAAAATACTAGATCCCAGATCTGTATCAAAAGCAAAAACAGGGTGATTAGCAGGGTTTTCTTCGTCACTAATGATGTAAGCCAATTGGGCTTCCCTGTAAAGTCTTTTATGCTCTCCCCCCAAAACAGGAATAGCAACATAAGAGAGATCCATCTGCAAGGTTCCCCCAATTCTTTTTATCCAGGATCTTGATAAGAGCATACCAAACTTTGGGGGAACATCAACAACTATGATATCCATAAGTATACTCTTCATGGGAAACTGAAATAAGGTCACCACCATATCCTTAATGACTCCAAGACATTTGAATTTTCTAGAATCAAAAGAATATAAATCATGATAGGTCTTTGTGATTTCTAACCCAAGTTCATCCATAACATATTTTGGCATAAGATTGTGGGATGCCCCTGAATCCATGAGACAATTGTGTAGCACCTTATCATGTATATTCAGTGAAGTATAAAAAGGTGGGGATGAGTCATCTCTGTCTTCTATCAAAGGACCTAAAATCACTACTGGTTTTTCATCTTGCAGATTTATGGAATCGATGGAATTTGGAGATGATTCTGGCTATAACATTTGGATAAATATTTTCTAAAATCCTCATTTTTTATCAACTCCAAAAAAGGTACAGGGATATTTATTTTCTAGATCTCATTCTCAAAACTGAAGGAAGGGGAAGGCTTCAAGATCTCTTTGGTTTCAGGAGGAGGATATCTTATCATAACTTGTGGGGTTTGAGAGTCTTTTTCCTTGCTGCTCACTGTCACAGCCCTGGCAGGATCTTCTTTCTGAAGAGGCTGATTAGGGGCTTCAGTTTTTTTTGCATTCTTCTTAGATATCAAATTATATCTACCAGGATTATCCTTTGCTTTCTCCCCCTTACTTAACTCATTAATTTGAATATCCATTAAAGATTTCTCATAAGAGGATTGAGTCAAGTGTGGGGATGGGGAAGTATCACCTAAACAGTGAATCTCAGGATCAACTTCAACCTCCTCTTCTTTTTTATCTGCCACTAAATTATTTTGCAAAGGAGCTTGTATCCTCTGATCATCTCTCTCTCTGTTTTTGGGAAGGATTTGGGGAGCATTGTTGGGTCTCCTAAAATTACCTTCGTTTTTAGTGTTTTGAGCATTTCTATATGGATGTCTTGCTTTTGATTTCAATTTCTCAATTTGGAGAGAGATTTTACTAATTTGGTCAACTCATCTACTTGAGAATGAACAACAAAGGAATCAGAAGTTGAACCTTCAGCTTTGTTTTTTCTCCTATCCCTATCAGATTTTCCCCTGAGTTTATCTGATGCCACTATGTTGGATTCTACCTCTAAGGCAACATATTGCATATGAACCAAAGAAGGTGACCTTCTTTCCATCAAAAGGAGGCAAAATTCGGAATCAAAAGCACTAACATAAGTGATTTTTTCCATGGTTTCAGTGGGTTTGATCTCATCAAGGATTTTCTTGTACATTTTGTTAAATCTTTTAGAAAAGTCAGAGACATACTCTCCTTCTTTCCTTTTCAAAGACCCAAATTCATTGATGTAGTACAAAAAATCCTTTTTGTCACCCCAATGCCTCAAGAAATCTTCATCCAATGCCTCAATACCAATAATGGATCTATGGGCTAGACCCCTAAACCACTGCCTAGCCTCACCAAACAGGCTTTGGACGAAAACCCTCATCCAAACATCTTCATTTTCAATATTTTGGTTATCTTCATAGCTATAGAAGGAAACAAGATGTTCCTCAATTGTTACATCTTCTTCTCCCGTAAACTTAGGCATATATTTCAAATAATCTCCAGGGGGAAGAGCATTCAGTGGCTGAGGTAAAAGTAGAGGAGCATATCTTGCATCCACTATGGCATCCATCCTATTAGCAGGGGGGTTAACAACTGCCATTTGATTTTGGATTCTTGGTGAACAAGAAGGAGAAGAAGACTTGATTGTATGTATAGTAGGAGAGGAAGGAACAAATAAAAGGGGGGGTTCAGTTTTAACAATAGGAGGTTGAGTTTTTGAAGAGGATGGTAAGGTCTGGGAGGGAGATGAAGTTCCAACTTCTTTAGTAGAAAAAGTTTTAAAAGAAAGAGGTGTATCAAAACCTAAAGTAGGAAAATCTTCAAAACTATCAAGGCCGAAACACTTCTCAATATTAGGGGAAGAAAATATATCAATGTTTTCCTCTTTCAGTTCAATCTCAAAGGAAGAGTTTTCAACAGGAAACTCTCAAAAATCAAGCTTTTTAGATACTTCAGCAGAATATAAAGGAAGCTTACTTGATAAAACAACTGGAGTATCAAGAGTAGAATCAGGAAACTGACCAGAAACACTTGTAGCAGCAGCAAAAAATTTTTTTTGGGAAGCTTTTCCCTTCTTGATTATCTTCTCTGGGTCAGCCTTAGGTGGTACTAAAGGTAGTTGTGGATTTGATGTCGTGTGTCTGCCTTTAGGTGCCAGATATGAAACAATGGAGTCGCCAGGTGCAGTCTGCAATATTCGAAGCACTAAGTTCTAATGCACCTTTAGAACTAGAATATCGTGTCATTTTAATCCCAGGGAAAAGTCTTCAAATCATCCTCGACAACGACGCCAAGAATGTTAGCACTAGGAGTCACCTTCAGATTGCATGGAAGGCAAGCCCAATACCCATGAAGTTATATGTGAATGATAGAGTTTTTTAACGGGTCAAATGAAAAAGGACTCATGTGGTAATGTTCCAACTCGGACAACAGGGCTAACATGCACCAACAATTAAGGTATTGGCTAACTTCTACTACTAGTTTGGGAGTAAGTATGAATAGAGGGAAGACTTGAGTGAGAGGAGTGTAGGGACTGATGCAAACATCAGGTCTACAAAAGTCTAAGGAAGAAAGTTTATAATCACAAGATCTTCTTGACATCAGAAGCTAAGAAATCTAAATACACATCATGATAATATAATGATCAAACATCCACCATCACATCACCACAATAATTCATGTGAATCCTTCAAAACATGAACATTTAGCAACTGAAGCAAATAGACTGGAAAGGAAGTTGATTTCTATTAGCCAAAAAGTCTTAAGTCCAATACATCACTAGATCATAGTCATTTCATCAAAATATTACAAAATAAAGGGAGCCTTGCTCAACCATCCGAACCTACTAAATTAATTGATCTATCTATTTATAACAAAAAGGGAGGCAACAGATGGAGGTACAAGCTGGCCCCCTTCCCTTGAAAATATTCTAAGCATTTATTTTTCTAAGAACTAAGAAAACAACCTATGCTATAAAACATGAAAATGTCGGTGACTAATCCAATCATGCTTCTAATTGATTTGATCCTCTTTTTCTGCTCAACTCCTGTTTTTCCATGTGTCCTTTTGGAGCCTGTAGTTTTCCTCAGCATGCCAGCTGCTACTTCTGTAATTTTCTCCATCATCGACTTATCCAAGGATGTTGGCCTAGTCCTCCTATATTCTTGGTGTTTGTTGGCAACTTCCTTGAGTAGTAACTCTGGATAGCACACCCTAAAATGGAAGAAGGAGAGAAGGTAACACCTGTAGGTAGTGCCCCTGTGCTGCATATATGCACCATCATTTATCCTCTGTTGAAATATAAGGTAGAACCTGTAGGTAGCGCCCTTGTGTTGTGCCTGTGTGTAAACCTACTCCCTGCCAAATATTACGTAGCGCCTATAGGTAGCGCCGCCGTGTTGCATATATATACCAATTCTACGCTCTGTGGAATATTACGCAGTGCCACTTACGTTGCGTTTTCATACAAGTTTGGGTAGCAATGACAAAACGAAATGTCTTTGAATCTTGAACAAGTGCAGAGCAGATTATGTCCTTCCATTGATGATAAAACCATTTTACTTAAGTGCCTTGACTATGCCATAGGTAGTGCTTTTACCACTCAGTGAAGCTAGCACTTAGCAAAAACTCAAAATCCATATAGCTAAACACCTAGAAGCTTGTATAGATCGCAAAGATAGTATTTGCATTTTAGTTAACCCTCCCAAAAAGGAACAATCCCCAAAAATGGAGCTTACCCCTTACCAACTATTTTGTCATCTTGACACTTAGCCTCACACTCTTTCTGGTAGAAAGAGTATCTTTAATTGACTCAACAGACTTCTTCTTCTTAGCACTGGTAGGCTTCTTCAATGTAGTTGTGCTCTCCTTAGCTTCTAGTTTGTCATCTTCAATGGTAGCCTCAAACAACACTTGTAAATTCCTTTGGGCTATCTCATCTTGGAAATTCTTCAGTTCTACCTTTAGCTTCCTATTCCCGAGCCTGGAAACCTCTGTTCTGCCTGTAGAGGTTCTGGAGCTGTCTATGTAGGGGTTGAGTCCTCCTTGCTACAAATCTTGCCAATTCAAGGGTATGACTGTAGCCATCCATAAGCTCTGTCATATTGACTCTTTCATACATGGCTTCCTTTTTCAATTTAGCCACTTCTTTTCTTGACTCCTTAAGTTGTTTGATAAGTCTCTTGAAGGTATGATCACCAGGGGGAGTAGAGACATGCACAGTCTCAACAGGCTTCTTCTCATCCTCTTCTTCCCTCTGTACAAGAATTTTCTTGTGTGTTTCATCAACCTTCTCAAAAACCTTTCCTTTATGCTTCTTCTCTTTCTCAACAACTTCTCCCTTGTTCTTCACAGGCTCCTCAAAATCTTTCATAAAGACTTCATCTTTCCTCTCCAAATATCTTTTGGTACCTTTACCATTCTTCCTCTGAATAGGGGTTTCGAATTTCTTCTCCACAAGCTTTTGAATTCTTTTTCCTTTCTCTTCATGCATAGGTGTTTTTGGTAAAGACTGCTCTTTGAAAACCTCCTTAGGAACTAATGACCTAGTGAAAGGTCTTTTACCCTTGATTTCGACTGCTGGAGGGGAAGAGGGAAAGAGAAGATTATTTCCTCTCTTAGATGTTAACTTGGTAGAGGAAGGCACTTCTTCTAACCCTAGAGGAGGTGGGGGTGAGAAAACTCTATGTGGATAAGGAAAAGTCTCCTCCTCAACTTCCATGACCTGCTTCCTAATTTATGAAACAGGGGCTCTACCCTTTCTCTTCTTGTTGATACTTGCTTTAGTACTGGTGGATGCTGAAGGAACTACAATATTTGATTGGGGAGTAGGTGTTGGGTCCAGCTTGAAGTGAGAAGTAACCACAAAATCTCTTACTTTCCCAACTCTTCAGAGACTAACATTATGATCAATCCAGAGTGGAAAAGGCTAGAATCCATATCCTTAGATTTGGCTTGCACCCTCTCTGACATTTTACCTATACTTATCAACATGTAATAAGGAACATTCATCTCAATATTACCAGTAAAATTTAACAACAAACTTATGTGGTAATGATACAAGGTGTTAAATCTCCCTTCACAAGTAAAATATCTCTGTATGATCTTCAAAATTCTATCAAACTGCTCGATCAGTTGATTCCTTGGCATACTCTTAGACAACTCAATGGCTCGATATTCAGGCTTGAAGAGATCTTTAAAAAAGGGTGAACTCAAAACCATGGCCTTGAACCACTTTTCACCTAAAATGGGAATCCCTGTTGCAGCTGAGATGGAGGTTTCAGTTACCTCAAATTCCAAATCCCCAACTCTGGTTTTCTTGCCATCAAAATTTAATGCAAATTGTTTTGGTACGTTTGGATGGACTCTCTGCATGTTCTGGCAGAAAGAGAAGCATCCTTCTCTTTGAAATATCTCCCTTACCATGGGCTCTGTGTCAAAAAGGCGCATGTCCACAGGTTTTGTCCTAACTATCTGGCCACCTTTGTGTGCTTTCTTTGACTAAGGGGTCTCCATTACTCAAAAATGAGGGTTCTTGGGAGGCTTAAGGGATGGTAATGACCATAAATATTCAATTGAGGTTTCAAATGTACAAATATGGCCCTTAAAATTGACAGTGCTTAGAAAGTCGAGCTTGACTATGGGAAATAGACCTTTAGACTTGTACATGATTTTTAGAGTGTAGACTGTGAAGGGGTAATCTATAATGGTTCTTTGTACAGGATGAAAGGGAGCAAGGAAAACATAGAGGGTTTGAGAAACACCTCTGGGTAGCGCAACACATACACAGAGGATAAGCTATTACAGGCCCGCGACTTCAATGGTTAAAGAAAACGACAGTAATCAGACCATGGACACGGGCAAGGACGTTTTTAGGTATGCAAATATGGCTTCCTTACTACCCTACATGCTTAACAAACTGAAAACTCGAGCACAAATTTCCTGAGAAAATTAATATGCAAAGGAGGCTACACAGGATACCTGTAAATACGACACCTGTTGAGGTCTTCAACGCGATCGTAGGATGAAATTGAGGAGAATTCGGCCCTGGAATCTCTCACAGCATTAAATTTAGTTGACATGTGGTCACTTGACGGGAACTGGAAAACTTACGCAGTGCAACACTATTAAACTTTTCAAAATTAAGAAACCGTTACCAAGGATCATAAATGCAAGATATTTTGAAGGCACATTAACTGACTTTTGGCACTGAAAACAAGGGGCATGGTCTCAGTCGTGGAAATCATGACTTGGAGTGGATTGATGATAAACGTGACAGGTGCTACGGAACTACCTGATGAGTAGGCAACACTTCCAAATAAAAAAATGATTGGATAGGTAAGCGAGTATAATGAGTCATGCTTACTAGGTCATGGGTGAAGAGAAAGAGGAGTCACATCAGTTTAGCAATGGGAGGAGTCGGTTAAGGGACAAGTCATGATGAGGACAAAAAATGAGTCATGAGATAAAGAGTTTCTAGAACCTTAAACCAAATTGATGACCAAACAAAAACTATGACTCAAAACTTTAATCTTCTAAGGTGAACCTAACATCAAACTTTAAGAGGATGAGACTCAAAAAATTAAAATATAAGGCTTAAAAAAGTATTAATCAAACTAAAGACCCAAGGCAACTTAGTGTGATAACATGTGACAATGCTTTTGAGCTCAAAATTTCTCCTTTCCTTTGCCTGCACCCAGTATTCAACATGGATCTCCTTCGGCCATACTTCCCACCATTTTTCGACACCTCAGAGATAGCAGGACAATTGACACCAACATAGCTCAACCCTGACTACATAAAAAATAAATCCAATGATCAGATTGTGGACACACAGGTGATGCAAGATCTTTTCATCGATGTGACTTATTAAAGAATTGTATTAAATGAGCATAAAATGAAGTGCACCATAAAGAAGGAATAACTCAATAATGAAGAGACATATGCATCATATATGAACAAAATCAACTTGATAACAGAGTTTGTCCTTGGTGGACTACGTCTCTGGGTCCTGCTCTCAAATGGGTAGGCCTTTTTATTAACTCAACAAAAGAATTTGGCAAAATACATAAGTATACATCATTCTGGAGTTAAGTTGCAGAAGCTTTGCTCAAATCAGAAAACAAAAAACACCACTGAATTCGTGGCTTCGAATTACCCAAAAATTATTGTCTCCATGCCTCGATCCGAGTTTGGCACGTTCAGGCCCTTGAGAAAATTCATCTCGGTTTCCGTGCCTACCCCTACAATAAATTAATGGGAAATTTCTCATTTTCTATGCCTCGTTTGTACGGTTGTGCGCCCCTGGTTTGACCCCCGAGCTATGGAAAAACTCAGCTCTTAAATAAAATAGGGGGCGGATTTACCAACGAGGCCATTTGGCCTATTAGTTGGCAGATATATTTAAAGTGCTTTGTTGGAGGAGGTTCTGGGGTCAAGCCCGTAGACCTCCATTTTAATACATGGAGTATATATATTTGTTGGGCCCGTGCTAACTTTGGAGTATGGTTTGGCTTGGCATATCCCGCCAGATCTGGCGACAGATTGTGTTATAAACTTAGCGGACTGGGGGTTGGCACCAACCAACCCCTTTTCCCATTTTAAATTTCGGTTGCTGGGTGTCCTTGGAAATTTTCCCGTTGCCACGTGGCAGCCCATGACTAGGCCACATGGCGACCTTTCATTGGCCCATGTCACCACAATGCACATACAACCATGTCACCTCTGCCACTTCAACTTGTGAAGTTAGCTTCTGGGTGGTTGTACGGTGTGCCACATGGTTGTATGGATTGCCACGTGGCACCTTCCCATTGGTCCACATATTTGATCAGAAAAGTCCAAAAATGAGTGACATGTGGCAGCCTTTAGTGCTACCACATCATCATGCTAACATCAACATGACACATGTCACCCTCTGCATGTGCCATGTACCATGTACGAATGATGACATCATCCATACTGATGTTGACGTTAGCAGTATGGACGCTGACTCATCCGTGCTAACTCGGCTAGGTTGACCAAAACGTTGACCGCAAATATCTTTTGATCTGTAACTCTGTTTGACGATCTATTTATGCTGTTGGAAATCTTGTGATGCGCTCTTCACGATGATTCCAATTTCATTGAGCTTTGAAGACTTAGAATTTTTTCCCTTTCTCTATCTCCTAAGGCCATTATGAAATTCTTGAGTTGCTTCTGCAAATTTTGAGTTATCCTTAGTCTTCTCTAGATCCTTTTTTAATCACGCCTTTCCACCGAGAGATTTGTGGACCACCAAAATATTTCATTAATCAACATATAAGTGAGGGAATAGTTCCCTCACCTAGTCCTTCTCAATCCACTTTTCCTTGCCTGGATGTCTACCCTTTAATCCCACTCGAAGATTATCAACATAACCCCTGCATGAAGTCCTCGTCCTTCTGTCCAAGATGATATCTTCCATCAAATCGTCCAAGTAATCAGGAGAAAACTCATCAAATGAGTAGATCTGCATATAAGTTGGAAGATCCAGACAAAAAGCATTGGTACCACTTTTATCCAAAATAGTGAAGGGTCCATATCGACTGGGTTTGAGTTTCTTTCCTTCACCCTTCAATCTCTCCTTGCTGATGTGGAGCCATACCTGGTCTCCAACCTAGAACTAATGATCAACCATGTGTTTTTCATGCCGAGCTTTATATTGTGCTTGACTTTTCTCCAACTGTTCCCTGACTGCTTGGTGTACCTGCTGGATCCTATGAATGAACTTGCATGCCCTATCTTCATTTATTTCTTCATTGGAATCAAAATATTTCCCACACATCAAGTCCAAAGGGACCTTAGGAAAATACCCAATACATGTCTCAAATGACAAACACTAAGTGAAGAAATGTAAGGCTCGATTGTAAGCATGTTGTACATAGGGTATATGTTCATCCCATAACTTGGGATGTTTACTGTAGTAGCCTCGAAGAAAAAGTACCACTATTTGGTTAACAACCTATGTTTGTCTGTCGGTCTATGGATGGAAAACAATTCTTCTCTTCAACTTGGTGTCCATCATTCTCCAAAATATTTTCAAACATCCCTAAGGAATCAAGTATCTTGATTCGAGATAATGGATGTGGGTAACCCAAAGTGAACCCAAACATACTGAAAGAAGATATTAACAGTCTGCTCAACAATGATCTTCTTTTTACATGGCATCAAGATACACATCTTGCTGAACCTATCCACTACAACATAAAAATAGTCATGACCCCTTTTTGACATTGGTAAACCCCCTACAAAATCCATGGAGATACTTTCTCATGGATGAGATGGAACAAGAAGTGGTGAGTATAGCCCCAATTTTCTATTAGTGGGATTACAAGTAGAACACATCACACACCCCTTTACATATTTAGTTACAATTGATTTCATTTGAGGCCAGTAAAAAAACCTCTGCAGATGAGCCATAGTTTTTCCTACCCCAAAATTCCCAAACACAAGAGAAGTGTGAGCTTCTCGTATTACATGGACTCATTCACTAGTAGGAATACAAATCTTTCCAAGATGGTAGAGTATTTTTCCCTACAGACAATAGTTCTCTACCCTTGCACCATGGGTTAGCTTCTCAAATACTTCTTTAAAATCTTCATCAATGACATATTGTTCCACATAACTATCATGAGATAAAGAAGCATTCTTAAAAATAATAGAAGCAACAATAGGAGGCCTAGAAAGCATATCAACTACCTTGTTACTTTTACCCTTTTTGTATTTGATTACCAAATGAAATTGTTGAAGAAAACCCATCCACTTGTAATGTCGAGATTGTTGCAACTTGGTTTGTGCTTGGAGATACTGTAAGGGTTGATGATCTGTATGTATGATTTTTTCCTTCCCTAACAAGTAGTGCTTTAATTTCTTTATACTTTGAACCAATGCATACAACTCTTTATCATATGTAGGATAGTTAAAAACAACTTGGTTAAAAGTTTCAGAGTGGTAACAGATAGGCTTACGATATTGCATCAATACTGCAACCATGGAATATCTGTTGGCATCTGTCTTGATCTCAAAAGGCTGCTGAAGATTCGACTGTGCTAATACTGGTGTGGTACTGATATTTTCCTTCAAAGTTTTGAAGGATTTTGGTTGTTTTCCTCCCCACTGAAAAGTGTTCTTCACAATGGTTAAGGCATGCAAAGGAGATGCAATAAAAGAGAAGTTTGAAATGAATCTCCTCCAGTATTGGAATGCACCTAATAAGCTTCATACTTTGGTTACACTTTTGGGCTCAGGCCAATTTACAATTACATCAATCTTGGAAGGATCAATTTTCAATTGTCCTCCTCCTACAATATGACCTAAGTACACAAGTGAAGTCTTTCCAAATTCACATTTGGACAATTTTACATACAAATTTTCCCTTTGCAAAGTATCCAACACTTTCTTTACATGCCTTACATGTTCATCCCAAGTCCCACTAAATATACAATCACAAAATCATCTATAAATGGCATGAATACATCAATCATCACACACATGAAGGTTGCCAGAGCATTACAACACCCAAATGACATAAATAACCACTCAAATAATCCTTGTTTGGTTTTAAAGGTAGTTTTCCATGCATCCTGTTCTACAACCCTGATCTGATGGTATCCATTGCGCAAATCCAACTTAGTGAAATAAACAAAATTCTTTAATTGATCAAGTAAATAATCTATACGAGGAAGAGGGTATCAATTTTTCACCGTGATTTTATTTAAGGCTTGGTAATCGACACACATTCACCCTGTGCCATCCTCCTTTGGCACCATAACAATCATAGAACCATAAGGAGATGAGATGGTCATGATGTCCCCTTGATCCAATAATCCCTGTACCTTATTTTTGACCTCTGTCATCTTTACAACTGACATCCTATACATGCCCACATTAGGAAGAGGAGAATCATGATGAAGATATATTTCATGTTGTATTTCCCTCTTAGGAGGTAATCCATCTGGTTCCTGGAAAATATCATCATACTTAGAAACAATATCAATTAATTCTTTCTTATGAGAAGGATCACATCCTTGGAAAGCATCAGATGTTACATCATCCTTTTCCCTTACGACCATGAGTACATATCTCTTATTAATGTTTATGAGTCTCTTCATTTGTCCTGCACTAATACGTGTGGTGTTTACCCTCATGTTGTGGGATCTAACAATATATTCCACTCCCCCTTTAGTAAGGTGATATTTTTTCTCATGAAGAAATAAGACTGCTTTCTTATCATAAAGATAAGGACTCCCTATCACTATGCCACATATATCAAGTGATACAACATCCAAATCTACTTCATCAATCAACTTTGAATCAATAGATAATCTGACCCTACACTTCTTGGTGACATTAATTTTTTATTTATCACATACCCAAACAAGAGGATAAGGCTTTGGATGTGGTTTAGTTTCAAGACCCATCTTTTTGACAAGTTCTTCATATATAAAGTTTACTTGGGAACCCAGTTCAAATAATGTATCTATCTTAGTTTGCTTAGATACAAATCTTATGTGAAATGATTCATTCCTCTGTCTTTCATCATCATGAGATTCATTATTGGAATTTGAACTAGTATGAAGGGAATCTTTACCTTGTACTCCAACCGATGTGATCTTTCCTTCATCTCCTGAATCGGAACCAAGATCTTGTTGCAATGTAGCAACGGTCTTTGTCTTCCCCTTTCCACCAAACTGTTTCGGTCTCTTCTCTAGATGTAGTTTCCAATGGTGTTCATCATTGTGACCATTCTTCTTGCAATAAGTGCAATATGGCTTTCCTTCTTCCCTCTTTACAATGGAAGTCTTTTTGTCCTTCCTTTTAAACTTTTTAAATTGCTTATGTGGGAGATTGGAAGGTTTCTTTGTGGGATCTTCTTGAACATGCTTTCCCATGTTCTCAAGGTGAGTGGCTTGCACACAAACTTCGTCAAGACTGGTGGGGTTAAACAATAGTAAAGTATGATGAATCTAATTGTGAAGTGCGCCAATATACTTCATTAAAGTTTCATAAGAATCCAAAGGAATGTTTAATGCAAGATCTTTCTTCCTAAATTCATCCATGAAACTTTGTACAATTTGACCTTTACTTTGTCTTTAAGTTTTCCATTCCATCATTGCTTTATGTAAATAACCCAATGGATAAAATTGCTTCCTTATTGCTGATTTAAATTCTGACCATGAGGAAAGAAGATTACCACACTTAATTTTGTCATGAAGTTTTCTCTCCCACCATATGAGAGTGGTGCCTTCCAACCGAAGAGAGGCCAATTTCACTTTAACTTCCTCTTCCTCAATTTGTTGAACATGATAATATACTTCAACCTGTCAGATCCATTTATCTATCTTTTCAGGATTAGCATTTCCATTAAACATAGGCAAATCAAATTTTACATCAAGCTTTAATAATGGTTTCTTAAAATAATCTTTATGGCTAGAATGATGAGAATTATGAGAATGCTAAGAGGAAGAAGAGCTAGAACTTGATGTTGAAGATGGAGGCTCAGGAGGGTCTCCTCCATCCCCTTGATTCACTGAAGCATTATCATCTGATTGTGCTTCCTTTCTCTTCCCTTTCTTCTTCATACTCTTCTAGTAGTCTCCATACATTTGCTCGACCATTTCTAACATGCGATAAACAACCATATGGAAGTTTTTCTCCTGTTCATCTTGCTTGTCCTCTTCGACCATTTTCTGCCTTCGGAATGCATGACCAAATTTAGGATTGAAATTATTAAGAGTTCCTTCACCTTGCATATGCTTGGACCTAGTAAGCATTCACACTCAACAATTCAATTCAAACATGACTACTCTGATACCAACATGATCCAAGATCTTTTCATCGATGCGACTTATTAAAGAATTGTATTAAATGAGCATAAAATGAAGTGCACCATAAAGAATGAATAACTCAATAATGAAGAGACATATTCATCAGATCTGAACACAAAAAACTTGATAAAAGAGTTCGTCCCTGGTGGACTATGTCTCCGAGTCCTACTCTCAAATGGGTAGGCTTTTTTATCAACTCAACAAAAGAATTTGGCAAAATACATAAGTATACCTCATTTTGGAGTTAAACTGTAGAAGCTTTTATCAGATCATAAAACAAACAACACCACTGAATTCGTGGAATCAAATTACCCAAAAATGACTATCTCCACGCCTTGATATGAGTTTGGAATTTTTAGTCCCTTGAGAAAATTCATCTCGGTTTCCGTGCCTGCCCCTGCAATAAATTAATGCAAAATTTATCGTTTTCATGCCCCGTCCATATGGTCGCGCACCCCTAGTTTGACCTCTGATCTTTAGAAAAAATCAACTCTTAAATAAAATTGGGGGTGGATTTACCAACGAGGTCATTTGGCCTGTTGGTTGGCGGATATATTTAAAGTGATTTGTTGGAGGAGGTTCTGGGGTCAAGCCCACATACCTCCATTTTAATACATGGAGTATATATATCTTGTTTGTTTGTTATGAATGTGCTAAGTTTGGATTATGGTTTGGCCTGGCGGAAGATTGTGTTATAAACTTAGTGGACTGGGGGTTGGCGCCAACCAACCCCTTTTCCCATTTTAAATTTTGGTTGCTGGGCATCCTTGGGCATTTTCCCACTGCCACATGGAGGCATTTTATTGGCCCACATCACAACATTACATGAAAATCCACATCACCTCTGCCATGTCACCTGTTGGGTGGCTGTATGGTCTACCACATGGTTGTATAGACTGCCACATGGCACCTTCCCATTGGTTCATGGATTTGATCGAAAAAGTTCAAAAATGAGTGACACATGGAATCCTATGGTTCTTCCACATCATCATGTTGATGTCAACATGAAATGTGTCTCACTCTGCGCTTTCCATGTACTCTATATGGATGATGACATCATCTATACTAGATTTGACATCAGCAGTATGAATGCTAACTCATCCCTGCTGACTGGGCTAGGTTGACCAAAAATTTGACTGCGAATATATTTTGATCTGTAACTCCATTTGACGATCCATTTATGCCATTGGAAATATTGCGACACACTCTTCACGATGATGCCAATTTCAATGAGCTTTGAAGACTTTGAATTTTTTCCCTTTCTATGTCTGTTGAGGCCATTCTGAGCTACTTGACTTGCTTCTGTGAATTCTGAGTTATCCTTAGACTTCTCAAGCAGGGCAACTCTTGCACCAAGGCAAGTGGCTCACCTGGGGCCAAATTTAGAAAAAATTTCCTCATTTGATGGGGGTACTCAACACAATGGAGACCATTTATTCCTAATGGAGGAGGATTGATCCATATGGATGTCAGTGGCCTCCCACCTATTTCAACTAGCTCATTTTGGCAGTTTTCCAGTTTGGCAGTTTTTTCCTAGTTTTTGGGTCCGTGACTTTTGGGGCTATTTTGAGGCCCTAAACAACGGTTTTAGGGCTCACCAAAATCAAACTGCAAACTAAGTTAGATTCTGAAAACAACATGTGTAGTCCTCAGATAGACCTTTCCAACGAGCTATCGTGCGCCTAAAACATAGATCGTATGCAAAAGTTAGAACCCCGAGGAATTGATGTACTAGCTTACCCCAACGGGGCCCACATGAATTTTGGCGCTTCAGCTCCTAGGGTTAGGTTTTTGGATGTCTAGGGTTTTGGAATTCCTTTTTATTGTAAAAAGTATTGGAGAGCCTCATTGTAACCATCTTCTTGCAAATGAGCGCAACTGTCACATCTCTTCTAAGAGATAAGATGCCACAATTCTAGCAAGCTTGTTTTTTGCTGCATTTTATAGTTTCAACAAATTTTCTTATTGAATAGAAACCAGTTTGATTGTATCTTTGTTATTGTATGTCTATTATTATTTTGTCTCTATGTTAAGAATAATAATAATCTATATTCATTTTCGTTCTGCTCATAAAATCTGGATCAAGTAGATAATATTTTATGTCGTTTCTTGACTCACGAGGAAGCCAAGTTTGTTCTCAATGATTGCCACAGTGGGGCCTCTAGTGGTCATTTATCCGGTCTTGCGACAACCCAAAAAATATTGCGAGCTAGTTATTTTTGGCCGTAAATTTTTAAATATTATGTTGAAGCAGTCAAGAAGTGTCACCCTTTTGAGGTGTTCACTCATAAAATGCACTCGTACCCAGACCCTCTTCACCTAGTCATCACCGTCGGTCCCTTCACCAAGTGGGGGATATATTTTATGGAATGTAACCCAACTTTGACTTCAACTGGGGGGCACCAACATATTATTGTGGCTATGTATTACTTTACTAAATGGTTAGAGGCCATGCCTACCATTAAATCCGATGGTAAGACTGCAAGATTCTTCGTTTTCAACCAAATTATAGCCCGGTTCGGAATCCCAAGAGATATTTTCATTGATCATGGAAGTCACTTTCAAAATGAAATGATGAAAGAGTTAGCATAAAAAATAGGATTTAAGCACGATCATTCTCCCTCTTATTATCCCTAGGAAATTTGTCAAGTAGAGACAGTGAATAAATCTCTCAAGACCATTTTGAAAAAAAATGTCAGCTAGAGTAAATATGATTGGCATCTGATTCTTTACCATGCACTTTGGGAATATCGAACCTAGGTAAAGAATTCCACCAGTTTTTCTCCTTTGTAGTTAGAACATGGCATGGAGTCGATTCTTCCAATTGAATACGAAATCCCTTCCCTCAAGTTGGAAATTGATCTCCTACCTAACACATCGGATCTTGAATAACTCCTTGTAAACCTAGAGCATATCGATGAGCATCATCGATATGCCTCTATGGATATCGAAGCCAATAAACGACATGTTAAGGTTTAGTATGATAAGTTTTTATGTCCTTGGTAGTACACTGAGGGTGACTTGGTTCTCCTATATGACCAAGCCAAAGAACCACTGGGGGGAGGAAATTTCAACCCCATGTGGCACGGTCCTTATATCATGCGACGTGTCTTAGAGAAAGGAGCCTATGAATTGGAGGATTATGAAGGGAATATGCTAGATGACCCCAGAAATGGGCTCTACCTTAAAAGGTATTATGGTTTATCCCTTAAGCTTTGGTGTGACCTTTTGTATACTAGTGTATCTTAGTGTATATACATATTTTCCTTTGTGTCATCGACTTTCTTATCCATTTTTCCCTTGGTTGGAAGATTTCAATGAAGTCTTTAGTTCACTTAGGATTCGCAGATGGTGCCATTCATCATATGCAGAACATGGCTTCCGTCGCTTGGGTCATTTACTCACCTGAGGGCCAACTGGTGTCTTCAGGTGGCATTTGTCTGGAGCCATCAATGGATAATGTGGCTGAGTATAGCACCATTATAGAGATATTATGTGATGCCATTTCACATGGTGTTAGGTATTTAAAGGTTTTCCTGGACTCCCAATTAGTCGTATGTCAATTAAACAATAGTTACCGTGTGCAAGATCCTACTCTACTTTGACGATTCCTACAGGTACAACTTTTGGAATGATACTTTGATTTTCTTACTTATAATCACATACCTAGAAGTTCTAATCATGTATCCAATGCATATGCTAATTATATTTTAGATTGGAATTTGTTACATAACTAAGCAAAGAAAACACATTCATGCATGTACACATTGTAACATATATAGGTAAATCCAAAGACCAATTTTTTTTTTTTATATTTCATCCTTTCAAGTTCAAAACATATGGTATCATAATACAAAATGGGGCTCACACCCTCAAAATACATATATGGCCGGTATATAATATGACCATGGAATCTACGCCTGTAGTGCCAGATCCTGCTCTACTTCGATGATTCCTACAAGTACAACTTTTGGAATGATACTTTGATTTTCTTACTTATAATCACATACCTAGAAGTTCTAACCATGTATCTAATGCATATGCTAATTATATTTTAGATTGGAATTTGTTACATAACGAAGCAAAGAAAACACATTCATGCATGTACACAGTGTAACATATATAGGTAAATCCAAAGACCATTTTTTTTTTTTAATATTTCATCCTTTCAAGTTCAAAACATATGGTGTCATAATACAAAATGGGGCTCACGCCCTCAAAATACATATATGGCCGATATATAATATGACCATGGAATCTATGTCTGTAGTGCCAGATGCATATCATGATAGAACACTACGAAGTTTGCGAGATGCCAAAAGATTCACACCCATGCATGGGGTACACCCACTACCTGTCATTGCATAGCCTCTGACAGATCCTCCACTTGAACCATAGGAATCATGTGCATCAATAAAGACCAGTTCCATTGCACATTCTACAACACTCTCTCCACATCTCCTCCTGCGTGCTCATCTTTTCAGCCCCTCTGCCATTGTCGTGGGAATCCCTCTGGTCGTCACGGACCTACATCTGCGTAACAATGAAATTGTTAATACTTGATACCATAAAAAAATATTTTCATTTTTTAATTTAATTGAAAAAACAAAATAAAATAAAAAATATAAAAACATTTCTTACCAATATCACCGTAGGAGGAACCTGGTGGAAAAGGCATGTCTGGATCCCCTCTGTAGTCAATCTCACCATAAGGGTAGTAGTCAATGGCTATGACTTGTCGGTGCCACTAGAAAAATAGCTCATCATTGTAGGGGGTTGACACCCTACCACCTCCTTGCCGCCTCATCACATCGGTTGTAACACACTCATGGTTGGGCGTAATTTTTTTTTTCTTCTTAAGAGAATCAATACCCTCATTCGGGGTCTCTATTCCATTCTTCTCTTCTAGAGCTTTCCAGCCACAGTCTCCATGCCTCGAACAGATCTCAGAGGTGGTAGATATCCTCTCCCAAGTTCTTTGGGTTATTCCATCCCTCTATACTTGCATATGACTATGGGCTATGACCAGACGCCAAAAAAATAGGCGCCAAGACAACCACCGTGCCAATCCTCTAGAGTGGAAAACCTCTGAAGTTCACAATATGATGTCATGTGTCCTCGGGGATTTTGAAAACCTTGATTTACTTTGGGACTTAGGCATTCGGGAGTCCCAGACGCTCAAACAACCTTTTCTCCCGAATTAATCTATACCTGGAGTTCTAGATCAAGCACCACGCGTTTGTTTTAAATCAACAACTCAGGTTCATTTCGACACTTTGACATTCGGGAACTTCAGACATTTTTGCAACCTTTCTTCCTGGAGCATTTTATTCCGGAGTTAAGGATCGTACACCACGCATCTTTCCCGATCAATGGTCCTGGTTTACTTCGGGACTTTGGCGTTCAGGAGTTCCGAACATTCCAACAATATGTTCTCCCGAAGAAATTTCTTCCAGAGTCAAGGATCATGCGGCACACGTCCTTCTCGTTTGATAGTGGGGATCCACTTTGGGCGACCCTCTACTCTGTGTTTCTTTTTCCTCACTTGTGAAGTACGCGATCTATTAATGCATGTCTCTCGCAGATCGACGACTATGAATCATTTCGGCTATTCGGACTTCAGGAGTTTCAACCTCTCCACACTCACTTTCTCCCGAAGTGCTTTCACCCGAAGTCAACGATCTGTCGACATGTGTCTCCCAAAAATCAATGGCTACACATCACTTTGGCTCTTTAGGATTTAGTAGTTTCAACCTCTCCACACTTTCTTTCTCCCAAAGTGCTTTCACCTGAAGTCATTGATCTGTCGATGCGTGTTTCTGATAGATCGGTGACTACAAGTCACTTTATCTCTTCAGACTTCGGGAGTTTCAACCTCTCCACACTCGCTTTCTCTCGGAGTGCTTTCACCCGAAGTCAACGATATGTCGACATGTGTCTCTAACATATTGAAGACTACAAATCACTTTGTCTCTTCAAGCTTCGGGAGTTTCAACCTCTCCACACTCGCTTTCTATCGGAGTGCTTTCACTCGAAGTCAATGATCTATCGCCGCGTGTCTCCCACAGATTGACGGATACAACTCACTTTGACTTTTCAGGCTTTAGGAGTTTCAACCTCTCCACACTCTCTTTCTCCCAGAGTCAGTCTTTGTCGGACTGACCACGACCTCAATCCGACAGTTCGAGGGTATCTACATGACCCCAGAGATTTACGGCTCGTAAATTCTATTTAAGGGTCCCTTGGGTCCAATTGCGTGCCACACTGAGAGGGACACATGAAAACCCTATCACTCGACACATGGGATCCCACATGATCTCAACGTTAATACTTGTGACCCTATGATCGAACAATCATGAGGGATCCTTAAGGATCCTTAGATCCATGGTCCACATCAACTTCGAGACTTTGGGGGTTTGGTGTTACCAAACCTCTGTCCTCCCGAAGTGGTAAACGTCGGGCTAACTATATCGTAGATCCGATGGTCGGGATACTTCTCAGGCATCTACAGATCTACGAACCAGATTTACTTTAGGACTTCGTGGGATTCACCCCTTGTGCAATGAATATGTTCAATTCATCATACCCGCAAAGTACGAAGGGCTCGAAGGGTTAACACTCGTGTTCCTTCTCCAGATCCGACAATCGTGAAGAACTTCGGCTCCTCCTGAACTAATCTCATCCATTCGTCTTTTAAACGAAAGGATCTCTCCTTTAGGGGCTTGAAACTCACTATTCTACCTAAGTTCTGTCACCTCCTTAAATACTTAAGTATTTTGCGCTAATTCTCCTAAACTTAACACTTAGAGAAATCCTCCGCACACCTCTTGCGCTCATCTATCAACTCTAGAACTTAAGCGGGTTCTCAGTCTCTTCCCACCTTGCAGCGACTCTGTGTATACATGCACTAACTCTCCTAAGCTTAGCAGATTCCTTCCTTCAGAACGACTGAGAGTGTTGGCATGCACAGGTGAGGCTATGCCCAAGGTCAACAAATTCATAGTTCATTTATTTTAACTCGAGCCACCACGAGGCTCAGGCATTTACATGTACAAGCCAGAGAATTCATTATTTTCTCAAATACACAATTAGGTAGAATTAAAGGGATACATTATAACCATTGATCAAACATGCACATCCCTACAACATTCATAGGATATCCAACTTTAATTCACAGTTACGGCTTAAATACAAAGGATATGAGAATACTTATCTATTACAGGTTGTAGCCAAATAACTGACTGTGGGTGTTTTCCTTTCCACCCAACCATAGGCTCAGAGGCATTCATTCTTAGCACTCTGGCCACCCTCATGCCAATCCATGATATCAATAGGGAATTTATGCCAATTCTCATCGATCCTTTCTCTTTCACATCTTCTACAAGGTTTATCAGATGCTTCCTCAGCATCAAGCTCACAAACTTCTGTTAAGGTCTCGTTCTCTAAATACTCTCATAGATCTCCCTCTCTGTCACATAATCGACAAGGTTTATCAGATTCTTTCTCTGCATCAAGCTCGTGGCCTTTGACTCATTCTCTACTACTCAAATCCCCTTCACATTCTCCACTCTTCTCTTCATATCCTCTTCTGTGCCTTGCACACACATCCCTCCTATCTTGTTCCTTCTGTCAGAAGGAAACCCAGGTCAATCTGGGTCTGCAGTACCCTGTGGTACTTCGGGTTGACCTTCTGTAGCTAGACCTTGCTTCCATTCATGGGGTAGTTGATGGTTCAACCACCAGTCCTTTTCTTATTAACTGATCTCTTATAGTTTTCACATTCTTTCCTCTAGTGATATCATGGCTAGTACTTCCAAAGCTTCACCCCCACAGTCAGTTATTGGAAATTCAAACAATAATACATTTACATTGTTCCACAACATGGTAATCCTAATTAATTATTAATTACAAGTTTTGGGAAAAAAGGGTGTTAYAATACCCTCCCCCTTAAAAGGAACATCGTCCTCAATKTTCTTTCTAAGTAACACCTATCATTCCTTTCTCATTCAATCAMTTYAGAAGTCTTGACCTTCTTTCTCGGTTAGGTCCTTTTTCATACTCTTAATMTTCATCACCTTCCTTCAATAATTATTGGACATCAAGCACATTAATCATAGTCTCATGCGAAAACATTTTACTGTTGGATAAAATTTCTAGGAAAATTTCATAATCTAGCACAATACTTATCTGTGCAGTTTGTGGATTTGYATCTACATGGTTGTCTTATTATCTGGGCTCACTGTTTTTTTTTTCTAGACATACCCATTGTGTGCATGATCCCAATCAATAGTTTACAATAACTATCGGAGTCTCCTCTTCCTTGCGGTAACTCACCCTCTAGGCCTATGATCAGGAATCCCCTTCTCTGTTATACAGTTCTTCGGGTGATCCATCTTGCATTTCCAAGGTTTTATCGCACAAGAAGAATCCCAAAGACAATATCGAGCCTTACAATCAAGGCGTCCCTCAGACTTGCTTTGCCAAGGAGTCCCTCCGGTCAGTGTTACCTCAACACAACATATTCCAGGTGATCATGGCTTACGACAAGGTTCTAATGGCTCAATAATAGCCATTTTTCATGCTTTTCGACTTGACGACCTTAATCTGTCCTTTATGGACAAATATTTTATTCTCACCTGTATCACGGGTATACAAAACTTCATGAGACATCATTATAAATTCTAAATTCAGAATTTTCTTGTAAATTTGTATTTCTCGACACTTCTATCAGCTGCATGCTTGATCTTATATATCCACTTGGAATTCAACACAAACTTTCCTTTTGGTCTCTAAACAATATCTTATACATCATTCTTTTAAGATATACTAGTATTATTTTGTTATGGCATGTTGCCATAGATGTTCTCCTATTGTTTCTCTATGACAAGAAGGATCATAATCAATGATGTGGCTCATGGATGAAGAGTAGCTCGAAAAATATCTTTGTTCTCTTGGGATGTGCCTTGAGAGGCTTGTATGTTTCTTTGCCTCCTACAGAGTGAGACTAGTAAGAACTTTTATGCCCTACTGCAATATCTCTGAACATATCAATTAGAGAAACTGGATCAACTGGAATATTGCATGTCTCCCTCTAAACTGATGAAGGGGGAGAAGGAATTGTCTCACTGTCAATCTCCATCTGAGATTCTCTAGATTTTTGAAAATATATCTCTTCTTCAAGGAAAACATCTTTTCTTGTTTCAATTTGTCTCTGACCAGGGATGTCGATCTGGAATTTGTTCGAAGATTCACTGTTATCCCATAAACATATCCTTTATCCTTGAAGGGTTTGGATTGGACTTATTCTCTTTGGGTACATGAAAATACACTGGGCACCCAAATATCCTGAAGTGTTCAATCTCAGGCTTCACTTCAGTGAAGGCTTCTTTGAGAGTTATGTTTTTCAAAGTCTGGTGAAGACTCTTGTTATGAACATATGTTTTTTCATGCATGCTTCTGCCCATACAATCATAGAAATATTATGATCATGTATTATTGCATTGGTTTCCTGAATGATGGTTCTATTCTTCCTCTTTCTAAAATAGTTTTTGAATCCCTTTTAGTCAAGTGGATCGATTTGAAGGATAAACATCTTCCTTTATTGTTAACCTGTCTGGAACAAGAAAACAAGAGGAACCAAAAAAAGGATATCTCCTAAAGGAGAATAATGAGTGCATCTCTAGAATTAAAACAATTTAGGGATTGTTTTCACAGCTACAACACCTACTTGTAATGTAGAAAACTTTAGAAATATAGGTTAGAGGAATGAAAATTACAACAATCAAACCTAGAGTCTTCAATTTGAGTGTGTTGTTCCTGAATGCACTAAGATCCCTCTTGATCAATGACTTCAGCAAAAAGTTCCTTCCTCCTACAATTACCCTCATGACAATGATACAAATAATATATATACAAGTGCATACCTGAGGGTGATGATATGATTTCTCCAATGGCTCCTGGTTGATCTTTGTGCTCTTGACATCTTCAAGAAGGAGGTATGTCACAATGACACTTTTTGAATCACCCATAATAAGTCTTCCTTTGAAGTCTTGTCTTCCGGGAACTTGAAGTTTCTTGATCCATCAATCTTATCTTCCATCACAGTTTTTGTTCATCATAATTTTAGATTCTTCACAACCCTTTGTCAACTGGGCTAGAAAACCTAACGACTAGTCTAGGCTAGCACGTTTTTAGGTTTTGTTGGACCTATGATTGCCAACAATAACCCTTTGAAATATAGGATAACACTGGTGAGCTTAATATCTCCTTCATTGAGTTGTTGAAACCCTAATACTGAAATTTCTCCAGAAATTAGCAAAACCCTAGGGCCAAAATTTCAAAATGCTAGGAATTTTGATCTGAAGCTTCCTAGAGGTGCGCTAAAGGAGTTCGTACACTCCTATGCCCTTTTTATCCCCAACGTCCAAGTTCCAAGTGCTGAGAACCTCCAGAAGAGTAGATCATATGGATTTTTTTGGGAACCTTAGGAGGGTCGTACAACTTCTGCAGAAGAGAGAGAGGATGGATGAAAGTTGTTTGTGCAATGGGTTCTTCAAGACCTATGCTCTGATACCAAGTTGATTTTTCAATAAGATAGGTTAATCACGAAGTTCATTCCATTTTATCATTTGTCTTAATCATAAAAAATAATGTTGCAGCAACCAAGATCACAAGAAGAAACACCATGCACAAGAACAGAAGAAGTATCATGGGAAACACTTCTCAACAAGGGAAGAAAACCTAGCAAAATCCTTTGCTATATTATTCAAGATAAATACCTTCACCACCAATAAGAACTAGCACACAAGAGGGTGCTCAAACCATAGAAGTCTAGCGCCCAAGAGAGGTGCACACTTTTCTCAAGGTGTACTTGTTGAAATTTCCAAACTCGCATGAAAGATATGATTCCTCAATGGGGATTTTACCTGAACCTGTCAACAAAAGTGTCTATTGGCACAACATGGCCTACCTCTCTATCTCATAATATAATTAATATTGACTAGATTAATTATCTTTTACATTAATTAACAATTACATTAAGGTGGGGCCGACCTGTACCCTTTACATTACAATTAGGGTTACAGACAGGTCTAACTCTTGAACAATATAGCAAGGGATCTTGTACACCCACTAGTGCTCATCCACTAAGGGCACATCCATAGGGATGTACATATCTCTGGCTCACTACATTACACAAAAGAACCACTTCTCCACTAGTGCTCAACCACTAGGATCACACTCACCTATGCTCGTCCACAGGAACGTCCACTCAATCGATCTTATTTCCCACTGCATTACACATGAGAGCCATATGGAGTTTCTCATCAAATCTTCTACTTAGAGGAGGCTAATACATAATCTTCATTTCTATTCTCATGACGATGCACCCAAAACTTTTGGATTTCACATGTTCACCTTGTTCTCAGCCACATGCACTTCCATCTCAACATATCTCCTTTCTCACTGCGTTACACAAGAGAATCATCTGGAGTTCTTCTCAACTCATTATAAGGAGGAGGTCGTCTCTATGTTCCAACTCTGTCTCATATAGGAACCACACACCCCTCTCAGGGGCTTTCTCTCAGGTTTGTAAGCTAGAGAATATCTCACATACCTGTAATGATAAACATCTCTTAGGTTTGTAAGTTGGAGAATGTCTCACATAGTTGCAATAATCAACACTCCCTCTCATCTAGGGAGGCATTCTTCATCATTCCAATTCTCACATGGATGTACTTTAAAATTTTTCTTGGCTAGAGTCATCAATACTCCCTCTCAACTAGCGAGACATTCTTCACCAAGTTAGTTTGGTGAAGATGTCTGCAATCTTCTCATGTGTAGGAAGGTACTGCATGTGTACGATTTTCCTCTGCATCATTTCTCTGATATAAGGATATTTAATCTCATTGTATTTCGATCCATCAGGAAACACTAGGTTCTCAAGGATCTTTACACATGGCTCTTGGTTATCATCATAGGATCCATCTCATGGTCAAGTAAATCTGTCAGAAGCTTGTGAAGCCATATGGCTTCGCACACTTGATGCTATATACTCTGCTTTTGTGGTACTCAAGGCCATCGAGTTTTGTTTCCTGCTGCATCAGGAAATCATGGAAAACTTCACGATAAGACAACAACCATATGTGCTCTTCCGATCCACTGTACTCTCTACTCAATCTGTATCTACATATATTGCAAACTCAAGTTCACATTGAAGGCATATATCAGGACATATCCAACCGTGCCTCGTATATATATATCAAAATACATGCTTTATTGCTATCTAGTGAGTCTATCTCAGCTGACTCATGGATTGATTAAGTACATTCACTGCATAGCATGAATTAGGTATGGTGTTAACTAGATACATCAATGATCTAGTCATCTATGGATCAATATTGTATGAATCATGATCATTTTATTCAAATCCATCATGGTGGTTTTTCATTCTTTTCATACTGAACTTCTTTTAATATTCCTTCTGTATGTTTTCCTTGACTTAGGAAAAATCTAATCGATCCTTTGTCATACTTATTGTCCCAAGAAGTGGTGCATTATACTCATATTCTTCATCTCAAAATCAGAAGTCAAGGCTTGATTGTATATAACAACAAGGATTTTTGAATAAGTCATCAAAATCAGGCTCTCGTCACCAACACTATAATAATATAGGTTTGGATCAGACACACTCTTGCTGAAACCCAAACTCATCAAGAATTCATCCATCTGATATAGTTTCCAAATCATGGATGGTAATACATATGGAAGTGTATTGGGTTTACTGGATCAAGTGTCTCATCATAGACAACTCCCTCTGTTTTTGAGAAACCTCTGGCTATAGATCTCTCTTTGTATTTCTCGACACTTCTATCAGCTACATGCTTGATCTTATAGATCCACTTGGAAGTCATCACAAACTTTCCTTTTGGTCTCTGAACAATATCTTATACATCATTCTTTTAAGACATACTGGTATTATTTTTTTATGGCATCTTTCCATACCCGTTCTCCTGTTTATTCTCTATGACAAGAAGGATTAGAATCAATGATGTGGCTCATGGCTGAAGAGTAGCTCAAAAAATCTCTTTGTTCTCTTGGGATGTGCCTTGAGAGGCTTGTATCTTTATCTACCTCTTGTAGAGTGAGCCTAGGTAGAACTTTTATTCTACTACAATATCTCTGAACATATCAACTGGAGCAACTGGATAAGATGGAACAGTGTCTGTCTCCCTCTGAACTACTGAAGGGGGAGAAGGCATTGTCTCACTGCCAATATCCATCTGAGATTCTCTGGATTTTTGAAAAGCTATCTCTTCTTCAAGGAAAACATATTTTCTTGTCTCAATCTATCTCTGACCAGGGATGTCAATCTGGAATTTCTTCGAAGATTCACTGTTATCCCATAAACACATCCTTTCTCCTTGAAGGGTCTGGCTTGTGTTAGCACTTTGTAAATTTTGTCCAGCTGAATAGACAAATGACATAGGTAACTATTTCAACCATCTTTAGAGCTGAGGCACTAGCCTTCTCAACTAAGAGAGGGCTCTCTCATGTCACTTGATATAGGTATGGAAATTGGTGGCTAGATTTGGTTTGTGTTGGGGTTTTTTAATAAAATATCTGGAGAAATGAAGATGACATTTGGGCTATGGAGTCTGGAATGAACAGTGCATAGTTAGAACATGAGAACTATTAAGAGGAACATGCTAAATGAGGCAATGAATCTGAGTTTATATCTGAAAATTAGCATGGCATCAGAAAAAAAAGAAACATATAACTACATCAGAGCATTACAGGAATGAATTTTGAATTGGTTAAGAAGAGGTAAACATAGTCTAAATTGCTAAGCCGAGAGAATCAAGTTATGAATTATGGGCCTCTAATTCTCCAATTTAGACAGATGAAAGTGAAAATGAAATATAAGATAACATGAATCACACACTATGAAAGAACACAAGACTCATATTACCACCAGTTAGAAT
>ML784894.1:185276-210040 GCA_009831015.1 Picea engelmannii | reverse complement strand
AGTTGGTACTAAGAATGTAAGATGAGTCTTGAATATATATCTGGTGCTCTTGCATAGTTGTACTCTATTCAGTTGTTGCTGAAAAACCCCCAGATTGAAGTCCATAATAAAAAGAAAAATTGTACATACATCTTGTGTTCTTTGTGTTCCTTGTGGAGATGATTTGTTGATGATATATGTTGCTGATATGTATTCAAATCTAATTGATTATAAATGAAAGCAATGAGTAATGAGAAAATGTTGGATGTTAACTAAGGAGTTTTTGTGTAAGAGGGAAGTTTTGGGAAAAATATCCCCACACTCATTCACCCCCCCTCTAAGTGTGGTAGGTGTGTCCAACACTGAGATCATCATTTCCCATCACGTGGAAAATCTCCTCAATAAAGACCACTATGGTATTATTGCACAATTCCATTCTATTCACGCATTTGAGACACCCTCTATGCATCTTTACCTCCAAGCTATCCTCTCCAAACATCAAGATATTTTTTCCACTCCTCAGGGACGTTCACCTTCTCGTGGTGTTCATGATCATTCCATCCCCCTTGTTCTTTGAATTATTCCTCCCAATGTTCACCCTTATCGTCATCCCTTTGCCCAAAAGAATGATATTGAGAAAATAGTGCAGGAATTGCTCCAAGCGGGTGTTATCCACCCCAATACCAGCCCTTATTCTTCTCCTATTGTCATGGTACTCAATAAAGAAGGTACTTGGCGCATGTGTCCTAAATTTATTTCCCTCAATAATCTCACCATTAAGGACAATTTTCCCATTCCTGTCATTGATGATCTCTTGGATGAGTTGAGTGGTGCTCAATACATCACTAAAATTGATATGTGTTCTGGCTACCACCAGATACGTATGCAAGAATATTACATCCTCAAGACTACATTTTGAACCCATGAGGGTCACTATGAGTTCTTGGTCATGCCCTTTGGCCTATGTAATTCCCCCTCCACCTTCCAAAGCCTCATGAATCATGTCTTCCTTTCTTTTCTCTGTCATTTTGTCTTAGTTTTATTTGATGATATTCTCATCTATAGTAAAACTTGGCAATCCCATCTTGCCCATGTGGATCAAGTTCTCCATCTACTCTCTTAGCACCAAGTTTTCATCAAACATTCTAAATGTGCCTTTAGTGCCTCAGAAATTGAGTACTTGGGTCATATTGTTTTCAAGGCTGACGTTCAGGTGGATCCTAAGAAGATTGAAGCAATGCAGGATTGGCCTCGCCCCAATACTATAAAAAACTAGTGTGGTTTTCTGGGTTTAACATGCTATTATCGCAAGTTTGTTCATAATTATGGAAAAATTGCGGCTCCTCTCACTGCTCTCCTTAAAAATAATTCTTTCACTTGGAATCCCGCAGTTGATCGAGAATTTCAAGAATTGAAGGCATCTATGTGTAATACTCCAGTCTTGGCCCTTCCTAATTTCACACAGACCTTTTTCCTCGAATGTGATGCCTCCAGGAGAGGAATTGGAGAAATCCTTATGCAAGAGGGTAGAGCTTTGGCCTTTACCAGCAAACAATTGTAAGAACACCATTTGTGCCAATCAATCTATGAAAAGGAAATGTTGGCTATTCTTCATACAGTAGATCTCTAGCACCCTTATTGCTTGGGGAAATGATTCCAAATTAAGATAGATCATCAAAGCCTCAAGTATTTTCTGGAGCAACGACCTTCCTCCCCAGAGAAACAAAAATGGGTAACTAAGCTCTTTGGATATGATTATGAGATCATTTACAAGAAAGGAAAATAAAATTTGGTTGTTGACGCTCTTTCTCAGAAATATGAAGATGAAGGATCCCTTTTCTCCCTCTCCTTCGTTGTACCAGATTGGCTCCAACATGTTCGTCAGGAATAGCTACAAGATCCCAAAATTTCTCATTTGATCCAACAATTGCAAGCCAATTATCCAATTTCTCCAGGGTACTCTTGGAACAATGATGACCTTCAATACAAAGGTCATTTTTATTTAAGTAAACAATCACAACTTGAATCCACGGTGCTTTATAAGATTCATGCTACACCCACCACTGGGCACTCAACGTTTACCAAAACCTATGACCGGGTCAAACATTCTTTTTTCTGGGATGTTATGAAAAAGGACGTTCACACTTTTGTGGTAGAATGTGATGTTTTTCAACACAACAAGGGTGAAACAATCAAAGATCCTAGAACACTCCAACCACTTCCGATTCCACCTGTTATTTGGAGGGACATCTCTATGGATTTTATTGTGGGATTACCTAAATCAGGAAAAATAAGTCAGTCATCATGGTGGTTATTGATCGTCTTTCCAAGTATGCTCATTTCTATGCTCTTCAACACCCATTTACCGCATCCACTGTGTCTCTACTTTTCATGGATCATGTCTTCAATCTTCATGGCATGCCTCATTCTATTGTTTCTGATCGAGATCCCACTTTCACCAACAATTTTTGGCAAGAACTGTTCAGGCTACAGGGCGCCCAATTGCATCTTATAACCACCTATCATCCTTAGACTGATGGTCAAACTGAAGTTGTCAACAAGTGTTTGGAGACTTATTTGAGGTGTTTTTCCTCTGAAAGGAAAAATCAATGATCTCAATGGTTACCATTAGTTGAATGGTGGTACACTTCTTACCATACAACTACTTGCATGACTCCTTTTGAAGAAGTATATGGAAAACAACCACCTTTCATTCTCTCCTACATGCTAGGTGTCTCAAAGGTCCAGGCGGTTGACCAAACACTTACAGTTTGAGAGGCTATTCTCTGTACCCTCAAAGAGAATTTGTTCATGGCTCAAAATTTCATGAATCAACAAGCCAATCATGGTCAGTCAGAATGTCAATTTGCTGAAGGATACCAAGTATTTATTCGATTGCAACCTTATAAGAAAAGTTCACTCAAGGTCGAACATTGTCAGAAACTAGCACCCAAATTTTATGGTCCTTATACAGTTCTCAAGCATGTGGGACAGATGGCCTATCAGTTAGCTTTTCCTAGTTATTCTAATCTCCATCTTGTTTTTCATGTCTCCTGCTTAAAGAAGGTGATTGGAACTAAGTTCCAAACTCAAACCAACCTTCCCGAGTTGGATGAAGAAGGATCCATTTAGTTGCAACCACAAGCAATTTTGGACTAGCGTCAGCGCACCATCAAGAAGTGTTATTCCAGTGGAAGATACAACTCTAGCAGATGCCACCTGGGAGCCAACTACCATTCTGCAACAATTTCCTCATCTCAATCTTTGAGGACAAGGCTTGTTTTAAGGAGGAGGGCATGTTGGGGACCTAACCTACCTATCCCCTAAAGTGGGTAGAATAATATATTTCCATGTAATAAAGGTCAATATTAATAAGGCCTGGCAATAAGGAGGAATAATTCAAATGTAAGAAGTCCTAATAGAAGCTTCCGCTTCTAGAAGGATCTTCCTCTAGATTGTACTTTTGGATAGACAGATTTAATATAAATAGGAGTAGAGGGTATGAGAAGTTTTGTCTTGAATAATTATTATAATAGAGCTCTGCTCTGTTGGAGGTTTCCCCCTCGAATAGGCAAGTGAACCTTGTTTCCTATCAATAAAGGTATAATTCTAATGTTGTGGTTCCATATAATTTGTTGTTTCGTTGTTATCTCTACAACATTTCAATATTCTATTGGTATATTGGTGTTATTTGCTACATTATTTCTCATTTATGCTAATATAATAGACTTGGTACCTTACACTCCATCTTACAGTAGAAACATTCCTAATATGTTGATGTCTTTCATTGGACTAATACCTATATGACTTCAGTGATCATGGGAGATCATATTGTACTTCATTGTATACAAATACCTTCAGATTGATTTTGAGACTGGATTCCATTGTGCCTTGTTCATGACTATAAAAACCTATGGCATATGTCTGCTTTGTATTTCCTATTCATGGCCATAAACAACTATTTGATATATTTCCACATGGATCTACAGTGTAATTTAGATTGGTATCCATCTGTACAAAGTCATTATAGATTGTAATATTCTCATGGGTAACTAACACTTCTGGCTGAGTATCCATTACTCCACTTATGGGAATTATAATGTATTTTGACCATCACAGATACTCCTCTGACCTCACACATTAGAGGGGCATCTATTACAACAAATGTTTCCTCACCCCATGGAACTTGATTGGATGGCCTTTCCATTTCCCTATGCAGACTTTAAGTCCCCTTTTGTACCTTATAGAGCCAAAAAAGAATATTTTTCCACATATATGTGCCCTATCATTTATACAACAAGCGTATATGAAGGTTTCTCCACTACAACCTGCATACATCAGGTTTGGTGCTCAAAATTAAAAATAATGTCGGGTTTCCATTCCATGTCACAAGATCCATGATCCTTGACCTTTCATATATTGGAAACGCTCTGAATCGCCCCTCCAGTTCCATTTGAAGGCTATAAATTGAGCCATATCCAAGCCTTGAAGAGAATTCAACATTTCAACTTTGAGAACAAAGACACTCTGGAGAAATTTCACTTCATATTGAGTCTGCATCCCTTTGTCCTTGAAAGTATGAACTCCTTGTTTAGCCCCCAAGATCTTACTTCTTTGTGATGGAGAACCTTATTGACTCCTTTATATGAGCTTTCCTTTGGTGGAGGTCCAAATGGAGGGACTTAGTTTATCAGTTCTAATATGTGTCGTTATAGAAGTTTGTCACCTATGCACTTCTGCTGATTATTTCAATAGAAATACTCTTTTCTCATCCAATTGATATCTTGCAAATATTTGAATTATTATTCCATGGGATTATTTGTCATGGATGTTAATGGATTATGATAATCTATATGATAACATTATATATTATCACTATATGCTTTAGTATCTTGGTTGTTGAGGACAAGTTGCAGGTATAAAGCTTTGAGTTGCGTGTTGAATGGTGGTCTTCATTGAACATCTAGACGAGGTAGGATCTTGGCCTTGTCTTGTTAGCATTTCATTTATATATAATATTTGGGATTAGAGTTGATTTTTGCATTTCATTTCCTCTGTTGTGGTTTACCCCATGACATAGAGAGATTTTCCTCGTAAGAACGCCAAAATGAAACAACATGTTCTATCTAGAGCACCCATGGAAGGAAGACTCTACCACTGAATTAAGACACTTATAGACTAGCATGAAGGGTTCTGTGTCATACCTCAGTGGGATCGATCCT
Source organism: Picea engelmannii (assembly GCA_009831015.1). Classification (NCBI taxonomy): domain Eukaryota; kingdom Viridiplantae; phylum Streptophyta; class Pinopsida; order Pinales; family Pinaceae; genus Picea; species Picea engelmannii. The sequence continues at coordinate 204,839 of ML784894.1, read as the reverse complement.
ATGGAAAAGTGGAAATCATTAATAAAATGCAAAATGCAAGGTGAAAAGGACCTACTTTATATGCAAGTGATGATTACTCATTTTTTACACAAGATGACATCAATAATTTCTCCCATTAAAAAGTCCAAATCCAGTATCTTGACATATTTATATAACCAAAATGCCATCAAGGGAAACCAATCCGTCCATCAAACGAACATGAGAGAAGAAAACATGGTCAAAAATAGGTCAAAAAGTCGATAAATATTACTAAAAAAGATCATTTTTACGATTGCATTGTGAAAAATACCAAAAAAACTCCAAAAAACCTTTTCCTTCTTTTGCAAATTTGGAGAGATATGGTGGATGGAATCGACTCCTGCTTGGACCAATTAAGTGAAATTTCCTTAAACTTGCATTTTCATCCATTTATTATTGTTTGCAGAGAAGTTTGGGGGCCACATGCTCTAAATGTTTTTATCTATTATGCATGTATGTGGGTTGTGCATGCTCAACACGCGTATGTACGCAGGCGAAGATACAGTCAGGCCATGTACATACACTATTGTTGTCAAAAAAGACCACATACATGCCAAAATTTAGATAAAAAGATGAGTGACTAACCAAAAAATTGGTTCGTGATGATGCTGGATGTATGTGCAGTGGTGGGAAAGAGAGCATGAAGAGGTGGACCAACTTGTTGAAGAAGAGATTGAGGAAATTGTGACACTAAAAAAATGTGGAATGTGGATATTCTTTCGATGTCCTTATATGAGAGCCCAACCAAGGCTCTTAAACCATTTGGTTGATTACTGGAATCCTGATGCAGAAGATTTTATTCTTGAGGGATAATCCCTTGTACCGACGACAAAGGATATCTACTTCCTAAGAGGCCTCTCTAGGAGAGGTGAGCTGGTGAAGCTCAAGACCTTTCCTCCTGGACCATATACGATTGCACATTATATAGGGAGGTATTGTGAGGCCGTGACTTAGAAACTACGGTCTCAAGTACCCATCCAGAAAATCAAAAGTTTAAGCTTGAGGGTGATATTGTACATGATTGGACAAATTACTGGATCCACAACACTTCAATAGGATTCCAGGGCCCAAATGCATTGTTCCATTTAGTGCCTTCAGTCGGTTATCTTTGACTAGAGCACCACTATGCTCAACTATATGAAGGCTCAACTTATAGACCTCAATAGTATTGTGTGCATTCATTTTTGAGAGAGTGTTGGGAATAAGCCCAAAGGAGAGTGTACGAGGACACATCGCATCATTTCCAACACTCTGAAGGTGGGCCGCATTGATGCCACGTTAGGGAGCAGGAGGAGTTCACGAATCATATAATGATGCTTTCTTCAATTGGTGGAAATGTTGAATTCCTTCCATCGAAGACTACCCATACAAAGGGATTAGATTTATCAGGTATCCCCCATGCCCCTAAGCGCAACACGAGAAAAGATAGGTACAATTTTACTTTTATTATTATTATTTTTTATTTTTATAATTTATTATGATGAAAGAAAACATCTTTTTGGTAATGGAATGGTACTAACTTATACTTTGATATTTACATATGTGGGACCAGTGAGACCAATATACTTTCCTTAGTTTAGACGTCGTCCATGAGAGCAGGCCCAAGAAGGAGGAGCCGCTTCAGAGGCAAGAGCACCGACACCAAAGGAAGAGTGAGTTTTGAGGCAGGTGGAGAGGAACCCGACTCCCCTCACCCATAGTGTCCCTATGGAAGAGATTGAGGACCTACGGTCATCGGTGCAACCACATGTAGTGGGAGTGCCTCGAGCATGGGTCCAACTATTTTGACATCTATCCAACACTGTAGTGTGTTATAGTAGTACCAATAGGCCCAGATCTTAGATTAGGCTTGGACATTATGAGTGTTGAGAGAGCCCATTTTTGTACCTCTATATGTATGGACGACTTGAGCCTAATGATGTATATTTGACACGTATTGAGGCCTATGGCCCACAATTTGTACCATGAAACTATTTTTTGGACACTGTATATATACATCTATCTTTTTTCCTTATAGAGTAAATACATTTTGTACAAATATATTTACATGTGTGTGTTTTGTGTATGCTCTTATTTACATGTGTGAAAGACCATCTAAAACATGATTTGCTAAAGCATCAATTAATTGATTAAAGTTCCTAGGAACATGAATATATGTAATATAATCAAAACAATGTTCTAAGAGGTGTAACCTAAGGAAGCTTCAGTGAATGATGGGATTGTGGACATGATATGTGACATTCAACTGCGACACTATCAATTGTGCATCTAAATAGACTTAAAGGCAAGAGATACCATGTGATAGAGAATAACATAGTAGTTCGATAACTACATTATATTCTACAACATTATTGGTTGTTGCCCCTAGACAATCACTTTCTGAAGAAACCAACTGACCAGTGGGCGAGAAGATCACCCAAGCTGTGACAGTAATCCTTCGAGTGTGTCATCTAGCACCATCCGCAAACCCAACATAAAACTCATATTCCCTCGACATCTTCCACAAAGAAGATAGACAAATAAACGACACTTCCATAAGACAAAAAGAACTAAAATTTATGCATAAATATACAATATTTACAAGAATTCACACCTAGGTGACCAACCTAAGAATAATACTTCTTTAAATAAATCCTATTTCTGGGCCCAAGAAACACATTGCCTTCAAAATCAACCAATTCGTACATGCCTTTCTCTAAAACCTTCTTTATAACGAATGGTTCAAACCACATGGGTTTGAACTTTCCTGCCCCAAAGGGGTTTGTATCTTGATCATAGACCTAGACAAGATCACCTTCGGAGAAATCCCTAGGGTGAACCAATCTATCATACTAACATTTGAAGCGAAGTTTATGAGCATAGTTGGATGCATCTACATCTCGTCATTGTTCATCGAGCTAATCGAGATAGACAAGACGTTTCTCAAGTTCAGTTGTGTTGGGAAATAGTTACACTGCCAACTTGAGGGAAGGAATTTGACACTATATAGGAAAAACTGCCTCCATCCCACAAACAAGTTGGAAGGGATAAAACCCTGTAGCAGTCTTGACATAGGTTCGATATTCCCAAAGCGCAGAGTATAACATCAAATTCCAATTCAACTTGGCTGAATTGATTGCCCACTGGATAATGGTTTTAAGAGACTTGTTGACAACCTCCACCTGGCCATTCACCTGTGGATAATAGGGTGACGATTGTTCTTTTCTGAACCTTAGATTTTATGTTAACTCTGTCATCATTTTAATTTGGAAGTTCCTGCCATGGTCTGTGACAATATCCTTTGGTATATCGAACCTTGAAATGATTTGGTTGAAGATAAAGAGTGATGTAGTTTCTCCATGATTTTTGAATGTTGGCATGGATTTGACCCACTTGGTGAAGTAGTCTATCGCCACAATGATATACCGATGCCCCCTAGCAGAAGTTGGGTGGCATGTGGTGAAATAAATCCCCCACTTGGTGAAGGGGCCAACTAGGATGATGGGAAACATAGGAGAAGGGTGTGCCCGCATCTTTCGAGATATGATCTGGCACATAACACTTCTTAACTGCCTCAATATAATCTTTGAATAGCGAGGGCCAGAAGTATCCAATACAAAGGATTTTCTGAGATGTTTCCAACCTAGAAAGGTGACCACCACATGCTCCAGTGTGGAAATCATTTAGCACAAGCTCCGCTTCTTCATGGGTAAGACAACGATGGAGAACAAAATCAACTCCTCGACGATACAAAGTGTCGTTGATAATAAGGTAATTGCGGGCTTGATGGCATATTCGTCGACGCTCATCATGAGAAGCATAGGAGGGTCACTTCAAAGTATGGAGATACACACGTATATCCCCATACCAAGGGTCGGAAGACACAATGAGGAATAGGTCCTAATTGAAAATTGAATCCTCAGGCAAATCTTCACCACTCTCAATCAAAAGCTTTGAGATTGATTCTACAAAGACTAGAGATTTCTTGGATTTTGTTGAAACAAAATCGAAGTCAAACTCTTGTAGAATAACGATCCACCTAATAATATTCCCACCAATGACTCCTCGCATCAAAACATATTGAAAGGGATTGATGATGGGCCTGACAGTGGTATTACACACTAAAACATAATGATGAAATATTTGGATGACATGGACAACTGCCAGAGCCAGTTTCTCAATATGAGTACAGTTTCACTCTAGTTCGAATAAGCCTCGACTAAGGTAATAAATAATGTGTTCATAGAGCGCATCATCTTCCTGAACTAGGACCATGTCGATGGTGGATTCTTCTAAAGCCAAATATAATAGGAAATCCTTGCCATAATCAGGAGGGTTGAGTAGAGGGGCAGATACTAGGGAACTCTTCAACGCTTCAAAAGAGCATTGATCCACTTCGTCCTAATAGAATGGGACCCCTTTCTTTAGAATATGCATAAACCCCTTTGTGATTTCAGCATAGTTATTGACGAATCATCGTAAAAATTTAGCCTTCCCTTGGAGGCTCTGAAGTTGAGGTACTGTGCGTGGGGGAGGAAATTGAACTATTGCCTCAACCTTGAGGGGATTGACCATGATCCCTTTGTTGGACACAATAAATCCCAACAAACATCATGATATAATGCAAAAATTTCATTTTTTGGCATTCAAACGAATCTGATAATATCGACACCTCTAAAAAATAAGTCTAAGGTGAGTAGGATGATTAGCTCTCTTGCGAGAACATGACACAAGATTATCAAGGTATGTTTCAAATATATCTTTAAGGTCATGAAAAGTGAATGAGATGGATCACTGAAAAGTAGGTCCAACATTTTTAAGGCTAAAGGGAATTTTCTTATACACAAAGGTACCCCAAGGACATATAAATGTGGTCTTGTGTTGGTCGTCGGGCCGGATATGGATTTTATTATACCCTGAGAAACTGTCCATAAATGAAAAAATCTCACAACCCACACACTCATCAATAATTTGATCAATGAACGGGGTAGGAAAGTTATCTTTCAGGCATACCTTGTTTAGATCATGGAAGTCCATGCATACTTGAATTATGCCTTGATTTTTGTTGATGGGAACATGATTCGACACCCATTCCTTCAACTAGATTGGGTAGATAAAAATAGCCTTGAGTAATTTCTCTACCTCAACCTTAATGACTGCTTCCTTTCAAGGGTTGAATGGGCAGAGATTTTGTTGAACAAGATTAGCATCAGGATAGGTTCTAATCTTATGTTCAAAAATTCAAGGGTCAATGGCTGACATTTCCTCGTAGGACCAAGAAAACACATCGTGAAACTCTTTAAATAACAATGTATAAGTTAAAATCTCGTCAGGGGTAAAATATGCCCTAATAAAGACGTTTTCGATGACCCCGGGAGTTTTGGAGATATCAATCAAGATTGTCTCAGTTATGCATTCCATGTTCCCTTCGGCATATATCCTATGAGATGCCAAAGGGTTAACAGGGAAAGTGACATATCCATTCATGGTCAACATAAATTCCCCTTCTTCCACTCGCCTAAGCTTGGGGCAGAAATATGATTTATGATGGAGATCATCCCAAGGCCTATGCAAAGTCGTCATTTTCTCTAAAATTTCCTCATCAGAACGAAATATAGAGTCCAAAGGATCATGTGAAGTAAGAGAATCTTGAGCCCAAATAGGCTCTAGAATGTGATCCAACTTTTGAGGGGGAGCCAGTTGGGGTTTGCAGAGGCTTGTTGGACAAAATTGTACACACCCTCAACTGAATATAGGGGCATCTCCATGCTGGGATTCCCTACCCCTTCCATCGTAGATGACGAGGAAGGTCAAGTCCATGGATCGTCAAAGTAAGTTGTTCGAAATGAACTCACTTGAAGAATCACAATTTTAGGATAATCAAGGACAACCAGAATAAAATTAACATCATTCGAAGGTGGTGGAAGTAAAATGTACCCATAAAATATGGAAACAAACCAAAACTTAAGTTGATAATACCTTGTTGTGGATTATCAATCATCAGAACCATGGATTTCCCCAATGAAGGGTCGTGACGAGAGAAGGAAAATTGATCAACGGTGAAAATTTTGCCTTCATGAGGAAAGCATAACACTCAAAAAACTGAGGACTTGACCGCCATCATCACATAAGTCCAACTTCGACCCAAAAGAAGGTTTTATTGGAAAGGAGCATTGACTACTTCGACTTCAACACACATAGTGTTTGCCTCCAACTGCACTGGAAAGGAAGGGATTAGGCCATGCGGTAAAAAAGAACGACCATCAAATGCAGTTAACAATGTGGGGAATGGATCTAACTTAGGTTTGTCAATAGCCTTCCAACATGCAAGTGACATAACAAAAGTCGATGCCCCTTTGTCTACCACAATGTGAAATATGTTTCACGTCAAATATTTTGTGGCGTAAACCACTACTATCTGAAAAGTGACATGATAAGGAAAATGAGGTTTTACATTGGAAGGGTCAAACACAATAGATCTTGAGTTAGTAGGTTCATAGGCACTTAAATCTTACATCAAAAATTTTATTTGTGAGGGGAAACTCTGGAGAACTTCCATAGTAGACATTGCGCAAGGGGTTTGAGCTAGATCTTCAACAATAGAGTAGTTTTGGGCAACCCGTGCATTTGGGTTATAATATGCCTTCTTAAACACACCTTTGGGGATGTGAGTTGTTGTGTCTCCTATTAGTTTCTCAATATGGAGAGGTATCGATGGGTCATTATATCCTTTTACTTTATCTGCAAATTTAGGCATTCCATAGTCACGGGATCTAGTCTTAAGATGCACATCCACCCTCATCATATATACATTTGCGGTTCTAGGATTAGATTCATGTGTGGTGGCACTCTGATTTCCACTAGGAACGTTTTTGGATGAGGATGCCTACGTCTGATTCTACCCTTGAGGAAAAGGGTTAGTTAACACATTAGGTTGTTGTTGTGCCAAAAACTTTTGGGAATCCTCGATCCGAGGGCATTGGTGAGTTAGGTGTTCATCCTTGCAAAGATTACAAGTGAACTTGACCTTATTATTTTCATTTTTTCCCTCTCCAACATTATCACTAACCTTTTTTTCATTACCCCCCTAACCCTTCTTACCCTTTCTCTTATTTTTCTCCTCAGGTTGTTAGTTACCCTTGGGGTTCATCATCTACACAGTGTGTACTTCAGACATCTGGGTGGTGGGGGCATCCAAACTAGGAGTATGGCTAGCTATAGTCTATTGTAATGATAATTGTTGAATTTGGTTAGACAATAGATATGTGGGCTTGTTTTGTGTTGAGCCTACAATACCATTAGCGTGAGGCCTAGAATTAGGTTTGCCTAAGTCAAAGGTTGACCGTGGTGAATCGGGAAGAATATCATAAAGCATGACAGATTTTGAATAAATCAACTCCAGCTATTAAGCTCTCATTATAGCCTCTTCCTTGGAAAACACTCCAGAAGTCACGATGTCTTTGGAGATATAAGGCACCAAATACTTCAAGATCCACTCAAGAAAAAAAATGGGAGGGACCTTGACCTTGATCAAGATCTTACAATGATGTCATTCCTGGATATGATCAAATATATGGACCACCTTAGTTTTCTTGAAATTGGCTAACAACTCAGTGTCGACATCATATCTCATGGGATGATGAAAATGGTTCAAGAAAACCATCGCCAGATCATTAAAGTAAGAATATCTCGAGTTGTCGAGCTCAAGATACCATTTCATGGAACCCTCTATGAGAGTGCGTTGAAACAATCACAACTTAATGGAATCTTCATTTAGATAATTTTAGGAGCACCACAAATGAAAACGCGTGACATGATCACTTGGATCCTCCCCAGGTTTGCCTTCAAATTTTAAGATATCTAATGACAACTTGGTTGGCACAAGAGGCCAACCCGAAGCATGATAGATGGGATCATTCAGTAACCCTGACAAGTTTGACAGATGAAGAGTTTCTAGAAATGATAAATTTGGTTATGACGTGTTCGCTTGAAAAGATTGACCTGGATATTGACTCGCACCAGGTTGTCAAGAAAATATTTCCTACTGACCATGGTTCTGGTAAAAAACATGGTTGCCTTGGCTAGTGTAAAGGAATGATGCACTTGTTTGAATCATAGACGAGTTCAAATAGTTGGATAACATGACTTGAGTGGGACCTTCCCCCTGCATGGAATTCCATTGGCCCTGGTTGAGGTTTCCCCCAACCGATCCCCCGTGCATAGGAACTAAACCTTGAAGGGGGTTCCATTGAAAGTGGGAGGTGTTACCCTCAATCAACATCTGCTGCGGAGGGATAGGAGTTTGTCTGGGATTCCCTAGACCTTGGAAGGAGATGGCTCCTGCCATCACTCCCTATGAAGGCATAGAACCTTGTGTAGGGATGTATTGATTAAGGAAAGGGTTTCCCCCTAACAAAAATGATGACGAATAAAAGGTGTTATTCTCAAAAGCACCAAATAAGGGAAATGACATGGACCCAACTGGATTCATGGAAGGTTGAGGCATATAACCCCCTCCACTAGACAAGATAGAACCAGTAGAAGGCCCATATGGTTGTTGGGAAGCACCTCCGAGCGAGGGGGATGGAGGGGGAATATGGCCTCCATCGAAGGGAAACACATTGAAAGGAGTAGTGGTTCCTCTAATGGATTCTTGTGGGAGAGTTTTAGAAATTTCTGCACCCAAACCAATAGTCTATAAAGTAGTCTAGGTTATATTTGAGGTCCTGACAAATCTCGACATCTCGTACGAGAATGAACCAACAAACAAATTTTGTGTGACTAGAGGATGAAAAATGGTTGTAGTCACGATAAGGATTTCTCCACTAACAGAAGTGGTAGCCATATGATGAGAGGTATTTCTCAAAAAGGAAGGTGGAGGAGGGGGAAATCCAACCCCTCCATCAACAACTGAAGTGGGAGTATGAGGACTCCCAGTGGAAGTAACATCATTTGCTTCCATTTCAAGTCACCTAACTAGACAATGATCAGGGCTAGTCACCTCAAGAGGGACTATCTGAATAAGAATGGCGCTGAGAGTTTAGTTATCAAAGGGTTCTGTTGGCAACCAATTCACATTTTTCCACTGTCTTATAAGCTGCCTACACCAATGTTTTTCTAACCTTAATTTTTTCGTCGCAATTCTCAAATAAACGACACTTTTATTTTTGCGTTATTTACACATCTACCTTCGTTCTTGTTTTCACGACTATAAGCGTGAAAACTTGGTCTTTCGAAGTCGCATTAAAATATTCAATGAATTGTCGTTATCATTCTTGTCGATATGCCCATTGCGTTTACATTTTACTTATCATTATGCAGTTGGCAAAACCCTTTTGATCTGTACTCATTTGACATTCTTTGATTGATTATGTAATTTCATTTCATGAGTGATTGAATTGTGATGCATTGGCGATTGGATTTACATGTTATTTGATCAATTCACTTGGTATATTGATTATATGAAAAAGCATTGGTGTTATGGTTTAAACCCTTGGTGTGAATCGTTTCATATAACACTTGGTATTGGTTTCAATTTGTGTGTTTGGTTTTAAAACTATGGCATAACTTTTGATTGCGCGAATGGTTTATCCACTTACCAAAGGTTTCAATTGATTGATTGAAATGGCATAGTTGTAACACATATGCGTTGTGGATTGAATAGTTGAAAGCGCCAACGGTTGTACCATGGTAATGACTATTCTGCATGGACAGAAATAGCTCCACCACCTTCACACGATGTCATTAATGCTTACCCCTATCCCTGTTTCACCTCTGCTAGCATTGGGTAAGCCTGTGAGCGTTATGCTCCTGTGTATGCTGCATTCAAACCCTGGCTCATTCACATTTCTCATCGGGTTCTCTTCTCCATGGCACCGGTGGTGCGAATTGAGCCGAACGGTATTCAAGCCTTGCTACTGTTCGACAATGCCCGAAAAAGATTTGCAAGATAATGGTTGGCTCACGTTTGTATAGAGGTTTGAGGGTTTTAATCTATTTGTTGCACAACAGTTCGCCTTGACTTTTGATGGGTGTAGGGCCAAGATAGGTGACATTCAGCTTGAAATCAGTGAAGAGTTCATTAGCTCTGCCACAAGATTAGCAGCCACGGTCCAACGATGGTTTAAAAACTCTAAAGTTGAGGAGGTGCCATGGTCGTTATTGTTCCTCTCGCGGAAGGTCACATCCTATGACCAAGGTATGCCTATTTCCACGCTTAAACCAAGGTGGCATGATCTTTTGATGGTGGTTAAACAATTTGTGACCTGTGAGGGTCGGTATGGACTGGTTTTTCTTTATCACCTTCGACTGTTAATGAATTTCATGGCTTATCCATTGAATATGTCATTTTATTTCCAGCGTAGTCTTTATAAAATGGCTAAGAGGTTTAAACGAGATAAGGCCGACAGTAGCTTGTTTCACCATGGCCTGATCAGACTCATCGTCGTTCATCATTTAAATATTCATGGTGACAGTTGGCAAGCTTTTATCTCTCGAAATGGTTTTGCTGATACAAATCCTGTCCAAATTGACAAGCATGTGGTTAATGAAACTAAGTTCAGGCCACCCGTGCCTTTTCGTGTCCTATTGCCCTCTCCCAAACCCTCGGTCGACCCTGATATCGACCTACCCGACGTCTTAGCAGACAAGGTTGAGGCTATAAAAAAGCCTGTGAGTAAAAAGGTTAAAGGTAACCCTACTGTCGAAGGCAAAGGTAAAAATAATGCTTGACTTATATCGAGACTGGCCCAGAATAAACCTAAACCAAATGCTGAGCAGAAGCCCATGGTCCTCAGTGAAGACTCGGACTCTGACATCGAATGCTTCCTAGCTAGTGAGTACCCTTACTCCCAATTTCTATGCTCTGAGCCACCCTATGACTTCATTTCTAATTTTCCCCCGTACCTAAGGAACAATCCTAGTTACCCAGGGATCAAGCTACCTAACGAAACCCTCGGCGTTTTAAACAAACCCTCACCTGCATTTTCGAAGCCCGGATAATCGTCGTGCGACCAATGTAATGTGTGGTTGGAACGCTACTATACGGACGTTCCCTTATTACAGTCCAAAATCAAATCTTTGGAAAACCAAGTTGCAGTGTTGACTAGTGAAAGGGACAAGCTTCAAGCTAATGACAAGAAGCAAAAAACCACTGGTTCCATCGTTTTTAGGAATGTCGAATTGGCTACAGCCTTTGTCAATTCCAAACTGTTATGACCAAGTTGTCTGCTCATCATCCAGGTATGAATTTTGATATCAATTCTATTTTATCAATTGTTTGGATTAATATAATGAATTGAGTTTGGTTTTCAAATAGCTCTATCCATTGTTCGAAATGACTCCGTTATAGCCATATCAAAAATGGTTATGTTGTTTATCCTGTACATTGTTTTCGTTTTGCTAAAATTAAATGAAGTTATGATTTGGTTACACGATTTGGTCATGCCCAGTTTAGCAATTGATTGGGTTTGATTCGTTTGTCTGTTGGTTTGAGTTAACGAAATCAATGGTGTTTGCTTTTGCTTGGATTTTTTTTGTATCCAACCTGAACAGAAGGTTTTTATGCTAAAATTAGAACACGATTCTGTTTTGATTTAATATTATATTGTTGTCATTGGATATCAATGGCTCTAATTTCGTTCTTGTGATTTGATTGTTAAAACGATTTCATAGAAATTGAATTGGCTTGATAAATATGATGTAGTCTATTAAAAACGATTCTATTTTGTCAACATTTTAGTTTGGATTTGGATTATATCTGACCTGTGCAAAAGATCTCTGCACCCAAATCATGGAATTGTTTGATTCACAACGACTATGTCAAACTCAAACTATTCGATTCGCTCTTGTTTTGATTGGATTGTTGCATATCTTGAGTTAGCATGATTGTTTTTATGAGTTGGATTCGTATCGAAAATAGACTGGATGCTACTCTGTTGTTTAATTTTCAAAATGAGTTTGTTAACTCAGATCGACTTATGTTATCTCTGTCGAATTCGTATGAGAAAATTCGGTTAATAGTTCGTTTTGAAATGAATTTAAAAAATGATTTCGTTGAATGTCAATTGATTTTGTCTGCCCCAATTAGCAATAACAAACGATTGGACAACTCTTACAGATCCTGTTATTAATCGATTAATTTCATTATGATTTCGTTTGTGATAATTTACACACCAGTTTTGTTTTGATTTGCTAATAGCATGGATCGTTTGTTATGTTTAATATAGTGCGATCAATTTGTGAAAACGATCCTATTAATTTGGTTTGGATTCGAAGTGATCTTGTGGATAGCTGAAGCAACTATTTGTGATTTCAATTGGTTATGAATCAATTTCATTTCTGTCGGTTATCCAATATGATTCTGTATACCCAAATTGGTGATAACATATGGAACAGAGTATATGCATCTCTATAATCATTTGATTGATCTTAGTTTTATTTGCTCTTAAATTATTATAACAATTTTGATTTGAATGATTCGATATTTGTTTTATTGTGTGAATTTAATTAATTAAGTTTTGAATTGGTTTAATATGATTCTGTGTTGGATTTAGACCAGCTACAGAATCTTGCGATTCTGTAGCTAGTCTTTAGGATTATATTTTTATCAATTCTATCAACAAAATATCCTCTTAACTTGTCCATTTTTTACCTCTTTCAGGTACATTCGAATTGCATTGGGCATGTTGTGGCAGTGTAGGAGATATTTGTGTGATATAGTTTTTATTTTAGGTTGTTAGTTTAGTCAAACTTGGGATATTTTCCCAGATTTCTGTAAACAGTTTTGATAACTTCTACAGGGATGTTTTACCTTGTGGAAGGTCTTTAAATACTTATTATTTTTTGTAATAAGGATGATCCTCACTTGTGGGAGAACCAGGCTATGGATTTCTGATACAGACTGAGACGAAAGTTGATGTTTTGTTACAGCTTTCGCTTTCAATATATCAAACTTTTGTTTCAAGTTTATGCATATCAGTTTGCAGTTGATTATATACTACTTTAGCTATCATAATCTATTGCAGGATGATATGATTTGATTAATGTGTTATCCATATCTGATCTCTTTCATTATTTAAAATTACAACAATTACTTTGTTTCAGTTAATGAATCACATATTTCTCTTCTTCGTTAATTGAATCATTTCGTATAGATCTTTGCATACAGATTTATCTAACTGTGAAGATTTATAAATCATAATATTGTTGTAGTTTTTATGTCTTGTTTGTCCTGTAATCATATTTGAAGAGCACTGCAGCTTTTTGTTTATGAGAAGCTCCTGGATAATTCGGTGCGGGTTTCCCCCCTCCGATCAACTAAGACAATTATTACACACAGGACAAACCTGGAGCGTTCCTTCAGGTCAGTTTGTTTTTTAGTATTTAATAGTTTATTTGTTAGTATAATTTAAGTAGTTTAGATTTGTAGTTAGAGTTAGTATTTTAGTTGTTTAGTTTAGTTAGTTTTGTTTTATTTATTTTCATAAAATTATAAAATCAAAAAACAATAGCTCTCGCTGTCTTAGGACAGAATACAAATGAGTTTTTCAGGTTTTCATTCAAATCTGTAAATTGTAAATATTGTATATGTTGTGAATAAGATTTATTTCTGTTAGTAGTTAGATATTTAATTTCTTAGAGTTAGTATAGTATTAGTTAGTAGATTGTATATAGAATAGTTAGATTTGTTTTAGTTTGTTTTAATAGTTGTTTTTAGTTAGATTAGTTAATTTAGAGTAGTTTTCTTTTTGTTTTCTTAGGACTTAGATCGACTAACAGAGCCGCTAAACCCGTCAGGGTGGGTTATCCCAAACGACTTGGGTTATTAGACAACCCCGGACCGGATCCACTCTCCCAATTGATGGACGGTCAATTTCGCCCGTCAACAGATTCCAAGGCCTAACGAAGCCTTCGACTTCGATTTCTGAAATGAAAGTTACCTCCAGTGCAAGAGTGTCTCCTCTTGGAATAGGATCGGGCACAATTTCTTGTGGCCTGGTAGTTTTGAAAGAACCTTCTTTATCTAACCTTCGCCTCAACGGTGGCAGGAGTAGCTCCACGGTTACTAGTGGGAGTTCTTGAAGCCTACGTGAATGGAAGAGTTGTTGATCATCCACTTTTTGAAACGATGAATCAACACTCTAAGGCAAAACTAGGGAGAAACACATAACACACACTAAAAAGTCCCTAAAGATAAATTAAGCAAATGGGAGAAATTTAGGAAGACCAATTACGCCAACCAACACTAGAGAAACTTACCGGTGTAAGTGTAACTCGAAAATGGAAACACCCTCCAGGATACTCTGTGAAGCGTGGTCCGACGACTATCCTAGGTACCGCGATATGCCCCCCACAGTCACCTGTGTGAGTTCCTATGAAAATAATCTAGGTTTTTGTCTCACAGTCAGTCGCCAGACGAGCACAGTAGATAGTTGGGAAAATCGTATGAGTAGGATAACTATGTTTGAATCCTTTCAAGGGTACTAAAAGAAAATTGTATGGAAGAAAATTGAGGATACAAAACAGATTCAAGGTCCACGAAGCTCCATAATGAGATGCAGTTAGCATAATCCCAAGAATGACCCTCAAATATGATCTGCACTACGTTTGGTATGGCTTTGGAGGGGTTATCTTTGCTACCTTTCCTCGCGCGACCTCGTGCTTATCCCGTGTGTTAGAGGGGGGTCCCAGATAAATTTTACAACACTGGAATTCAACACTCCCTATCTCAAACTCTTAAATTTACTTGGTGACCTTGGAGAGTTTTCTCTCCACACCTAATCCAAGGCCCTAAAGCCTAGTTTAGTTGGTGTATCCTACAAATGAAAAAGTCTAATTGGTTTTAAATTTAAGCGTTAATTTTAAGGGCTTGATTACTCAAGGGTGCGATGGTGAAACTTGTGATGTTCTTTTAGAGACGAAAAATAGGAGAATTATAGAGATTTTATAACATTGTGCTTTGATGCAAATGAAAGCAAACTAAGTCCTACAAATGAAGATTGGCTCTTTTCACTTAAAATGCAAACTTTTGAAAATCAAATCAAGATCCTATGATGTTACAACAAATTTTTCCTCACCCCAAGGAAATTGCTTGGATGGTCTTTCCATTTCCCTATGTAGACTTGAAGTCCCCTTTTGTACCTTATAGAGCTAAAAAAACACATTTTTCCACATATATGTGCCCTATCAGTTAGACAACAAGAATATACGCAAGTTGCTCCACTATATCCCATGTACATCGGGTTTGGTGCTCAAAATTAAAAATTGTGTTGGGTTTCCATGCCATGTCATGAGATCCATGATCCTTGACCTTCCATATACTGGAAATGCTCCAACTCAGCCCTTTAGTTCCATTTGAATGCTATAATTTGAGCCATATCCAAGCCTTTAAAGGATTGAACAATTCAACTTTGAGAGAAAAGACACTCTAGATAAATTTCACTTCATATTGAGTATGCATCCCTTTGTCCTTGAAAGTCTGAACTCCTTGTTCAGCCCCCAAGCTCTCCCTTCTTTGTGATGGAGAACCTCATTGTCTCCTTTATATGAGATTTCCTTTGGCGGAGGATTGGAGTGGTGGATACCTAGCAAGAGGGACTTAGTTTCTTGGTTCTGAAATGTGTCGTTACAGAAGTTTGCCACCTATGTTCTTCTGTTGATTATTTTAATAGAAATACTCTTTTCTCGTCCAATTGATATCTTGCAAATATTTGAATTATTATTCCATGGGTGTATTTGTCATGTCTTTTAATGGATTATGATAATATATATGCTAACATTATGTATTATCACTATAGTCTTGTGTATCTTGGTTGTTGGGGACAAGTTGCAAGTATAGAGATTTGAGTTGCGTACTCAACGATGTTCTTCATTGAACGTCTGAACAAGGTAGGATCTTGGCCTTGTCTTGTTAGCATTTCATTTATATAGAGTATTTGGGATTATAGTTGATTTCTGCATGTCATTTTGTCTATTTTGGTTTACCTCATTTCATAGAGAGATTTTCCTCGTAACATGTGCTCAATCTATATTACAATACCTTTTCGTTTTCAATGAATTGAACTACTTAAGCCTTTTAGGAAACAAAGTAACAAGGAAATTTGGGTTAGGACTTATTTTATTTTGTAAACACAAACTAAGCTACAACATCCAAACAAACATACAATGCACGAGAATGCATCTAAGAAGCTTATTTTTTTTTGAAAATGAAAGCAAGGGAAGGGAAGAAAAAACTTAAACTTAACTACAATTTTTTTTAATTTTTTTTTTGGATTTTGAAATGAAAACCTAAGGAGCACAATAAAGAAAATTTTATTTTAATTTTCAAAGCATACAAAGAGAGAAGGGAAACAAAAAAAAAAGTTGTTTCAAGCCCTAGACCACTATCAGGAAGCGGGGATTCAAAAGAATCTAGAGGAGAACCTAAATCTTGTAAACAAACCTTCAAACTTTTATTAAAATAAAAAGACAAAGAAGTCTATACAAGAGAGATCATCTTGGAATCTTATAGAAAAAATAAGACTTAAAACCTTTCAAGAAACAATCAACAAGGTCTCTGATACTCAGGAAGGCCTGAGAAATCCAAATTTTCCTGGAAAAGTGGGAGGTTTTTTTGAAAAAACCCATAAATGATACAGACATGCTTGTTGTGTTCGGAGAGAATTTGTATGTACATGGGATATGTTAATTCATGGTGTGTATGTATGTGTTCTGAGAAACTAAGAGGTCGCGTATAGGTCTGAAAATGTTAAAAAATAAATAAAAATTTAGACTTGAAACCCAACCTAGATAACCTGGTAAACACCTAGAAGGTGACCAGAGACTCAGATAGCCTCATAAAGTATAGATAAAAAAAGAAATAAAACCAAACAAATATCTCCTAAACATACCCTAAGAAGACTCCCCAATGGAGTCACCAATTCTGCGTTTGGGGAAAATCCCCCTAGTCAGGGTCTAGTGGCTAGGCAGAGAAATGACTCCTTAAAAGAAGAAAACTGACTTATTCTTACCCAATTTCACAAACCCTAATGATTGCTTTTAGACAAGGGAAACAAGAAAAAGATGAAGGTAGGCACCTTATGTCCTTCCATTCGTAGTAGATCCCCTTTGTCCTCTGCTTGATCCTAAGTTGCAGGTCTCCTTCCAAAGATGACTGAAACAACACAGAGAGCAATCTACAAAATCATATATTCAATCATTATTCACATAAAAATGTACTAATTCTCATGAAATAAGCCATAAACATTCAAACATATTCATAAGAACATAGACACATGAATTGGGAAAGGAAAGCTCTCTTTTATTGATAACATATAAAGAAGATTACAACCATAATATTTGATGTTGACATTGCTCTACGAACCTCACCTGGGCTCCTCCAATAAGACTCCAAGTGCATTAATCCCACAATCACTAGAAAATCCTCACAATCAATATGCAAAACTAAGATGTTTGATGGATTGCATAAAGAGGATGAGAGAATGAGATTGTTGAGGATGGATACTCGGAACTAGATGCATAGGCTCAGAGAGAGAAGGAGAAATTTGGGCAGAGTTTCCTTGCTTCTTCATTCTATATCCTCAAATGACCCCCCTAGAGCCCTTTTATATGGAAATTTGATGGTTATTCGGTTCTTAGAAGGGATACAAGAGGTAAAATTGGTTGTGCAACATAATATAGCCCATAAAACATGTCGAGAAGTGCATAATTTTTTTTTTTTGCAACTTTTGTGAGTATACGCAGGTTTTCTATGTATCAACTAGCATATGTACATGGGATGCTTGTATATCAGGGCGTGCACACCTTGCAAAAAAGAGTTTTTAAGAATCAAACTCAATGAAAGTGATTTGCAGTGTGTATATGGATGAGCCATGGCCAATAATGTATAATGATGGAATTTTGGACTGTAACACACACTCAGTCAAGCAGTGTACAAGTATAAGGAGGAACTGCAGTGGCATGTGGGGCACAATTTTGGAGAGCAACAGTTGCAGCTGGAAAGGGCACTAGTATGGAGGAATAGTGCAACTGCCTTTCTAATATCTCTCTCGTTCTTCTCTTGGTATAAGTTACACTATCTTTGTATGGTTATTGTGTTGTTGGTTAGGAGCAACAATGTTGTGTCTAGGGTTTATCTATTGGTTCTGGATTAGGCTTTCCTAAATTATTCTAAATAAAGGTTAAAGTGCTCGGGGGTGGAATTTGTTCCTATGATTGGGTGACAATAGTGTGATATTATCTATGGTTAAATGAACACACCAAAATTTTAACAAGATGAATATTTTTCATAGCGTCAAGAAGGAGGAGACATTAGAGGATGTAAGAAAAAGCATTCCAAGGATCTATGCAACCTTGGAGAATAGACAAGAAGATTATCAATCCCACATGATTGAAGTGGAAAGTAAGATTGATAATCAACCCATAGCTATTTTAATTTATTCTGGAGCTAACCATAGCTATATAAATCCAAAGATAATTGAAATATTTAAATTGGAGAAATGTAAGCATGAAAAGTCTTGGTTAGTTCAACTAGCTACTGGAAGCAAGTTAACGAGCTTGTTAAAGAGTGCCCTATAAATATGAATGAAAGTACTTGTTGGGCCCGAGATATGATCATTTTCATGACGTTATTATACACTTTTTTCCATATGTACATATGCGTTTTTCATCTTTCAAAGGAGATTTTTGAATAATTTTATGATAAAATGGTATAATCGCCATAAGGTACGTGTAATATGTGTTTTATGATTAAATCAAGTTTAATTTATCATGTTTTTATGATTCCAAGAGTTAATTCATGTTTTTCTGTTGTTATAGGGCAAAATGAACCATGTTTCTTGATCCAACACTCGTTCCAGCACTTGTTCCGGTACCCGATCTGGCACTCGTTCCAACACTTGTTCCAGTACCTGATCTGGCACTCGTTCCAACACCCAGTATTGCACAAAAACGCAAGGCGAGTTGGCGGTTATGGCATTGGCGGCCAGTGATGGACACATCGGGCACATGGGTTTTCTTCATGATCACCCCCTCCAGCTACTAAGCTCAAGACAACTCAATTTTAGTTGTCCAAAGAAGGCGATTATTGGCTTACTCTGTTTTGACAGTTAGAGCATCATTTATTGTAATTTGCCGAATTTAGAGGTGGTTCGACCCTCGTTCGACCCTCCTGTGGTCGACCACTTGGTTTGTAAATGTTATAAATACCACTGAGGTGGTCATATGATTGTTAAGTAGAATAACCAAGTAGCATAAGCATTAGAATTGCCAGAAAAACGATTTTGCTTTGTTTGAGTTTTTACATTGCCAGAATTATGCTAGAACTGCATTTTTGGATTTTTATGGTGAATTCGGCCTGCTAAGATCGTGGTGTGATTTTAGAGAGTGACCACGACTTGCTGGGGGCCCCACCAGCAGTCTGGTAACTCTCTTCATGTTTATTTATGCATTTCTTAATTTAATTGCTCTCTTTTTATTTTCTGTACATGCATGTTTTTATTATGCTAACTAGTTTGTTGTAGCTTAATTGGTTTAATTGTTTTGCAGGTTAGATGTTGATACAGATTA
>ML784894.1:165113-175310 GCA_009831015.1 Picea engelmannii | reverse complement strand
GGTTATGGGCACGCCAACCCCTAACCGCCTAGCACCTAGGCACGTGAGGTCCTCCATACGACCTTGCACAATGTAAAAAGGTGCTCCGTCTATAGGCAAATAAAGCCGTTACAAGTGGCGGGTAGGTTACAACCGTGTGAACCATATTTAATATACCAAACACGCCCATAGTACCGGAGCCATATGACAGGGTCATATGGTATATAGGTTATAACCACGGGCTATATTAAAAAACTCTCGCGCATCATTTAACAAAGGTATGGTCATATGTTTCAAAGTATAAAACCGTGGGTCGGGGCTAAGCCCCGACCCGACCCCTCGCCGTTTAAAACAATATGCAAATTCAAATACAATAAAGCTCGTATACATAACAAGGCGTAACCGGTGGTCCGTTGGTCAGGCGGACTTTATGAAGGCTCTATGCGATGGGGACGTCCGGAGGTTGAACCCCACAGACTCCAATATATTTTGAAAAACAAACCAATAGCAAATACCGGGGTGCCACGTGGCAGCCCATGACTGGGCCACGTGGCACCTTACCATTGATAAAAAAATATGCCACGTGTCAGATTCTGATTTGACCACACCTGCCAATCAGAATCTGCCACATCACCTCTGACATGTTAGCATACAGACTCTGCCACGTCAGTGTACAGACTCTGCCACGTCATCCTGTACGGACTGTACAGTCAGCGTCCCCTTTTTTCCCTGTTTGACATTCCGAATAGATTGCAATATCTCTCGTTCCCGACGTTCGTTTGAGACGAAACGAGTTGCATTGGGTTCACAACGACGAGGTCTACGCTCTCGTCCGGTTTGAAGAGATGCTAAGCACTTTGAATTTTGGAGCAAAATTTGATCCCCTGATCAAAAACCCTTCAAAGAGGACTAGGATTGGCTCTCGCAGACCATAAAATGAAAAGACCTAGAAGATGAAAAAAGGACAACCAAGAATCAACCTAAATCCCACAGAATAATGAGAAGACAAAGACAAGATAACAAATGATTGTAGCAGAAAATGGACTGAGGAAAAATTGAAAGGATAGATTTTATGTTTGAATCACTGTGATGGAGAAAATATCATTCTTTAATTGATTGTTGTTTTCTCCTTTATAGGTACATGTTGTGGTTGATGTGGCATAACTACTCTAACTGTTACTTGATTTTATGGTTCAGTAATTTCGATTAATGCCTAGTTCAACCATTCCTCAATGTATTCTCTTAAAGGTGCCACAATAATTTCATGTTTAGTTTTAATCTCAAATAACTGGCTTTCAAATTCCCTTAGATCTAGCTTTGATTGATGTAATGTGTCATCCACCTCAACATTTATGTTGATATACCAAACTCACCATATTTCAACTTCATCCTCAAAAAATTATATGGTTTCGGTAAAAAAATTATCCCAAGCAACTTTTAGTGTTTTAAGTTGTCCCATTAAACATTCTTTGGTTAATATCATGGTATCCATCAATAAATTAGGACTATTTATTTCCTTGGTAAGACTAACAAGTTTAAGACATAGATCACTCTTCCTATTCCTTAGGGCCTCGATTTCATTTATCATTTCTCTTAACTCTTTAATTCTCCTTAACCAACATGCATTAATATACTTCTTACGGTAAGATGAAGGAAGTTTTTCTTCCTTTATCCAGGCTTCATTTAAACTTGAGACTTTGGCTAAAAATGTATCTACAACTTCCTTGAAAAAACCTTCATCATTTTCCAAAATTGTCTGCAGATATTCTTTGAAATTCTCTATTCTAGAGGAAAATATAACAATACTTTGGGCAAGCTCCCAAATTTCCTTAATTATAGCAACTCTTTTTTGTATGGAATCACCAACATATTTTCTTATGACCTACAATAAATTTGATGAAACTTTGTATTTCATATTGATTTTGAGGATTTTTTCCATTTCAAGTATAGGTTGCATAGAACTTAAAGGTTCTGGAAACAATGGTGCTTGTATCAAAGCGACTTCTAATTATTTTACCCTTTTCTTTAGTTCCAAATTTTCTATTTCCATTTTGTCAATTGATTGTCTTAATGCATCTCCGATAGCTCCATGAAAGTCTGCAATTTTGGATGGTTCTACTCCATCCAAGTCAATCAAAGATTTCCATTTTTCAGATGACTTCTTATTCTTGGTATTAAATTTTTCTAGCAATAATTTTTTGGTTTCATGATTGTAAGTTATGTGGTGTAGAGTGACTGATTCCTCTTCAAATATCTCAGGATATCGAGTCATAATATCATTATCTATTTATGTTGTCTCTAACAACATTTGTGCATACCAGTCAGGTTCTTCAACGATCTCATCCATGTCCATCACACGGGGACTTTCCTTGAGTTCTAATGCATTTATTTCCACTGATGATAGATTTATTTTTATTTTTATGGGAGTGTATGCAACATGTATTTTCTCAATGATTTTCCTTGGTGGATTTTTATCTCCACTGTCATCTAAGCCTCCAACTTGTGTTTTTATGGTATCAATTCCATTGGTTCTTCTCTTCATTCTAGATGGGGTGCTTCTTTGAGACGTTGTCGACGAGTTAGGGTTTTGGTTTTGTTGTTTCTCCGCAGTGTTGTTTGTGTACTTCAATTGTACTGTTTACTTCTTCTGAATTGTTTGAATTTTTGTAGACCACTAGTTCATGAAGATACAAATTATCTCCACCGCCTTCTTGAAAATGTTCAACTTTGATGAAATGTGAAGAATAAATCACTAACTTCATATGTATAGTGAATTTTCTATCTGGTTCAAAACCTTCAACAAGTTTGGCTTCCTTCAAACCCATCTATTCATGATGTCTCGCCAACTCATTCAAGTGAGTTATATGTTTAACAATGCAACCCTTAATTTTCCATGGCAGGGGTATACATTGTCTTTTCTTTTTGTTATGGAAAAATGGGCCTAGGTTTTGTATTTCCTACAGAATTCTCCAACAAAGAGTTTATCAGTGAATTATTTGTACAAATCATACATCCCTTTTCTAGTGAGGAAGGAAGTTGCCTCTAAGGATAGCCTTGAAGTGCTTTGTCCAAATATTAACCTTTTGAAATATGAGATGAAATTGTTGTGAAATGGGTAGAAACTGTACTGGGATTTATGTCTGTACAAAACTGAATATCACACATAAACTGGTTCTAACTTAAAATCCACATGTTTTCCCGAGGCAAATCTTCAAAAACATGGCCATAAGCAATGGAAAAAATTAGGTAAGAAGCCATATAAAATTTATGGGTCTTTTTGAGGTTATTCAATTGGAAAAAAAATTCACTTGAGACGAGATAACCCCAATCGATTATATATTTTTCTTGCAGAGCACAACACATAGAATATATAACATTTCTTGTTACAAACATAGTAGATTCCAAATCGAGAATGTGGGAAATTAACCAAGAAAATTCTCTATACGGGTATTTTAGCAAATTTACTTTGATTCTAGAAGTACTAGGGTTACAAGTTGGATCTTCCAAATAGTTTCTCAATAGTTTGGTCCCTCCCTTATGCTGCTTCAAAAATTCAACACCTTCCTCGCTCTTGAATTGCATAGTCGGTGCAAGGAGTCATAACATTTTAGAAAAATGTTGAAGGAGCTAGAGAAATGGGTTGATAACCTTGCATTTGAATTATTATTTGTTCATGAACAAATTTATCTACACACCATTGAACAATCTCTTTCATATCAATTACTTCCAGAACACATCGTGCCAATGCTAATCCTGAGGTCCAGATTAAGTTTGTATTCTTCTCAAATGGAGGAAGGTACTTGTAGTACTTGTATTCCTTGGACCATTGGACCTGTTGATTTTTGTGACCCAGTGTGTGCATTGTATCTCCAAAAAATACTTCCATGTTTTTACTTGGCAAATTTTCTGCTTTTTACAAAGGTGGAGCTATTGTCGATACTTACAGGTTGGCATTTTTATTTTATTTAAATTCCACTGTGTACTACCTTGGGAACTCAATCAACTGTTGATCATGCTTTAAATGTCACCAGTTGTCATGGGACTTGTATTTATTGTGACTCTTAATTGTTGCATTGTGCATTAATAACGACATTATGCTTTTACGAGTGGTGGATGATGTGGAAGGGGTAATTAATTTGATGGGAAATGGTGATGTGATGGTATGATGGATGAAAAGTGTTAAGTATGGAGGTGTAAAATGATGCATGGGAAATTCTAAGAGTATAACATGGAATTGTGAAGTTGCGGACATAAATTCTTGTGTAATAATCTTCGGGAAAGGGTGACAATGTGCGCATTGAAATTGATAATATGGTTAAGCATTGGGAGAAATGCAGACTTGCAGACGTACAAACCTACTAGAAATGGAAAAGTGATGGGGATGTTATAGAAAGATTTTCCTCACCCCATGCAACTTTCTCAGAAGGCCTTTTCCATTTCCCTATGCAGACTTGAACTCCCTTGTTCACTTCCTAGAGCCAAAAAATCATATTTTTCCATATATACGCACCCTAATGACTATACAACATGTGTGTACGTAGGTTGCACCTTTACATCCTGCGTACATCAGGTTTTGTGCCCAAAATTAAAATTTGTGTCGTGTTTCCATGTCACGTCACAAAATCCATGATCCTTGACCTTCCATATATTGGAAATGTTTTGACTCGACCCTTCAGTTCCATTTGAAGGCTATAAATTGGGCCATATCTAAACCATTAAAAATGAGAGAATTCAACTTTTGAGAACAAAGATACTCTGGAGAAATTCCACTTCACATTGAGTCTGCATCCCTTTATCCTTTAAAATATGAACACATTGTTCAACCCCCAAGCTCTTCCTTCTTTAATGGAGAACCTCATTGTCTCCTTTATATGAGCTTGCCTTTGGTGGAGTATTGAAGTGGTGGAGGCCCAGCTAGAGGGACTTACTTTCTCGGTTTCTATGTGTGTTGTTACAAAAGTTTGTCACTTATACACTTATGTTGATCATTTTTAATAGAAATACTCTTTTCTCGTCCAATTGATATCTTGCAAATATTTGAATTATTATTCCATGGGCATATTTGTCATGAATGTTAATGGATTATGCTATTTTATATGGTAACATTATATAGTATCACCATATGCTTGTGTATCTTGGTTGTTGAGGAAAATTTGTAGGTATAAATCTTTGAGTTGTGTGCTCAACGATGGTCTTCATCGAACTTCCGGACAAGGTAGGCTCTTGATATTTTCATGTTAGCATTTCATTTGTATAACATACTTGGGATTAGAGTTGATTTTTGCATGTCATTCTGTCTATTGTGGTTTACCCCATGCCATAAAGTGATTTTCCTCGCTACATGGGAGTAAGGAAATCCGCTCCATAATGAGAAATATGGCTAAGTATGAAAAGAAGTGAAAAGTGGAAAATGAATGCGGACGCCTAGACTTGTGGATGTGCAGATACCTAAGAAAGAGTTGAGGGATGGTATGTAGCTCCATGTTCACATTGCTTGAATTAAATAAGCACCAAAATAAAATGGAAGAGAAAACAAAGTAAGTGTTTTGCTGAGTATGGGGTTGTAGACCTGGGTAATTAAAAAAAGAGTTTAAGAATTGTTATGGAGATCCGCATCCATGTTTTTGGAAAATGACTAAGTGCTTGGAAATTTTTTGATGTAAGAGAAAAGAGAAAAGTAGGCGAAGAAAAGTGTAAAATAAATCCTAATAGTAACTACATAATGATACTAGACTGGTTAAAAAAAATGGATCAACATGGAAAATCCTTCTAAGTGGGAGGACTATATCCATTTAGTTGAGTTTGCATACAAAAATGGGTATCAAGAATAATTGAAGATGATCCCATTTGAAGCATTGAATGGAAGAAAATTCAACATGCTAGTAAGTTGGGATAACCCAATAGACAAAGTTGTGATTGGGCTAGAGTTGTTAAAGGATATGGAAGAGCAGATGGTAAAAATCAGGCAGAATTTAAAAGTTGCACAAGATTGGCAGAAGAGATATGCTGACAGAAAGAGAACAAATAGAGAATTCAAAGTGGGAGAGTATGCATTTTTAAAAGTTAAATCCAAGAGAAGCTCGCTGAAACTATGAAGTTGCCCAAAGTTGCCAGCAAGATATTGTGGTCCTTTTGAGGTATTAGAAAAGATAGGACCATTTTCATACAATGTAGCATTACCTGCATCCATAAGAATTCATAACGTGTTCTATGTATCTTTCCTAAAAACGTATGTACCTAATTGGCGCAGACCCCCAACCCTCAGATCGAGGTCCGCACAAGATCTTTCAATTTCGGCCCTTTAGAGTCTGATTGGCTCTTTTATTTCCTCTCGAAAATTATTTACACACCCAACTGAGTGTATTTAACAGGTCCTTCTGAGTTATTCTCATGTGATATTTGCACTGGCATGAACTCCATGATCAACACCCAACTGACATTGGGACTTTCCCCTTTTCCTTTCTGGATACCGGATTTTGCGATTTCGCAAATCCTGATGTCGAGCGCCTTACCTCTTCGACCTCCGAAACCCAAAACACCAAACCCTAGACCCTTCTCGCCACTGAATTCGGCTTTCCACTCATCGTGATTTCGGGAGTTGCGATGATGTGCAACTCTATCTCTTGACTCCTAGAGTCCCAAAATCCAAAGTACTGAAATCCCAAAAGTCCACTCTAAGTCCTGTCGTGCTTCGTGACTTCGGGATTTTCCCTTTACTGCTCCTCGTTCCTTATCATCAGTATTTCTGGTATGCCAAACCCCGAAATACCGAAATGTTGGTATCCCACTTCCAAGGAGATCAACGGTTGTGGATATCTCCTTGATCCGACGGCTGGCGCAATTTCGCGTACCGGGAGTTCGTGATGCTTGATCTCGAACTCTTTACCTCCTATACCTTCCGGACCCCGAACTACCGAAATGCCGAAATGGTTTTCTTTCCTCGGGATTTCGCGAACCGAGAGTTTGAAACTCTCGATTCTAAATCACTGTCTCCTCGATATCCCAGATCCTGAAATGTCGAAATGTCGAAACGCTCCTCCAAAGGTATTTCACATTTCGCAATTTCAGAGCTTCTTATGTGGAGCACTTTACTCCTTGTCAACAGGAATGTCGAAATGTCGATTCCTAAGATTCTTAAAAATATCCTGCTACGACTTTTGAATTCGGGCTTTCCTCCCCCCTGTGTCCCGATCACTCGTCCTCAGGACCTCCGAAACCCTGAATTCCAAAGTTCCAAAATTATGACCTTGTCACTCTTCGCCTTTATACACAAAAACTCTTTTCATGTTTCGGGGATTTGATCAACCAAAGGTTTCGTCCACACTACGGACTTATGACCCTCGAAATGCCGAAATGATCTTGACGGTCCAATGACCGAAATCAATGGTCCACGTTAAATCCTGCCTTTCGAAGCTAGGTCTGTCCAACGCTTAACTTCCCCCACAAATTTCTTGGGTCCTACGGTCCTCGCTATTTCGGGAGTTCTCCTTGGAGAATTTCGATCGTTCAATTTCCTCCTCAAGAACCTCTAGCTCAAAATTGACTCTGTGATCCTTCTCTGGGGCATGACTTATGCACAATGACTTGAGCTTCCTGCTTTCTCTTGAATGATTCAAGGCCCTAACCCTTCTGAGCTTTCTTTGCAAACTTAGGTCTTCAAGGAGACTCCTGCACGCACTCCTTGTAGAAATCCTTCAAATACTTCAGCGTACTTGAACTCCCGACTCTATGCACTTTCTCTGCAACAATAGTCCTTCAATCTCTCAACCTTAGTTGATAAGTTCTAAGGTATCGACCAACCTGCGCACACCTTGCATGGATTTTGTGCTTGTCTTGCACTTCTACTGAAATGAGAACAACGGTATCCCTCCTGAGCTTTCAGAGATAAACTCTGAACCTTCGTCAACACACTCCTTGCAGATGTTTCAATACACTCCTTACAGGAACTTCTCACTCAGGAAGAGAAACAATTGAAACTCATTCTCTTTCTCTCTCAGAATTCAAACATTCAACATGAAATCATACATTCACACACCGCATGATAAAAAATGCATAACAGAGAGAGTAAGAAACTGTAAGCAGACCATTCACCATGTATAGACAGAAAACATCATAACACCATGAGTCTGAATCAAAGCTTCATATATTAATTCAAGCTTCTGTACATGGGTTCTCCTCTACAATTCTTCTACTACAACTCTCTTCTTCTCCATGCTAATGTGCTTAATGATCTAATTCTGATTGATACAATGATACAAAGACGAGGGTGTCTATAGTCATTTTCCCTCCTCTTCCTAAAACTATCTAATCTAGAATTTTAAATCTACCTACTTTCATTAACTAGGCATAAATGCCTTTTACATTGACAGACGAGAGAAAATCGCTCATGATCTGTTTTACATCCTCCAAGATATAAATGCAAGGTACGCCTTCTAGCTATTACATTAATATTTCAAAAACATTCCAAAATGCGAAAATGTGTGTTGCGCTTTCCATCTGTCTTCTGCCTTCATGCTCGCTTGGCTGGTTACTTGTGATGCTCCTACATCATACTCCCTTTCTTGAAAATTTTCATGAACTCATATTCATGAGCTCTTGCACGGTCTATCCATGCTTCTGAATCTTTGCATCACTAATCCTAATCATGTGGTTGATTGGAATGTGATCCAGGTGGAACACGAAGGTGTTTTCAGGTAGAACCAGTGTACATCCTAGACTGAAAAATCAAAGTGGTCAGGAACAAATTCATAGGATTGGTAAATGTTCAATGGACCCATTACGGTACTGAAGATGATACATGGGAGCACGAGGAAACTGTGCGGGAAGCATACCGGAAAATTCTTGAAAATTTTGAAGAAAATTGAATGAACATTTGTACACAAGTGAATGATGACTCCATTTCGACAACTGAAGTTCTTGGAGACACAATTTTGAGATTTCCTATCCAACCAATGTGTGGGTTGAGGCAAAAAGGGAATTGTTGGTTGGAATTGTTGCATGAGTCGTTAAGTTGCAGAATTATCATGTATTTTGATGTAATGTTTTTATATATGTCAATGTGTAAATTGTATAGTTATGTGCACTGAAAACATTGAAATTTGTAGGGGGAGGGGAATGTAACATCCCTATCTTCAAACCCTAAAATAGCGATAGATATGTTGTATATGTAATATATGGCCAAGAGACGAGTGATGTATATTGAAAATATAACATATGGTCGAGAACCAAAGCGATGTAATATGTAAATGATGTAAATTGAATATAATGAATAAAATGTATTGCCAATTGTAGATGAATATAGATGAATATTTGGGGGCTACGTATCCACAAGAGAGGGTAGGGGTTCAAGGGGGAGAGTTACCCATTTATATTAAACCAAAACCCATTTCCTACTTTTCTCTAAATTATCCTTTCCATGAACCTTCCATTAGTTGTTGAGTGTTCCAGAGCCCAATCATTGAATTCACGTAAGAGGGTTGGTGTGAGAGTCACTTCCCATAATTATTAAGAGCATGGGGGGATGAGTACAATAAAATTAGAGAAGAGTGCAAGTCAAGCAATCAAGATAAAGGGAATGTATTCGTATGGGTTGGAGACTAGATTTTGCACATTCACGTTTTTGCATAGAGAGTTGTTTTTACATGGAGTTTTCTGGCCATTAATGGAGTTCTGAGTGTGGGACCTTGTAGGAAGTTGTTGTGGACATGTTTGGCTATTTTTTGTAGCTATAATTTCATGGAGGAAGAGTCCATGTGCCTTGGAGCGATGAGTTGTTCAATTTTTTTCCAATAAGCATGTGTTTTGGCTACTGGGTGAATTTGTGTTGCAACTGTGGAATTCCTGAAGTCCCAACAAGTAGAATTCATGTCCAACCTGTGTTGGAAGTACTGGAGGGGAGTGGAAAGGCTCTAGGGATTGTGAGAAGTGAAGGGGGATTCCATCCCTTGGGTTGTGTAGGTTGAGGGGAAGTGTGTTGTTGGATTGGAATTAGTTGAGAGTTAACTATTGAAAGGGGGACATTATCCAGCCTTAGAGACCTCAGTCTCTTGTGGATTCATAGCCCCATATCGAGGGTGTCTTGCCATTGATATATGGAAAAACAAGGATATAGTTGGGAGGAACGTCCGTCCTCTACAGTGGGTTGCACATTTTATAAGATAAGTGTTCTATTTGATATGTTTACTCATGTATAATGTTGATATATATATATATATATAT
>ML784894.1:150577-164914 GCA_009831015.1 Picea engelmannii | reverse complement strand
ATATATATATATATATATATATATATATATATATATATATATATATATATATATATATATATGTTGTGCATCTACTTTAAGTTATCTCGGTTAATGTTGCTTGCTCTAAGTAGAATGGTGCATTTAAATAACTGTTTATATGGTTGAATGTTGTTGTATGTTATTTAGTTGTTTCTATGCACAAGTGAGCAATTGTATTTACGTTTTTATTGAGCATGGACAACTAAATGAGTTTGTATTTCATGTCGTGTGTTATCTTCCACATTTTAAATTGGTATCAGAAATTTTTAGTGAGTTGTTTTAGCAGTGGCGTGACCGAGCTGGGGGTTGGGTACATTACATCTTAAATATAAGGCACTAGAATTTCACATAACATAAGTCCAAATAACTCTAGTATTTTTCCACAATGACCCATGGGTCATGAAATTCTACATAACCAGAGATGACTTTACATATTGTATGCAAGGAAACTAAATGATAACTAATGCAGAATTGGAGGAGATGATTGCATTTATAAATTTCCTTGTCTAGGAGAGAGAAGGCATGCACATTGAGACGATACCCAAAAAACTCCCGACTTTTCCCACAATTACCAAGAAACAATGAATTTATAAACAACCCAAGACAATTTTGACAGATGTATTCTAGTTATTATAATTTTGACCAACCCGAGTTCTAAGGAGAGAGATAAAAATGATATTTACCTTACCTAGAAGGGAATGAGCTCCCATGATGATAATGAGTTGTAGTGTAGGATCTGATGAGCACTCAACACACCCTAAAAAGACTCTTTCATTTTTTGATTTTTTGGGTATTAGTTGATCTTTTACATTGTCTGACTCGACTTCATTTTTGAGAAATGTTTTGTCTTTGCTTATTCTCATGACTCTCATCACCTATTCAGGTTTGTTGAACTTATGAAACCCCTCAAATAAAAAGGCCTTAACACCTGAATAAATAATCGACAGCTAAAACACTTCACCCGACGCGCTCAGAGTCAGCATCAGAAGGAATTCAAAGAAGGAAAAGAACCTCTTGAGAAACCTCAGTCACCGAGCGCCGATCTTCATCGGCATCGGTAAAAGGAATTTTTTGTTTGTGTCAAGTATTGCATAAGGATATCGCCGATGGTCGATTTCCCTTCGACATCGGAAAAATATGAGGGGGATAGATGTTAACGAAGAGATAAAATATATCGCCGATAGCTGATGCCCGACACCCTTATCGGAATCGGGGAAAACCTAAAAGGATCACAACAAACATTCTGACCACACTAAAGGTTATTCTCGATCGCCAATCCCCGATGCGTTTTTCGGCATCGAGGCTTTTTCGAGGGAGCTAATGCAAAGAAATATCTTGATAGGTATATCATCGATCGTCGACCCTGGATATTTTTTTGGCATAGGCAAGCTAAGGTTTGTTTTAGAACGAGTAACTTAAGGAAAGTCTCGACTCCGATTAATACACGAGAATTAGGTCACCAGTCTTCAATGCCACATGTCTTTACAACATTGGAGAATCGTACGGTCTAGTTTTACCTCGAGTCATTCTTGGTTCCCTAAGTCTGAGTCACACCTCCAAGTCAACTTTGCCACATTAGCATTGTACGGTTAAATTTATCGGCATCAGAGTTTTTTTGCAGAAATACATCAACAAAAACGTTCATAGAACATCCCCTATCCTCGATCCACCCACTGAGAGAGTGACGATGGGACATTCTAGCATTAGATACAATAGGATTTTGAGCATTTAAGGAGATAATTAATACCAAATCCCGCATTAGTTGCTACCTCGTGCACCAATCAGAATAATCGTTTGAAATCACCGATATACCAAATCACCACCCGCACCTTCGCCGTCAACCCACGATGAATTTAAGTTATGGATATTCAACAACAAATTTGTTAAAATTTCACTTATAACCTGAATTGAATGGTTGATGCGACACGATAAGTTCTTCCCTGTTTAAATTCTCTTGAGTTATTGTAAATGAAATCATTCTACACGCGGGGATATTTCAGAGCCTTCAAAGAAGCAAGACGAGTAATTCGAAGGCTGCAAAGATCCCGTGAGTATCAAAATAACCAGGTTTTAGAAAGCTTTACAGGTATGTATCCTAGTCTGTAAATTTCACATGGATATAATCTATATGCTTTTATTCGGTTTTGTTTTTTACACAGTATTTGAAATTTTATTTTGAGTTGCAGGAACAAAATCGCCAAGAAATCCAACCACTAGATAATCATCGAGGGCACCGAAGTTGAAAGAACCAGAAGTAGGCAAAGGCTCTTCTCCAGGGGCTGAAAAACAATTGGAATACACTCTGAGGCTGGAACCTGTCATTAAGACAGCAACGAAGAATATTTTCATCCAACCTCCAGCCTTCGGAGATACAGAGGCAAGCACAGGGTCCAAGATGGCACTCCCACATTAGGGAGAACTCTTTAACAAGATCAGCTAGGAGGAATATCTGGAATAGGTCCCATACAATGATCCATATGTAAGAGCGCTCGAGGACGAGGTGTTCCCAAACATCTGATGGTCGTACCTACATATGGTGGCAAGAGGAACCCCTGTTTTTCCTTGTATTGAAGTCCTGAACTGGCTCATCGACCACACAGACACACATAAATGTTTAATAAATGATGACAATGGTGGGTGTGTTGGACTGTTCCTTCCGGTAGAAGTTCATAAATACTACAAACTCAGAGACCCCGAAGAGCATCAAAATATAGATTTCATTGTGAAGTTCTACAAATTCTACGACACCAGCCGAGTGATGGCCTCATGGTGGAGGGAAGACAAGAAGTTCACCAACCGGAGCACTGGCTGGTATGGGATGACCAACTTAAGAGAGCCATACATCTATTTAATGGCTCTCATCTGCCAATTATATGGAGAGAAGGAATGCTCAAGATTTTTAGAGGCATGGATGCCCTTGGCTTACACAATGGCGATCTCTGGAGTGGTTTCAACTTGGGAGCAATAATTTATAAACAACTGAGCATCTGTGTACAACAAGCTAAGGCGTTGAAGGAAGGAGAGAAACCATATTTCTACATGGATTCATACTTGCTCAATGCCATGTGCGCCAGAAACATCTTCGTCGGCATGAATCTAAGATAGCATGTTGCAGAACTCCTGGTCCACATCTACTTCAGTGTTCTATGGGAAAACAGGTACAAGAAGTCTTACTCTCTCATCTACGATGAATTCATCACATGAATTTTTTTTTTTTTTTTTAAGAAGGAATGCCCGAGACTATCGGTTGTATCCAAGAAAATGATATCCAAGGTAGGCCATTGGTACTTGGACAAGTGCGACACCTACATCAGGGTGTTCGGGGCCACCAGAGCACCACATCTCCTACCATATCATGTCCCAGATTGACTTGTAGTAGGAGAAATATTCTATAAAACCATATTGCAAGGCGACAACGCCACCCTTTTCAAGGACAAGAAGTGGGTGTTCATACCCTATGGTTTCCATGTAAGGTTATACTTGGTAAAGGATACCGCTCAAGAAAAAAAAGGAGGGATAAGCCAAATCTAGTTCAGATTCCATATGGGCCAATTCCACAAGCACGATCCAA
Source organism: Picea engelmannii (assembly GCA_009831015.1). Lineage (NCBI taxonomy): Eukaryota > Viridiplantae > Streptophyta > Pinopsida > Pinales > Pinaceae > Picea > Picea engelmannii. Next base: position 161,322 of record ML784894.1, on the reverse strand, counting down.
AGGGATTGGTCTTGCAACATGCTTCACAAGTGTCGTCCTGCTGGTCGTACACCCACGACAAATTTGAAGACAAAGCCTTCACAGAAAATTCCCAAGACTGGGATGAGGTGGTACAAAGGATGGCCGACCCAAAAATGACCAGGGTTAGGGCCATGATCCTAGATGAACATGCGACATAAATAGAACAGTTGGCTCAAGAGGCCCTCAAATCCAGGGAAGAAATCAAAGCGACAGAGGCAACAAAAGTTCTCGTGGTGGCTCCAGTGCAGAACATGGGATTTCTTATGACACCGGAGGCACAGGAAAGGGTATTTCTCATGATTGAACAAGCACAATGAGTGATTGATCAGATGCAAAATGACTCGGACCTCATAGGAATGACAAGGTTCCCCATCAACAAACCAGATGAAAGCTGGGCAGGTCCAAGTGGCCCTAAGCTAATACAAATTGACAAAATCGACGGGTTAGATAACCCTGAAGTTACAACACCACAGGACAAATCACCAGGGGACGTTTAAGCTTATCTAGAGATAGAAAGAACATCAAAGATATCAAGTGCACCAAACCTCCTCCATGACTTGATAACAATCTATGATGATGAGGAAATTTCGAAGGTGTCCCTAGTGATTCTGGTGTAGATCCCACAGGAAAAGGAGCCCGAGAAGGCATCTTCCCCAACTCCCGATGCTCAAATTCAGGGCCTTCCATAGAATAACTAGGAGGTCGAAAGTGTCTTAGAAACTGAGCTACTTGATGTACCAGAGACCCAAATGGATAGTCTAACGGACAAGCTAGGGTCAGGCGAACAAAATGAAGAAGTTCCACAGCAGGAAATTGACATCTCAACAACCAATTATCAATTGGGTACCGAGCCTACCCCTAATGCTTCAATTTCAACCTGTACTCGACCTCCCGATGAGAAACAACTAGAGACCGGACCTTCGGAACACACGAAAGAGGTTCAAGAACCCAATCTTGAACATATATACATCATTGAAAGCCTAGGAAATATGCTTTCCTGGGGAGATCAGCAAATCCCCGAACCCGTGGATGAAGTTGTTGATATATAGGCCATCTCCTATGACTGGAAAAGGAAATCTATCATGAAGAGAACCACCAAGAAGAGGAGGATTAGTCTATATCACTCCATCCTCATCACCACAGAGGAAAAATTGATTAACACAGAGCATGCCAAGACATCCAAGCTTATCAGCGCAGGGATAGAAATCACAGATGCCACCTTGGACAGAGAGAAAAGGGATGAAGAGGAGTTGGACACTGCACTGAAGGAGTTGGAACATCTACTCCATGTGGAGAAACAATACCAGGATACCACATAGGCCGCGGTGTTCCTGTGAAGCGAATTCCAGGAGGTCTACAGTAATTTTAAGAATGAGCGGCACCTATTCACTACAAGGATAGTCGAGTTTCAAGAAGACACCCTCATGGTACTGGCAACATGAAAGGATATGGAAAGGTGGTATGAGAAATCACACCAAGTAGTGGAAAGGATCGACTACATCAGCGCGATTCAACAGGGCCGAGATGCCGAAGAGCACGACATCCAGTGACTAAGGGAAAGCAACATCGGCCGCATAAAAAAGTCGGTCGAATACTAGGTGAAAATGGCCCAAGAACCTCATCGATAAATCCAAGAGAAATGGGCCAAGTGCAAAAAGAAATGGACCAAGATCAACCGGGCGATGAGAGACATCGGCCTCCCTGAATTCAACACACCCAATGACTTTGTCGACTTGCGTGACATAGTCAAATTACATGCCAAACAAGACTCATCGTGGGCTGTAGAGATAGCAAAGATGGCGAACATGGCGCCAGGTCAAGTGCAACAGTTTATGGAACACCCGATCAAGGCTTGAACCATACTGCATCATTTAAGTGATAGAATAGTCAAGTATCAGGCACAGGCAGTAGAGATAAGAGAGATCCGTTCAACCCCAATGGAACAACACATATTCTCGTATGCCAACACATGCGAGGATCTCTTCATCAAATGGTCAAAGTACGAGAAGAGTCATTCACTGAAGTGAGATCATTTGATGACTCTTAGAAGACTGAGAGATGAAATCTCCATGTGGTGAGTTTTTGTTTTACTTAGCTGCACTTTTGATAGTTATTTTTAGTTAATAATATGTTATAAATAAGAGGATCGACCTATTAACAGAGGTCGATGGTTGTTGCAAATACCCTCATTTTTGGATTTGTAAAGAACTATTTTGGATCTACCTTAATTGAGAAGTCTTGTTTAGGACCAGAGACAAGTTTGTGTTTTTTATCAAAAGCGTGTGTGATTGGATCTGAAGAAGAATTATTTCTGATTTTATCTCATGAATGGATGTTATAACGAGTAAGAGCCTTTGAATATGTTGATAAGTTATCTGATTCAATATTTTTACAGTTCTTGTCTTTAATCATGAAAAGTAAATCATTATGTTAATATGTGATTGATTATTAGAGTTAAGAAAAATATTTTTCTTGCTATCGTTTATTGCATGTATGTTTTCTCCTGATAATTATATCTCAGTCAATAATTGGAACACCGACAGGTTAATGTATTAGTAATAGGCTTGTTGTAGGTGTAAGAATAATTGTTTGTATGCTTGAGTATGAGGGTTATCCTGAGCTCAGCCTTCTTCAGTGTTTAAGATTTCCCACTTTGTTACCCAATTGGTTTATACCGGATTTTATCTTGTATCGGTCCCACCTATAAGAGAAAATAAAAAAAGAGAATGTTTAAACTGAAGGAGGAGCTTTCATAAGAAAAACGTAAAGCCCATTGATTAATTGGTTGGATCGTGAGATCTGGAGAATGATTCCACCATTAAACGTTGTAGAGTCTAATTGGGCCTTGGTGGCGGGTTTGGTTCCTACTGTTGAGTTAAAGGGATTTAGGACCCCTCAACAGAATTGGCACTATAAGGAGGTCCTAAAGAATGAATGGCTGACAATATTTCTTACATAATGTTTTACACAACCTGTAGATTCAAAACAACCCACATGCATGGATAGTAATTCACAAGACAACCCACACACATTGAGTACTCCTGAAATGAATAACTCACCCCAACAAGAGGAAGAACATATATTCCCTGAGATACCCTATGCTCTTCCTCATGAGGAGTGAACCAATTCAGAAGAATCACAAGAGCTTACACCCAACAGATCGGAGCACTGCCCTTAGCTTCGTTACTTGTTTGTAGAAAACAAGTAAGCATAGCAGTGGTTGAAACCCTCGACCAGGTTTTTGTGCACACATTAGAAGTCCTGATAGATTTTTCTCTCACCGAAATAAAACATACTCTTAATCTAATCCCCGAAACACCAGCCGACAACTTCTCCGAGCTCGACAATTTTTCCGACTAGGAAGGGTTTAACTCTGAATGCTCAGTTTCGGGATCAGAGGATATATAAGATAACAACAATCATAATCAAGAAAGGGGAAACCCACCTCAGAGTAATCAACCTTGGTTGACCAAATATTCTCTGGCCATCCCTGGACAAGTACATAACCTTCCTCGACATCCAGAGAAGTTACTCCCTAAATTTGACCTTGAAACCTTAGGATTTCCTGAAGACCATATCAAAAATTCATACTAGTTATCAGACTGATGAATGTTCAACACAAAAACGTAGTATGCAGGCCTTTCCCCTACACTTTTGAAAATTCAGCCTCCACGTGGTATTTTAAATTACATGTAGGATCCATAACTAGTTGGACGAAGTTTCAAAATGATTTTATAGATAAATTTGCAGAAGAAACAACTACAGGAGATTTGATGGCCGAGTTGTTTTCTGCTACCATGAGTTCAAAGGAGAAGGTTAAAGAATTTAATCAACGTTCACCACTATCCTAAACAAATTTCAACCTGAAGCTAAACCTACTAAGGAGTTGCAAATCGAAGTATATGCTAATGCTCTCCCTGCTTGTATTTCCATGTTTGTGAAGAGGGTTTCCAAAACAACCTTAGCTAAGAATTTTGAAGAAGCCAAAACAATAGAGTTCCAAATGAAGGGATGTAAAGAAGGCAGGTCTCATTAGTTAAGAAGGAAGTTCAACCTCCGCCTAGAAGGGGACTCCTGTTGACTAGACCCCTAGGGAAACAAACAAAACAAGGTCCTGAAAAGGGAAGTGGAGACATAGAATACCTACAACGCATGGTTAATAAGTTGTCGAACAAAATCATAGACATGAAGAGAAGTTCAAGGGAAGGAAACCAAGGCTAGAGGCCCTATAAACCCTTTTTTTAAATAAATCCACCTTTCAAAGCAATTGAACCTCCCCTAGCTAACTTGAACATCGATATGGGAAATGTAGCATCTGACTCTTTCTGTACCTATCACCAAGAAAAACACTCCAAAAGAGACTTCCCACAATGTGTTCATGCCATGAATTTGATGGCCAATTGGTTTCTAGATGAGGTTTCCCTAACTGAACAATCAAGCGGCTCAGTTATCAATATTGTTGATTAGGAATAATTTGATCCACTAGAAGAAACAACCATGTTAATATGGGACCCTGACCTACCAATGCCTTTCGATGACCTATTTGAGGTTCAAGAACCACCCACAGAGGTCTTGGTTGTGCAAACACAAAGTAGGGGTCAACCTGTCTCAAACGATCTTACTACTACTCAAACTTCGGGAGGAAAAACAACTCTTGATAACTCGAAAGAACCTTTTTTCCCCCGAATAAACCCTATAAACATACATACACGAGAATCGTCTAAGATAGACTACAACATAGTAGAAGATCTGAAAAAGTTGAAGGAAAACATATTGGTCATGGACATGTGTAGATCCCTCAGCAAAGGGAATTCTGTTACAAGTATTGAAATCATTAGAAAATTCTACAACAAGAATTGACCAAGGAGGAAATATAAATCCCACGGATCTAAGAAATAAACCAATTGTGAACGTTTGCTTTGAATATAAGAAGGGAAAACCTTTTGTCCCACTGTTCCTTTTGACATTTGAAGTCTTTAACAAAAACCTCCATAATTGTTTGGTTGACTCAAGAGCATCCTCCAATGTTATGCCATTGTCTATTTGCAAAAAATTGAACTCAGTCCCTCTCAAAAGAAATAAACATGTAATACAACTAGACAAAACCCAGGTGAAGGTTATGGGAGACCTCAAATATGTAATGATCATAATAGCGACACACCCTAAATTTGTGCAAGTAATTGACATCATTGTAGTAGATGTCCCAAAAGCTTATGGATTGTTATTGAGTCAAGATTGGTCTGAGAAGTTAAACAGATACTTTAGTACAGAATGGGCTCACCTTTGGCTGCCTCTAAAGGGACACACAAATATGACCAGGATCGACAGGGAAAGATATCTAAAACATACTATCACCGACTTAGAAACCCTTAATGAAACCTCATCGGAATATTTCCCCATGCTAGGCAATTATTCCTGTGACTCCGATTCTAGGAATTTCTCCCCCCTCTCATCTAATGTCCCTCTTACTCAAAACTCCAAAATGATTTTTCAAGAAAACTTGTCGACAATGATAGAGGAAACCCTTTTATGTCAAGGACCTGCGTTAGAAATCATGGAACAAGTAGGGGGAAAGGATGAAAGAGGTAGGAAAAGGGAAACTAACAAATTTTTCTCACTAATTTGGACCTTATACTTTGATGGATCTAAATCACAAGAAGGGTCAGGGGTAGGGTGCATCCTCATTAACCCAAAGGGTAAACAAAGTTTCCTATCCTGTAGACTAGAATTTGAATGCACAAACAACACCACCGAGTATGAAGCTCTATTACAAGGGCTAAAGAAAGCCATATAATTAAACGTTAAATAATTGAAGGTTTTCGGATATTCTAAAATCATCGTTAGACAAGTAAGGAACACTATACACTGCAACTCTCCACACCTGAAGAATTACCAATAGGAAGTGCACAGGCCAATAGAGCATTTTGAAGCCTTCAACATTACAGTGATCCCCATAACAAAGAAAATTCTTGGTGATTCTCTCGCCACCGCTGCCTCATGGCTATCACCTCTAGAAGACTATGAAGCCTCCCGGTTTACTGTGGAGCTACTCTACAAACTATCAATGCCCAATAATATTTCTAATTGGAAGGTCTTTGAAGGAGATGAATAGATCATAATTTTTTTTACCAATCAGGATCATTTTAAAGACTTTTATATTGACGATGAAGTATTCCAAGAGCAATTAGAAGAAATTGATCCTCATATAGATCAACCGACTGACAAACCAAGGTTCCACATGATACCAAAAGGGGTAGCTAATTTAGAAAACCTTTTTGACTTAAGAGAAAGATTCAAAGGGTCAACCAACACAAAGATGGGGAGTTCATGTCCCATGCATGAAACTATAAATCTGGGAACCCCAGAAAACCCCAAGAATATAAATCTTGGCAAGGCAGTATCTAAAGAGGAAAGGAAGGCATATCTCAATATTTTCGGACAATATAAAGATGTTTTTGATTGGTCCTACCAAGATCTAAAAAATTATGATACTTGTATCATTCAACATACTATCCCATTAAAACCTGAAGTGAAACCCTTCCAACAGAAGTTCTAGAAGTACCACCCATCCCTGAAACCTTCCATGTGTCAGGAGTTAAAGAAACTACTAGATGCCAAAATTATCTTCCAGGTTAGACACTATGCATGGGTAGAAAATTTGGTTCTTGTGAGGAAAACATCCGGGGAGATCCTCCTATGCGTAGATTGTAGAAACCTCAATAGAGATTCAGAAAAGGAAAACTACCCAGTACCACCAATGGAGCAACTCTTACAGACCGTGTCGGGCTCTGAGATTTTCTCCCTGTTGGACGTTTTTTCAGGATACAACCAAGTGCTAGTTTCAGAGGAAGACCATTTGAAAACTACCTTCTGAACCAAGTGGGGAACCTTCACTTATAAACATATGCCCTTTAGGTTAATCAATGCATGGGAAACCTTCAAGAGGGCCATGTACATAGCGTTTCAAGGACTAATCAACAAATGTGTAGTAGTTTATTTGGATGACGTGATTGTGTATTCAAAGAACAGAGAAGATCACATCCAACATTTAACCCAGATTTTCAAAAGGTGTAGGAAATATGGTATATCCTTAAACCCTAAGAAAACTATTTTTGGTGTCAAGGAAGGTAAGTTGTTAGGCCACATTATGACTAAGCTTCCATTACCCCACAACAAAAAGGCTATGCAATCATTCTTTGGGAAAATCAATTTTGTGAGGAAATTCACCCTCGATTTCCCTAATACGATCAAACCCTTACAAAAAATGATCCGTAAGGATGTTGAATTTAAGTGGGATGATGAATGAAAACGTTCTTTCAGTGATATTAAGATTGCAATATCCCAAGCCCGAGTGTTGTGAAATCCCGATTTTAGCAAAGATTTATTCCTTTATACTTTTTCCTCTGACCAATCATTAGATGGAGTACTGACTCAGAAGGATGATGAAAACAATGAGGCCCCAATATCATTCATGAGCACTAATCTCCAAGGGCTCGAACTAAATTACCCTACTATAGACAAGCAGGATTATCTAGTATACAAGGTAGTGAAACACTTCAGATCTTACATCCTAAAGAATCATACCAAAGTCATAGCACCTCACCTTGCAGTCTGATCCCTATTCACTCAACATGATATGGGGGAAAGAAGAGGAAACTGAATGGTGGTAGTCCAAGAATTTGATCTAGATATAAAACCTGCTAAACTTGTTAAGGGACAAGGGTTATGAAAACTGCCAGTTGAAGCCAAGGACCAAGTAAATGAAGAACACAGATGGGAGAATGAATTGGAATTATGGTGTGGTGAAGCTTCATACGTCTCCCCAGGGAAAGAGTCTTGGTACGAGAAACTGACTTATCTCCTGCATCATGGAACTTGTCCAGAAAACCTAAATACTAGGGAAAGGAGAGCCCTCGGGTTAAAATCAACACAATATCAACTCATAAATTCGGTTCTCTTTCGTGTTAATTATGATGGAATACTTTTAATATGTCTCGAATGTGAAGATGAAGACAAAGTTCTGAAAAAGATCCATGATGGTCCTGCAGGTGGACATTTCGCAGGAAACACCACTTCTCATAAAATAATGAGGGCTGACTATTATTGGCCTACTCTATTCAAGGATGCTCACACATACGCTAGGAACTGTAAGAAGTGTCAAATAAGTGTGGGAAGGGAAAAGAGAGAAATTGTCCCACTCCAAAATGTGGTTGTCTCTAGGCCATTCAATCAATGGGGGTTAGATATCATAGGATAAATTACTCGTAGTTCTTCAAAATAACATAGATACATACTAACTGCCACAGAATATTTCACAAAATGGGCAGAGGCCATCCCTCTAACTCATGTAAACGAAAAGGTAGTTATCCAATTCATAGAACAAAAACTGATCACAAGGTTCGGTGTGCCTTCTGTCCTTGTTTTTGATAATGTGGCTTACTTTTATTCCACCTTATTAACAAAGTTTTCTCTAGATAAAGGAATCATAATCAGATACTCTAAAAACTACTATCACAAGAGAACAGAGTGGCATAATCAACAAACAAGAACCTAGTGAGGATATTAAAGAAAACAGTTGCAAACAACCAGAGGAATTGGCACAGTTCACTCCACAACGCCTTATGGGCTGATAGACTAACACCCAAGGAAGCCATATGGAATTCTCCATACTTTCTGGTATACGAACAAGAAACCATTCTCCCAAACGGGCTATATCTTCCATCTCTTCAACTTCCTCAGGATTCAAGAGGACAACCCTCGTCAATCATACAACAAAGAATTGATACCATCCTCATGCTGGAAGAAGAAATGGAGAAAGAAAAATAAAAGTTCATATCTCATCAATAGATAGTTAAAAGGTGGTTTGATAAGCATAAGGCTAAAGAGAAGAATTTTGAAGTGGGAGACTTAGTCCTAAAATGGGACAGAGAAAACGAGCCTAAAGGAAAACATTCTAAGTTTCATAATCTATGGCTCGAACCTTTCTAGGTGGCCGAGAAAATCGGGGTAGGCACGTATCGACTGCAAAATCTGAGGGGGGGGACCTTAAGCCCTCCCAGTGAATGGCCAAGCCCTAAAAAAATATTTCCCTTAAAAAAAAAAGAGATTTTTGTGTGTATATTTTCACGATGTTTGTTTTAGGTAGGTCGATTGCGGAGTGCATTTTTGTTTTTGTTTCTTTCTATTGTACTTATGTGCTTTTGAATATTGTGTTTAGAAAGATGATGGTTGACCTCAATTCATGTGGTATGATGAACTCTGTTCCTGACTCATCGCTCACATACAACACAAGAAGCGCTAAGGGACCTATGATTGTTTCAAGGGGTTCTCTATCTAACCAACACAGATGAAAAACCTTGGAAAATTGATGAAGTGTCCGCCTAGTGGTCTGGTAAAACCTTAAGGGAAATATGGTAAGCCAGAAAGGACTACATGTACCTTAGAGATAGAGCTAGAAAAATTTCACCTTAACCATCTCATTTTGCAAATAACAGATGTCCTCCTCTCCTAATCGCTCAGCTCATTCTGTCGAAATAAAATCAACTATATTAAATGAGCACACAGAAGGAGAGGGTATGCAGATAACTCCGTCGGGGCTATGGATGCTCGTTGGCAGTGGAGCAAGGTTTGTGACGTCGAGGTGACTTCGTCGAGGCCATGGAAACTCGTTGGCAACGGAGCAACATTGTGTAAGTGAATAAGGGTAACTAAAGGGCCTAGTGCTAGTGAATGCTTTACTAGATTCTTGTAAAAGGGGGTGTGAGTCAGGGTTACAGGAAACAAAGGTTGAAAACCCCACAGGCAGACCCAAATGCACCAACCAGGGAATTTTAAATGCAAGGATAAAAGAGGTTATGATAAAAACCAGTCAAGTTAGTAATCAAATTTTTCATCACCTTCACTTGAGCCCGAGGGAGGAACAAAGATTCTGCTTTCGCCCAGTAAGTCACCATTTTTTGAGAACTCAATAAACCCTAAAAAGCCTCTGTCATTTTTTCTTTTTTGGGTACCACTTGATCTTTTGCACTGTCTGATTCGACTTCATTTTTGAGAAATGTTTTGTATTTGATTATTCTCATGACTGTCATCACCTATTCAAGTTTGTTGAACTTATGAAACCCCTCAACTAAAAATGCCTTAACACCTGAATAAAGAATCGACAACCAAAACACTTCACCCAACGCGCTCAGATTCGACATCGGAAGGAATTCAAAGAAGGAAAAGAACCACTTGGGAAACCTCACTCGCTGAGCACCGATCTCCATCGACATCGGTAAACGAAAGTTTTATTTTGCGTCAATTCTTGCAGAAGGATATCGTCAATAGCCGACTTCCCTTCGACATCGGTAAAAGACGAGGGGGATAGATATTAACGAAGAGAGAGAAATATATCACTGATAGTCGATGCCCAATGCGCTTAATGGAATTGGGGAAAACCTAAAAGGATCACAAATTGTTTTTTGACTACGCTAAAGGTTATTCCCGATCGTCGATCCCTGATGTGTTTTTCGGCATAGAGACTTTTTAGAGGGAGCTAATACAAAGAAATCTCTTGTTAGGTTTATCGTTGATCGCCGACCCTGGATATTTTTCGGCATTAGCAAGCTAAGGTTTGTTTTAGAATGAGTAACTTAAGGAAATTCCTGACTCCAATTAATGTAAATTCTAACCTTGTACAATATCTACTGCAAACTGATATTCAGAAAAGAACAGAAAAGATACAA
>ML784894.1:85920-116482 GCA_009831015.1 Picea engelmannii | reverse complement strand
AAGTTTGTAATAAAATCTACTGTAACCATTTCCCACTTCCATTCTAGAATGAGAAATGGATGTAGCAATCCCACTGGATGTATGTGTTATGTTTTCACCTTTTGGCACTCTAGACACCGAGCTATGTAGTTAGCCACTTCTTTCTTCATTCCCAACTAAAAGTATTGGCTCCTTACAATTGTCATGGATTTTTGATATCCTGGGTGTCCAACATATGGCACATTGTGCATTTCCCTTAGCACTATATTTTTCAGCTCCATGGAATTTGGCACATACACCTTGCCTTTGCACAGGAGGATTCCATCCTCTTTTAATTCACAATCTTTCAATTTATGCTGTAAATTTCCTTGCTGTAAGTTTTATTTTATTTGCAAATAATACTGATCTAAATTTGCTGCTTTGAGAATTTTATCTTTTAAATCTGTCATGTACATGCTGATGGATGAAATATGCACTTCATGAGATCTTTTGTTGAGTGCATCAACTACCAGATTTTCTTTACCTTTGATATGTTTAATTTTGAAGTAATACCCACTAAGAAATTCTAGCCACCTCGTTTGCCTAGCATTTAATGTTGGTTGTTGATGGGTATTATGTATGTACTAATTCCCTCAATTAAATTGTCAACCCAGGGTAAGTAAACTTAGAGTTGTGGCACTGTATGAGCCAAGGAAGAAAAGCTAATGGAAGGATTGTCTAGCTAAAGAAATGGTCTACCCTAGGGATCAACACTCTATCAATTTACAATTCTACTTTCTAAAGAGGTGACTTTTTAAATTCTATGTAAAGAAACCTTCAACTAATGGGCTTCAAGTAATTCTATAATTATGAACTATTTACCCTAAGTAACCTTAAACAATGAGCTATGGATAATTTTTAAATAAGCAAATAACAAGCAATATATTTCAAAGCTAGTTAATCTATTCAATCTCTTTGTAAATAAGAAACAACAAGTAAGCTATCTTTGAGTTATTTGATCTTCCTATCTCTGAGCAAGTAAGTAAGTATAAAACTAATCTATCAAAACTATTTTGACAAGTGAACTCTATTCTTAAAAATAACTCATAACTATTTCTATTTTGCAAAGAATAAATTTTAATCTACTTAACCAAAAGTAAAAGTGTTATGACTGTATTCAAATTTTAATTGATCAAAACTATTTCTATCTTGCATTAAAAAGAAGGAAAGTATTCAAAGGTGATGATTGTGTCTTCGATGTCGAATGACATCACAATGCCATCTAACTATTAGTGACAATTCAAGTGGAATTAATTCAATGCTGACTTCTACAGAGAAATGGAAAGTATGGATAAGGAAATCTAAAAAACATTTTGCCATCATAGAAGCAACACTAAGTATTTCTGGAATCCATGTGATCTCTAAACATTGTACACCAATCATAAAATGCTAAAAAGTACTATATTCAAAATCACTAACTCAAGCAAAGCTATAAACTCATAATTAAAAATCTTAATTTAAATTCACTCTGTGCAAACCTCTAACTCTTGACTAATGCCAACTAGAAATTACAACTCAAATTCATAACTGAGATTTCATAATCTAAAATGGACTAATCTATCATTAAAAATCATACTTCAAAATCAACCAAAATGCTATTAAAAATCATAATCCAAAATCTATTTCTATCCTATCATGTTGAGGAAAAATCAATAAACAAAATAGACCTACAGAGAATAATTGAAATTGCAATTAAACCTACCTAAGTTAAAACTTTCAAAACTTAAAACAACTAAATTGTCAAGACTACAAATAAACCAATCTAAATTAATGCTCTGTCAAAATGATCAAAACTAAAGTAATTAATCTATCAAGACTTCAATAAACATATCTAAATTAGTATCCTGCAGGGTAACTTATAGCTAGGAAGAAAAAGGCACAACATTGTAATTAACCAACTCCTACAACCTGCAAACGAGATATAATAATTAACACACAATCATGGACGTCCCTCTATGATATACATAATTCAATCAAGCAATCTGCAATTAAGGAAAATGAATTAGATAAGCAATTTGTAATTCACATATACACACAACATCAATTAAAATTGAGAAATTCATACAATAAAGAGACAATTTCGAAATCTAAGTAAGCAACAAGATGAATGCAAATATGTATTGATATACACAATCACCTAGACAACTGGTGGGCCCCCCAGCAGGTCATGGCAACACTCCACAGGAAAACGCAGATGCTAAATCAACGCAATACTGTCATTAAGCATAAAAATAGAGTATGGAACAAAATCAGTGATAATGTATGTATCAAACAATAAAATTTGTCTCCTAGACATGCCACGGGTAGTGGTATTTATAGGTGAATACAACTTGAGAGGTCGACCACTGGAAGGGTCGACCTTCTCTAAAAACAGTAAACTCATTAAATGAGCTCTAACAACAACATCTTCTAACAATCTTGTGAGCCACTCAACGATCAATGCAACTGCCCAATCCGAGGTGTGTCGAGCTTTGTAGCTAGAGGGCACGAGGGGGCACAAAACCCAAATCCCTGATTCATCCATCAAAGGCCGCCAATGTGCCAACTACCAGCTCCAATGCGCTCTGAGTGTCGGATCACGTGCCAGATGGAGTGTCGGATTGCGTGTTGGATCAAGTGTTGAACAAAGTGTTGGATGAGGTACCAAATGGAGGATCGAATCACGATTTCTCCCTATTGCAAGAAAACCATATGTTAGATCTTCATAAACATTTAACTGAGCTGAATTGATCACAAAATCATTGCAAAAACACCAATTATACATACCTGGTGTGAATTCATGGTGAATTGATATATAAACCTTTGAGAATCCTTCAAAATGGCTAAATGAAGCATAGCATATGTAATATCTTATGCAAAAAATGATTTGACCATCGAAATAAAATAATCAAAACACGAACCCAACAATCAATAGTGATCTTGGGTACCCCTTGTTAGCACTGTGATTTTTGCAGTTAGAGTTAATCCTAGATGATTCATAGTACATGCGTCAAAGCGTGTAAGGTCAGTGACTGATTAAAGAATGGTTAGAAAATCAACAAGTGGCAGGTCTGGCGATTAGAGTTGGTAAAGGGTGTATGATTAGTCATGTGCGATTTGTAAAGGTCCCTTTCCCTAAATATCGAGTCATGTCAAAAAAAGGGAATTTACGTGCCAAAAATTGAGTCAAGTGGTTGGGATAAAGGTCACGTTGAAATATATGATGAACATCATTACCTAATCATGAAGTCAGAAAGGTGAAAAATCACGACACTCCTATCATTTTTACTTTGTCACTCCTATCATTTGTACTTTTCCACTCCTATCATTTGTACTTTGCACACTTAAAAGTGTACCCGTCGCATGAGTTTGTTGCAAAAATATTCAACCTACTTTCAAACTTCTCGTCACCATGGATTTATCGTCCTCTTCCATGATTTCTTTCCTTATCCGTTCAAGTATAAATACTAGTCACCCTGCATGCCTCTCCTTTACTTTCATAATTTGTGCGTTGTCCATGGTTTTTTCTACAAGCTCTGGTGCCCTTCGCTATGTAAAAGATGTCTTCCATTGGTCGTATTGTAAGTCTGTTGATTCAATTTTTCCGTGTCTCCTCCATTGGTTAAATTTATTGTTTAAAGTCTTTTGGAGCTCGCTGCAAACTAGTGTTTTGGATGGATTATTTATTCTCACAGTTAGCCTTTTTCCTTTGGAATTTCTTCTTGCCATGTCGACTTTCTCACTGCGCCAAAATTTCTTTTCTCACGTCAAGTCTCCCAGTACTTTTCTACTGCGCCCAGTTTTTCCATTGTGCCAGAATTTTCCGTCGCAATTCACTACCGCAACAAGTCTTCCGTTGTTGTTTTCCACCATGTAGAGTTTCCCCACTGCGCCAAAATTTTCCGTCACGCCTTACTGCTGCGCCATGAAATTTTGTGGCTAATTTATGTTTGTCACACAAATATTTTGTTACTTCCTTTCTTGCAGTCTCTACTAAGTTCGTCATTCTTAATTGTCACGCGGAGAGGGTGTTACATTTCATTACCGCACGCGTGAGAGAAATATATACTAGCATCGTGGCAGTGTCCCAATGCATAAGAAAGAAGGAGAGAAGTGGTAGGGTCGTGAGGTCTGAGCCTTAGGACCTGGAGTTAAGAAACGAAGACTTGACAATCAGGGTGTCTTTTGAACAAGTCGGATGTATGCGCTTCTGCGAAAATATCAAATGATATAATGCAAAGCTGGTTGAGCAGTTCGACCTCAATTTTACCGGGGTCAACGCGACAATTGCGGGAATCACTTTCCGAGTGACGGAGGAAAATTTTCCAGCTGCGAAGGATATCCCTCCATGCGGAGAAAAATGGTTTAAAGGCATGCCTTTATACATTTTGTATTATAAATACTTCATCAAGCCCAAATGTCTCAATTGGAAAATTGGAGCCAACATTCCAAGCCAATACCTCTTGGAGCCTTTCCAGAAACTTCTAAAGGTAATCAAAAGATATTTCACCTGTGAAGGAAGGTTCGACAGGCTGTACCTATATCACATCAGGTTACCGATGCATTTCATAGGGAAAACCCCCTTGAATCTACCTTTCTTCTTGTATCGAATCTTGAGAAAGATGGCAGACAAAACTGGTCTTTAAGAAAAACACTCAAAGTTTTAAGGTTACAGGTGACACCGGAGGCATGAGTAAGACAACCCCATTTTTGTGTTTTTGGATCGTGGCATGGAATATTTCTCCGTACATATCAATTTTTCTTACATTAACAAGAAGTATGACACGATACCTACGCAGTGAATATTCACCGCGCAAATGTTGTAAACTTACCTACTGAAAAGGGCATGTATAAATGAAACACATGCAATTTTTTAGAGAGATGCATGGTCCCCCAACCGTTGTTGCCATATGGAGTTGCACGAGCGACCGCAAATGAACATCTTCCACACCAAACCTCCATGCGCACGCTACAACCAGTGATTGTGCAACAACAACCAGAGTTCGTTATAGAAAAGTGACAGAGTTTCCAACAGTACGATCGATTACTCGGGCACCCCTTAAAAGAAAACGTCGATTTATCACAACCTGATGGTGGAATCCTACTCATGACCAAATGATTGAAACAAATGTGTCGGTTATGTTATGATCGTGCGTAGTCGGGTTTCTATTTTTGGTAAACTCTGTTGAAAAGGTTGTCTGGGGGGGGGAAGTAACCGAATCTGGGATTCTAGGGGAAAGTAGTTTGAGGAATAGCATCCTAAGAGGGCATTAGTTTTCTATATATTGTATATTTTTTATGTAAGCCAGGTTGGAAAAGTAGTGTAGATAGAGGAATCTTGAATGTAATTTTTTTAATCTGATGGGAATATAATGCAGAGGTCCTAAAGCTTTGACGAAAAGATTCTAATGGTGGTGGTTTGATGTATTGTGATCCCATCTTCGTATGTACTTCATGTTTCCTATAAATTCATGCATGTTTCATTTGTTTAAATTGGAAATATTTAAGGGGTTTAAAATTCATCGCATGGTGCTTGAGACTCAACCATTTAAACTCTGTGTTTTTCTTCTAAGTAAGTTGTAATTCATCTTTAATGGTGCTCTGATTTGCTTCATGTTTTTCCTTTCTTCCGCCATACACAACGATATTGAAACTGAAGGACCATTTCCTATTTATCATTTATCCTCTCAAAGTTTCCCTTACCAATCATTGATTTCTCTCGTTTTCATGGGGTTGACTCCATAGCCCAAAGTACTATATTTCCTTGCTAGCGAAACCAGAAAAAAATTTCTTAAGCATATAAATCTAGTCGTCAATCCAAAGTTATTATCTATCAAAGACTAGATCTCAGAGAGAGCCCTCTCTAGATTGGAAAGGCTAGTTTCCAATCTTAAAGTTAGTTTTTAGGTTACCTTGGTAGGTCGTTTCTCTTCACCCCAACAATTTACCAAGTGCTAACATATTGGCGTCGTTGTTGGGGACGCATTTGAAAACTTTCCCCGAGAAAAACGACTAAAGTTGTAGATTTGATTCCTGAGGGTAACATTGAATCAGACACCTATATTGGCTGAAACTTATTTTACCTTGGTGACTTGATTGAAAAATATCAGTATCGTAGAGTAGTCTGAATTAGAAATCACGGATCCTAAGAAAATTTACACTAGAGTGAAACTTGATCCAAAGCTTGCAACATCTGTGTCTGATCCTGAAAATCTTCTGCAC
The DNA here is from genome assembly GCA_009831015.1 of Picea engelmannii. Lineage (NCBI taxonomy): Eukaryota > Viridiplantae > Streptophyta > Pinopsida > Pinales > Pinaceae > Picea > Picea engelmannii. The sequence continues at coordinate 110,263 of ML784894.1, read as the reverse complement.
AAAAGAAATGAAAGGATAATGGACCCAATATGTTACTTAGACAAGAACCTATATTTTCCTAAATACGGGGTAAAAAGAATTAACGACCTTGACTTCGATTTACTATTTGCACAAACTCTGTTCAGTTCCCGATCAAAATCCTATTTGAATGAAATCATTTTTGTTGAGAAAAAGTTCCAATCTTTGATACCGACCAACCCCCCGCAAACTGCTGTAATTCCCACCCAGACTATCCAGCCAGTTTAAATTCCTCCTAGATTCATGGCCGCCAGATTCGCCCCTCTCACCTTGCTGACCCAATTACATGATTTGCCTTAGAATTATAATCAGAGAATTAAATTGTACGACGTTGAAGGGAATGTTTCAACTCAAAAACACTTAGATTGGTTTAATGACTTTGTCAACCTAGAAGAGGTAGATTATGAGGATGAAAAAATGAGATTGTTTGCGCAGAGTCTCTCAGGGGAGGTTAGAAAATGGTTCAAAGCTCTTCCAAAAATGAGTATCCCTAATTTTTCAGCTTTTGAAACACTTTTTCTTGCTCGGTGGGGTGATAAAAAGAATCCTCTTCAGTTACTAACTCAGTACAATAATATAAAAAGATCACAAAATGAAACAGTGCAAGAGTTCTCAACCAGATTCATGAAAGTTTATAATTCAATTCCCACAAAATTCAAACCTCCTCCCAGAGCTTCCCAACTTCGATATGTTGATTCTTTTGACAATGACTTTGCCTTGTTGTTAAGAGAAAGAAGATCTAATACATTAGATGATATGATGAGAGACACAATTGAAGTAGAAGTAAATATGATGGCATCGAGGAAGATCAAACATAATATTGACAGAAGTATGAAGAAGGTCCAAGGGGAAGCACAACCCTTCATGTACCAACCATCAGACAATAAATTTGACTTGATGATGAAGACTATGGAAAGACTCATGGAAAGGATGTTCTTGGATAACAAGCCTGTTACTAGGGATCAAAATGATTTTCAGCTTTGAAATCAAAATTTTAGGAGAGCACCAATTCCATAGATCATGCAAAGACATCAAAGAGATCAAGGTGATCAACAGATAAAACCTCATTTCCAAAACAACTATGCAAACAAAGATTTTGATCAAATAATCCAAGACCAGATGCATTGTTGCGACAATACATAAACAAACGTGTTCTTAACAAAATGAGAGCATGACCAATTTATGGATGTGAATGATGAGTTTATGCAGGAGAATGATGATATGTTTTCATTGGAAACATAAGAGTTTAGTAAAGGATACCACAATGCTATTATGTAGTTTCAGAAGCAGTATAACCTCAGAAGTAAAAGGGTTTCTGCAGAGCTTCCAAAGGTAAATCTTACAAGGGAGCTTCAGACAAATACCCCTTCTTCAAGCCAACTGAAGAAAGATAATTCAGTCAGTGATGTAATGGAGAGAGGAAAATCAAAGGAAGAACCCCCAAAGAAAGCACCCGAGGCAAGAAAGGAAAAAACCATCAAAGAGGTATAAAATCTCTATCTCCTTTTAATTTTGAAAGCGAAATGGACAAAATCAAAATTTTTGTTCTGTTTAATGAGATGATCAAGAATGGAGAATATATAAATCAGATCATTAAAATGATGAAGATGGAAGAAGCCCTGACACCCTGAACATACAAGACAATCACCCTGCCATCTTGTTTGGCCCGTGCATGGAAGAGAGTGGCGATGTTAATGATGTTCCTCCTTTATATGTTAGACTTAAAATTCATGACATGACCTTGCATAATGCCATGTTAGATTCAGGAGTGTCACATAATCTCATGTCCAAGGTGGTCATGGATGAGTTAGGCCTAGACATTATAAGACCTTATAAGGATCTTTTCTCTTTTGACTCAAGGAAGGTGAAATGCTTAGGTTTAATCAAAGATTTGGTCGTATCATTGGCTCAAATCCCATCGAAAAATCTAATCATGGATGTGGTGGTTGCCAACATCCCTCCGAAATTTGGCATGTTGTTATCTAGATCTTGGGCTGCAAAGATGAAAGGAACTTTGCAAATGGACATGTTGTATGCTACTATCCCTGTTTTTGGCCAGGAAAGAAGGTTGTATAGAGAAGTGTTGCTCAAGTACATGGTGAGTAGAAAAACTCAACCAAATAATCATATTATTTACTACGTTGATACCGAAGTTGGTTCCTCTATTTTTTATAATAACTTGAGTTTTGAAGAGGGGAAGCCAACAACTGTCATGACTGTCAAAGACAGAACCGAGCATCGAGCAGAGCAAATTATAGACCAACAAAACAACGCAGAAGATGAAATGTGGAATATGAGTTTTGATGGAGCTGCTAGCAAGGAAGCGGCTAGAGCTGGTGTGTGGATTAACCCTCCCAAGGTGGGTACAAAAATCTATTCTTACAAGATCGCTTCCGATTGTACCAATAATATGGCCGAATATGACGCACTGATTTTGGGTTTGAAGACTTTAAAGGAATTGGGTGCTAGAAGGATAGTTGTACGTGGGGATTCTGAGCTCATCATTAAACAGGTAAAGGGTATATATTAGTCCAAGCATCCTAGATTGAGAGCATATAGAAATTTGGTGCTTGATCTTCTTGAAGAATTTTCAGAATACAATTTGTGAGTGATTCCTAGGGGGGAAAATCAAATTGTGGAGGCTTTGGCCACTTCAGCTTCTGTTTTCAAAATTCCAATTTTCCCTAATAAGAAGTATGAAATTGAATTCAAACATAGGCCAACAGTGCCCGATAACATTAAATATTAGCAAGTGTTTGAAGATGACAAACAGGTAGAAATATTCCTTCAAATGAGTGACGAATTTGCTAATGTAAATATTAATGATGAGTGTTGTTGTGAAGTGAGTGAAGACGCAATTGTGTTCAACAATAATGACCTTTTTCATAATCATATTGGTGGAAGAGATATAGTGCAGCTAAAAAATAACAGTATTCCCAAAGGCTTGGTTCCATTGGAAAATATTTTTGACAACAATGATGTAGCCAAAAATCCTAAAATCACTGCGAACGATGAGGATATAGAATATTGCAACATTGGAACTCAATAAGATCCCAATATCATCAGACTGTCAAAAATGATCGGTCCATAAATCAAATAGAGGTATATCAACCTTATGAAAGACTTCCATGATGTCTTTGCATGGAGTTATGAAGATTTGAAGGTCTATGATACTGAGGTAATTCAACATGTAATTCCCATCAAGGACGATCATAAACCTTTCAAGAAAAAATTGAGAAGAATCAATCCTTTGTTCTTGCCATTGATTGAAAAAGAGGTAAGGAAACTGTTTGATGCCAATATTATTGCGTCCTTGAGATTTTCCAAGTGGGTGGCTAACCTTGTGCCTATCAGGAAGAAAAAGTGGTGAGATAAGATTATGTGTAGACTTTAGGAATCTAAACAGGGTGTCTCTCAAAGACAATTATCCACTTCCTAAGATGGATTACATCCTGCAGAAGGTTGTAGGATATCAAAAGATGTCAATGCTAGAGAGTTTTTCTGGATACAACTAGATTATGGTGCACCCTGATGACCGGGATAAGAAAACATTTACAACACCTTGGGGCACTTTCATGTATGCAAAAATGCCTTTTGGGCTTATGAATGTTGGAGCGACTTTCCAAAGGGCCATGGACATAGTATTTTCTGATGAAAAGGAAAAGTTTATTGTGATTTACTTGGATGATATCAGATTTCGATGATCAACATCTCGAACATCTAAGAAGGGTTTTCCAAAAATGTAGAAAGTTTGGCATCTCGTTCAATCCAAAAAAATCAAAATTTGGAATGAAAGAAGGAAAATTTCTTGGACACATCATTTCAAAATAAGGCATAAAAATAGACCCCAACAGAGTGGAAGCAATTCTGAAAATCGACACTCCCACGAGTAAGAAAGAGGTACAGTCTTTCCTAGGAAAAGTAAATATTTTGAGGAGGTTCATTCCGAACTTGGCTGAGATCATAAAGTATATCACAAATATGCTCAGGAAAGGAAATGAAATAAAATGAACACCTGAAGCTAGGAAGTCATTTGAAGATATTAAAGAGTCATTGACCAAAGCTCCAGTGTTAGACAACCCGAATTTTGCAAAGGATTTTATCTTATTTTCCTTTGCCTCATAACACACCATTGTTGGCGTTTATTTGCAAAAGGATGAATAGAACTTTGAAAATCCCATGGCTTATTTTAGCAGGACATTGAGAGACTCCCCACTAAGGTATGACATCATGGAAATGTTGAAATATTGTAACCACAAAGAGTATTCTATTCATTTATTGAGTCATTATTAATTATATCAATCCCCTTTTGTGGATTGATCATGTCGGGCATTGTAATTGACCAAATTCCCTTTTGTGGATTGGTCAAACCCTAAATATAATATGCAAATTGAGAAGTCATCCCCTCGGCTAATTAAAGTGTTTTTAACCACTAAGAAGACAATTTGGCCCTTCCCAGTGAAAAGACACATTTCCAACACCTGTCAGTTTGTATAAATAAAGGAAGCCAACACCTCATTTGATCACTCACGCATTCGCTCACTTAATGCGCAAGTTTGGTAGCTGCAGTTGGGAGAAGAAGGAAGAGAGAGGCACATTTCTCAGTGGAGGATATTCTCTAGTGTTTGGTTTATTGTCTTGGCATTGTATTAGCTATCTATATTAAGGAAGTTTTTTCTAGGTTTTCTCCCCCATGAGGGTTTCCCAGGATAAATGTTATGTATCTTGTGATTGTGTTTCTCTCAGTGATCCTACCTATGCTATTGTTATCTAGTAAATTGAAAATAAACCTAATAATAGCTCAAAACTTAACAGGGAAAACAAGCATATGCCTTGGTGAAGGCCCTTAAAAAACTCAGAACTTATATATTGCATTCCCATGTCATTGCTTATGTGCCTAACAATTCTGTAAAGAATATTTTGACTTAGCTTGATCCTGAAGGGAGAAGGGGAAAATGGATAGCAGTAATGTTGGAGTATGACCTTGAAATCAAGCCTACAAAGATGATTAAGAGCTAAGGGCTCGCAAAATTAATGGCGCAGTCAAATTGTGATGTTTTGGGAATCAATTTTATTGTTAATTTGTTGGAAAATCCACGAGAAGAAGCAGTCCCACAGATATCCTAGAAGTTCATTGATTCTCCTTGGTATGCTGACGTTATTTACGTGTTAAGAAACTTACAAGATCCTCCCGGATTGAGCAAAACCAAAGCCAAATTCTTGAAGTTGAAAGCAACAATGTTTTGCATTCTGGACAATTCTCTGTATTGGAAAGATCCAGGTGGGATCTTACTAAATTGTTTGCTATAGGAAGAAATGAAAAAGGCTATTAAAGAGTTTCACAAAGGAAACTATGGGGGGCATCATTATTGGAAGACCACTGCGAACAAAATATTGAGGGTGGGATTCTATTGGCCCGGTATTTTTTCTGATGTATACAAGGAAGTTTCCAACTTCCATGAATGTCAGATCTTCGATGGGAAAAGAAAGCTGCAACCCCTACCTTTAAAACCTATCTCTATTGAAGCATCATTTATGTAATGGGGTCTTGATTTTATAGGAGATATTCATCCACCATCTTCAACTCAACATAGGTGGATACTGACAGCCACATACTACTTCACCAAATGGATTGAAGAGGTCCCCACAAGGAAAGCCATTGATACTGTCATCATTCAGTTTTTAGAGAGCAATATCTTGTCTAGATTTGGTTGTCTAGTCAAGATCATCACTAAAAATGCAACAACATTCAAGTCTAAGAAGATGGAGAAATTTTGCAGTGACTATAATAAAACTCTGGGCCATTCCACAACTTATTACCCACAGGGTAATGGACTGACATAATCATCTAACAAAATATTGACCAGGATTATTAAGAATCTTTTGTAGGAAAACAAGAAAGCTTGGCACAAAATATTATCTATGCGTTATGGGATGACAAAATCACCACTAAAAAGTCTATCTCCACATCACCTTTTCAGATTGTATATGGTACAGAGGCAATTTTTCCCACCTCGTTAGGATTTCCAGTGAGGACACTGTTGCAAGAGAAAGAAGCTGAACCAAATGATGCTCTAAGACGAATAAACCAATTGGTCCATGCACAGTAAACGAGGGAACAAGTCTTCAATAAATCACAACTGCACCAAGATAAAATGAAAAGAATTTTCATCAGACACACCAAAGAAGATGATTTCAAGGTGAATGATTTGGTACTAAAGTGGGACACACGAAATGAAGATAGAGGGAGGGATGGGAAGTTTGATCATATTTGGATGGGGCAATTCAAGATTTTCCTGTACCATGAGAACAATGTCTATTTACTGCAAGAGCTTAATGGAGATCTCACTCGTGGGGGGCCTGTGAATGGCAGGTTTCTCAAACATTATCTTGCTTAGAAATATTTTTTTAGTCTCCTCATGTCATTGTAAATAACCATTTTTTTTTATTTTCAGAGAAAGCATTTCGAGTCAGTAGTTAGTAGAAAATTGAAGCCCGAAGTGAAGGCCCTAAGTTTATACTGATTTTAGTCATAGCTGTGTCAAGGGGGTCTGGAAATGAGTTTGTTTCGTCATTTTAGAGTCTTTAAGTCAAAATAAAACCCAATGGTCAGACACCTGGTCTGTTGTTCTTTGCCACCTCACTGGGAGGATAGCATCTCCATTGGAGCCAGTTGTTAGCACCGTGATTTTTGCAGTTAGAGTTAGTCCTAGATGAGTCATAGTTCGTGCGTCAAAGTGTGTAAGGTCAGTGATTGAATAAAGAATGGTTCGAAAATCAACAAGTGGCAGGTCTGGCCATTAGAGTCGGGAAAGGGCGTAATGATTAGTCATGTGCAATTTGTAAATGTCTCTTTCCCTAAATATCGAGTCATGTCAAAAAAGAGAATTTACGTGCCAAAAATCGAGTCAAGTGGTTGGGATAAAGGTCACGTCGAACGATATGATGAACATCATTACCTAATCATGAAGTCAGAAAGGTGAAAAATCACGACACTCCTATCATTTGTACTTTGCCACTCCTATCATTTGTACTTTGCACACTTCAAAGTGTACTCGTCGGACGAGTTTGTTGCACAAATCTTCAACCTGCTTTCAAACTTCTCATCGCCATGGATTTATCGTGCTCTTCCATGACTTCTTTCCTTATCCGTTCAAGTATAAATACTAGTTACCCTGCATGCCTCTCCTTTACTTTCATAATTTGTGCATTGTCCATGGTTTTTTTTGCAAGCTTTGGTGCCCTTCGCTATGTAAAATATGTCTTCCATTGGTCGTATTGTAACTTTGTTGATTCAATTTTGCCACGTCTCCTCCATTGGTTTCAGTTATTGTTTAAAGTCTTTTGGAGCTCGTTGCAAACTAGCGTTTTGGATGAATTATTTCTTCTCACAGTTAGTTTTTTTCCTTTGGAATTTCTTCCTGCCGTGTCAACTTTCTCACTGCGCCGAAATTTCCTGTCTCGTGCCAAGTCTCCCAGTACTTTTCTACTGCACCTAGTTTTTCCACCGCGCCAGAATTTTCCGTTGCCATTCCCTATGTGACAAGTCTCCCGTTGTTGTTTGTCACTGCGCTGAAATTTTCTGTCGCGCCTTACTGGCGCGCCATGAACTTCTATGGCTATTTTTTGTTTGTCACGCAAAGATTCTGTTACTGCCTTTCTTGCAGTCTCTATGAAGTTCACCATTTTTATTTGCCGCGCACAGAGGGTGTTACAGTTCTTTATCGTGCATGTGAGATAAATATATACTAGCATCATGGCAGTGTCCCAAAGCATAAGAAAGAAGGCGAGAAGTAGCAGGGCCATGAGGTCTGAGCCTCAAGACCTTGAGTTAAGAAATGAAGACCCGACAATCAGGGCGTCTTTTGAACAAGCCGGATGTATGCGCTTCCGCAAAAATATCAAAGGATATAATGCGAAGCTGGTTGAGCAATTCGCCCTCAAGTTTACTGGGGTCAGTGCGACAATTGTGGGAATCACTTTCCGAGTGACGGAGGAAACTTTGTCAGCTGCGACAGAGATCCCTCCGCGCGGAGAAAAATGGTTTAAAGGCATGCCTTTAGACATTTTGTGTATAAGGACTTCTTCAAGCCCGAATGTCTCAATCGGAAAATTGCATCCGACATTCCAAGCCAGTACCTCTTGGAGCCTTTCTAGAAACTTCTAAAGGTAACCATAAGACATTTCACCTGTGAAGGAAGGTTTGACAGGGTGTACCCGTATCACATCAGATGACTGATGCATTTCACAGGGAAAAACCCCTTGAATCTACATTTCTTCTTGTATTGAAGCTTGGGAAAGATGGCAAACAACGTCCAAGCCAAGGCTGATCAGCCAGGGAACAATTTATCCCATTTGTCATTAATCAAGCTGTCAATGGTTGAAGAATTGAGACATTTGAACAAGGATTGAGATTCATTTCTAATTTCGGCTAACATCCCTAGAGACCCCAAAGGAGACATTCATATATCTGCAAGGGAAACAACATTCCATAGTGCAGGGGTGAGAAAGGGAGATGTTACGGAAAAAAGAAAGGGAAAATAAATAGAAGACTCGTCGTCCTGTCAACCAACATCTTAGAAAAGAGGCAGGCCAAAGTTGACTAATAAAACTAAGGAGATCCAAGCTCCTAGTAAACTACGCATCAAGTCTGCTGCCAAGAGATTTCCCATGCACATCGTTCAGCTAGAGCTTGTTGGAGGTGCAAGCAAGGGAATTGATGAAAGGCGGGGGAATTCAAGTGAAGAAAATGTGAATGTTCAGGAGTTGTCACAACAGCTAAAGCAAGTGCAACACGCTATTACTGAACTTTATCAAGAAAACAGAGAGTTAAGAAGACAATTGGTAGAAAGGACTATGGAAACGCTAGCGTCGTAGAGTCGAGTAGAGAATTTAAATTGGCTAAAAAAATAGCTTAGAGAGGCGCAAGATGTAATTATTCAGCTTCGGGAGGAACAAAGTGTGTCAGAAGAAAGAATCACAGATCATTTCAAGGAATGCAGACCAACCATTGATAATGCCTGCGCATCTCTCGCCAATGCTCAATCGAAACTGAAAGGAAACGTGGTTTTGTGGAGACATGTGAAGAGTTTGAGAAAACAAAACTGGTCTTTAAGAAAAGCACTCAGAGTTTTAAGGTTACAAGTGACGCCAGAGGCATGAGTAAGACAACCCCATTTTTGTCTTTTTAGATTGTGGCACGAAATCTTTCTTCGTACATATCTTGTTTTCTTACATTAACAAGAAGTCTGACGTGGTACCTGCACAGTGAATATTCATCGTGCAGATGTTGTAAACTTACCTACTGAGAAGGGCAGGTATAAATGAAACACATGCCAATTTTGAGAGAGATGCATGGTCCCCCAACAGTTGTTGTCGCCTGGAGTTGCCAGTTTTGAGAGAGATGCATGGTCCCCCAACAGTTGTTGTCATCTGGAGTTGCACGAACGACCGCAAGCGGTCATCCGCCACACCAACTCGCCACGTGCACGCTACAACCAGTGATCGTGTAGCAAGAACTAGAGTCTGTTATATAAAGGTGACAGAGTTTCCAATAGTACGCTCGATTACTCGGGCACCCCTTGAAAGAAAATGTCGATTTATCGCAACATGATGGTCGAATCCTACTCATGACCAAATGATTGAAACAAATGTGTTGGTTATGTTATGATTGGGCGCAGTCGGGTTTCTATTTTTGGTAAACTCTGTTGAAAATGTTGTCTGGGGGGAAAGTAACCGAATCCGAGATTCTAAGGGAAAGTAGTTCGAGACATAACATCCCAAGAGAGCATTAGTTTTCTATATATTGTATCTTTTTTATGTAAGCCGAGTTGGCAAAGTAGTGTAGACAAATGACTCTTGAATGTAATTTTTTGAATCTGATGGGAATATAATGTAGAGGTCTTGAAGCTTTGATGAAAAGATTATAATRGTGGTGGTTTGATGTATTGTGATCCTATTTTCATATGTACTTCTTGTTTCCTGCAAATTGGAAATATTTAAGGGGTTTAAAATTCATCGCGTGGTGCTTTAGACTTAACCATTTAAACTCTGYGTTTTTCTTCTAAGTAAGTTGGAATTCATCTTTAACGGTGCTCTGATTTGATTCATGTTTTTCCTTTCTTCCGCCATACAMAACGATATTGAAACTGGAGGACCATTTCCTATTCAACCTTTATCCTCTCAAAGCTTCCCTTACCAGTCATTGATTTCTTTCGTTTTCAGGGGGTTGACTCCATAGCCCAAAGTACTATATTTCCTTGCYAGCGAAACCAGAAAAAACTTTCTCAAGCATATAAATCTAGCCGTCAATCCAAAGTTATTATCTATCAGAGACTAGATCTCAGAGAGAGMCCTCTCTAGATTGGAAAGGCTAGTTTCCAGTCTTAAAGTTGGTTTGTAGGTTACCTTGGTAGGTCATTGCTCTTTAGCCCAACAATTTACCRAGTGCTAACACCCCTCATGCTCCTCCATCAACTAGCTCTCCTCTATCAAACCACCAACATCCTCTAGCGATGTAGCTGAAGTATATGTTGATATTACGATAGTTGTGGGAGGTATTAACCTCCACGTGTAACCTTTGACTAGAATGGAATATTCCAGAAGCAAGGGAAACCCTAAACAGATGTGTGAAAACCCTAGAAGACAAGTCGGCCTAGCAGAATAAATAATATTAGAATATTATCTTCCAGAAAGACAAGTCGGCTTCACAAGAAAAAGATAAGCATAAAATATAATTACTAGAAAGTCACGTCGGCCCAACCAGAAAAGTTACTGGACAAATTAATATAAATAGAGGACGTTTTAGCTCATTTGTACACCCAGTCAAAGCGCAAGTCTTGTGGAGAGTTGCAGTTGTAGCTGAAACTACAACTGCAAGGATGAATAAGGGCGTATGGTCATCTCTTGGTCTTGGTCTCTCTCTAGCGCTATCAAGTGATATTCTTAGTGATTCTCTTGGTGATATTCTTGGTGATACTCTTGGTGATATTTTGGCTAAGTATGGCGCAAGTTTGAGAGAGTAGTGCAGCTGCAACTACTACAGTTCTGTATGGTACTTGTTATGTGGATATGGAGACTCTCTCTCTTGTGTGCTACCCTTGGAGAAGGAGCACTCTACTTGTCTTGAGTTGTTACTGTAGTTTGTAGCTAGGGTTTATCTGTTGCTTCTAGTATGGATTTCCAGAATAATTGTGTCAAAGGTTAAAGGTGCTCAGGGGTGGCTACGTGCCTATGGTTGGGTGACAATATTGTGATATTGTCTATGGTTAAATGAGCACATCAAATTTTTTAACAAGTTATGGGCCCACACTATCTTTAGACAGTCTAACCACTGGAAGGTAGATTGGGAAGTTCATTGTCAAGCTCGTTATAACACCAGTTGCAGTTGCATTTGCAGTCAGGTTTTGTAGCGACAACAAAACCTAACCCATTTGTTCGAGCACCTAAAGTGAAGTGTTTGGCATATTTCTTTGACATCCTAGTGCGCCCTAGCCTAGCGCACCTCTTGGCACCCTCAACTAGCAAAAAAATCAAGTTTGCGTTTTGGTCAAAGTCAAAGTCAAAGGTTGACTTCTGGTTGAATCGAATTTGTTGTCAGAGTTGAAATTTCGGAGTTTCTAGCTTGTTTTAATCATTGAACCTTCTGATTTAGTTTCTAATCTCTTATTTTCAAGATGGTGTCTAGTTTCAGATTAGAAAGACAAGTTGGACGATGCCATAAATATTTCAAAGGTATGCACTTGTATATTTCAAAGGGAATGTACTAGAGACCTTGTCCAAGCAGTGATCTTGGATTTAGTACATTCAAAGGAACAAGCGCACTCTCCCTAGCAGTTGAGGCTTTAGGTTCCAGGTTTGATTGATTAAATTGGTAAGTTTCAAATTTGCACATACCAAGGTTGATAGTTGCTACATTACAAATTGTRAAAGTAGTCTTTGAAATGTTCTATTACTGCTAGGTGTAATGAATACTTGATTGCATGTGAGTACTATTGGGAATTTCCATCACCTTTACCATCTATTGAGGCCTCAACTAGCCACAAGTCTTTAGACTCAGGGACCCCCCTTTAAACTTTATCTTTGAGCTTCGTCATTGAAGGTTACCTTTCTTGACTTATTTACTTGTAATGCTTTGACGATGATTTCATATTTTGGGGTATGATTTATAGGTGTTGTATAAATCACATGGGTGCATAAGTTACTAATAGATTGGCTTTCCTTTGTGCTTTTGAAGCCAACCTTTTAGTGTTTGCATAAGCCCTCATGGATTGCTTGGTTTCACTTGATGACGTCTTCTTATTTCTTGATGGCGATTTTGATCTAATGAATTTCACATGATTTGGTTTTAATGTCATTTTGATTSTCTGTTCTTGCTCTTGTATAAGATTGACATTGGCCCAATTGCACACTTTATTGATTATTGGTTTGAATAATCTCATGGTTTAACATTCTTCAATGYTTACTTTTGAGTAGGTTACCATATTTCATCTCCATGGGATTGGCAATGGAAAGCCAAGACATAATCATAACCCTTCAACAAAAGGCATAGGCATCAAGTTTGGATCAACAAGTGAAGAAATGAGCAGTGGTGTGTGCAYGTAGGAGGAAGTGTTGTAATGCCGTGTGAAAGAAATATCGATCTGAAGGTGGAAAGGGGCATCCAACAACTTGTTGGAAAGCTTATCATGTCTTCCAAGGTTTGCATCAAACCATTCAACTATTTGAGGTCGGATGAATGAGCTATGGGTTTATAAAGATGAAAAACTAGGGGATTCCACTAGTGCCCAATTTAATTAATTTTTAATCATTCAACAAGCCTTCGTCTGAGTTCAAGAATTGTGTGTCGTGATGAGTGTAGAGCCTCAATAACAATGTTTTAGGCTTTAACTTGGTGTGTGGAATACAATGAAAGTGCCAAACTTGAAGAAACCTTGCAAATGATCAAGACTCGAGATTCAATTCATGAAAGATGTATTATATTGCGAGTTGTTAAAGAATCAATTCATGAAGATGTATTATATTGCGAGTTGTTGAAGAATTAGTGTAAAATTGTTCAAGAAGGTTTCCTTCACTTTTTGGTAGTATTTTGCAAATGTGTTGTTTCACTGTTCTACAAAATGGTTTTTTTTGCTGGAATCCTACCACATAAATATGCATGAAATCACTATTTTTTGTTGTTTAAAATCCATTTTGAATGCAGAAAAACCCTCAGGGGTACTCAAATTTTATATAATTAATCACTCAAATATGTGGATCTAACAATTCCTTTCCAAAATTTAGGCAAATATTCCCGAAAAAAATCACCAGAGAAAAGTCATTTGGTAAAAGTTTAGAATACTACTTTTGCAAAAAGAAGATTATATCACTGAATTACTGAATTAAGGAGCTTGTTGGCTGCCCAACTCAACGATAAAGAGAAGGTTATATCGCAGAATTAGGGATCTTGTTGGCTGCCCAACCCAACGATTTGCCTCAAGGAGACTAAATTATTGAGGGAAGGTTATATCGCCGAGTTAGGGAGCTTGTTGGCTGCCCAACCCAACGATTTGCCTCAAGGAGACTAAATTGTTGAGTTGGGGCAAGCCTCCATGCTCGAGAAAAGTGCCGAAACTTTGCTATTTTTAGCGGAGTTGGCCAAGAAAAGCCAAATCGTTGAGTATGAACCCAAACGAAATTAGCTTACTGAGCATTGAACTCAATGAATCGCTCACTTCACCAGGCTGTTTGCTATTTGAACTCAACGATTCAGCTGATGGGTTCTGAACTCGACGATTAACGTCTTTCTATTATTGGTAAAGCTGGTTCATATTTGTAACTCCAATTCTTCCTCTGCATGCAGAGTATTTGGGCTCTTGAAGAATGAATGTTGCATTCTTCTTCCTTATTTTACCTTGTATTATTCCCAATGACCTCCTCTGCAACTATGGATGATCCTCCTCTTCAATTCGATTTGTAGGTTCAGATTCGTCCGAAGGCTTCCTGGCAAGAAAGCGAGTATCTCGTCATATTCAGAGTGGTGCGTAACAGCCCACACATTCTTGGCTGCATTCCCCCTTTAGAAAATCGATTTGCACTGTTTTTGGACTCCCAGGGCAGTATCCTTGATTTACGACATCGACTCACTATTTAGCAGAGCATTTTCATCTTCGAGGTGATGGCGTTGAGTCCTTGGCTGTTCAGAGAAATTGAGTTTTAGATTATTGGGTGATATTGGTATGGATGGATTAATCAAGATTTGGGTGTAAACCAACGCCTCAGTTTTAATTCATCTCCATTGGCTTGAATGCCTCTTCTCTCATTCATTCGGTGCTTGGTGCTTGAAAGATCATAGTTCCCATTGCTTTTTTTATTACTGGATTGTAATCTTGCTTGTTTGTTAAATGTGATGAAGAGCTGAGATAAAATGGTTTAACATGGTCTCATCATTCATGATTACTTGCGAGGTTTATTGTACGAATGGAGAAGTGAAATGGCTGGCGAGGCTTACTGTAAGAATGGAGAAGTGAAATAGAAAAGAAAACCAGTTTGATGAGTTCTTTGTCAGTGTTCTCATTGCATTGTAAGAATAGTCTCGGAGTTTGCTTCAATGGTCTTTATGCAAAGGTGATGTCTTGCTTCATCTCTTAGTGAGTCTCTAGGCTTGAAAGCTTTGCTTCATTGTTAATACCTTTCCTCAAAATATTCATATGCTTGTTATAAATCATAGATGGGAAAGCCTATTCAATCAATTGGTTGAATGTTGCTTTCTTCTTGATTGTTTGATTTAACATTAAGATATTAGTGTGCTGGTTTTTGTAAAGAACATTGAGAAAGGATTTGTCGTGTTAAAAGCCAATTCTATAACCCCTCGATTGCTTGGTTACTTGAATGATTATCAGTAAGAGACCTTGTGAATGAGTAACATGGATTGAGGTCTTATGAAGACTTGCGAGATTGCTGCTTTCTATCACATAACAATTGTTGTCAATTGCGAATGAAAAATGTTTGAAGGTAGAATGTTTTCCACAAAAGGTGTCATTCAAAACCTTGGAGTATTGAGCAAATTCGAAAATGATAACCATCATCTCGCTATCCTTACCTATAGTTTGAATTACTTATCATGTTCTATGTTTAATTCCATTAACGAGCTCTATGTTTAATTCCATTAACGAGAATTGTACGGCAAAGAAGGATCCAAAAGGAAAGGAGGTGTGTTTTATGATTTGCCAAAGGATAGATGGTGAAAATCTATTGTAATAAGCTTGTAATGCATTTGAAAATCCATCGGATTGATTTTTTTTGCACTGTAGGTTTAAGTGAAGGATCCTTGATAAGGGAAATAGTTGAAATATATGTTTGCCATGGAAAGTTTTAATGCCTCCTCTTGTCTTGCACCAATTTGATGCAATAGTTTTCATGATTTGTAAAGGCTCGTTGAATGCCTTTGAATGTGTAGTGAACTTTCAAGTGCTTTAACATACCAAATGGACTCATGCGTTAGCTTATATAAAGGGATCAATTGAAGACACGCTTTACATTAATTATTGGTCTTATTACCTAGTAAATGAAGCACCAAGCCTTTGTCAAACCATGCTACTATGTGAATTTTTATTTGGCAAGAAGAGGTGAGGCACATGATTATAGTGATTGACAAGCTCCCTTTCATGGGCCCTAAATCCTTCATCTCTTGCTTTCAATCTTAATGGTTTGAGATTGGTGAAAGATCCATACGTTTAAACCATTTCCTTGAACATGAGTATGCCCATCACTACAAGATCAAAGCTCATATAAGGAGTAATGGTAGGAATATTTGTTTTGGATTGAATAGAGTCTCGAGCAAAGACTAATTCCCTCTTGTGTAATGTCAAGCAAGCTTTCTCATTGTTTCTTCTTTCCAACAATTTGAAATAAGAAGAGGCAAGGCATGGTCATAACATTCACAAGTTTCCTTATATGGACTTTCAAATATTTCAAGATTTAATGGTTTAAATTGGTGAAGGATCCATTGTTATAACATCTTTTGCCACCCCAATAGTTGAGATGCATTTGATTGGCCCTTATCCCTTCATATTCCCCTTTTTTATGCTTGGGCTCTACTAGAACTCCACCAAAATGCCTTCTTGGCAATCCACTCACTACTTCTACTCAGTAAAGGTGTGAGTACTCGCCCTTTTCCTTCAACAAAGACATGAGTGCATTCTAAGGTACAAAAAAATATAAAAAACGTGAAAATTACGCACTCCTGAGAGGGGTTTATGGAAAAACTAATTCTATAACTCCCTAAAACCCATAGAAACACAATCTCTACCATCTTGAAATGGTATTAAAGAGACCCAAAGGAAGGAGGAAGGGAGAAGCACTATTATTATGCTAGAGTAATCATCTATACCCAAGCAACCAAACCACTATATTCCTAAGGTTTTTATGATCAACATTTCTCGAGAAACCCCTGTTTTCCGAAGTTCATTTCCCATTTGCATCATTGGGGCCTAAGATCTCTTGATCTTCCTTATATTTGTGAGGAGAAGAATGTTGGAGGTGTTGTAGCTCTGCGTGGTCTGGGATTGGAGGAATTCAAACGACAGTTATGGATGGTGTTGACAACAAAACCAGGTACATTTCTTTGTATTGTTGTTCTTGATAATAAAATGAAGATCTCTCTTCTTTCCCTCCCCTATTTTGAGTTGTTTAAGTTGAATTCAATCTCCTTTCAATATTTAGACGAGGAACTAATTTACTTGATTGAGTTACTTAAAGTAGTTATTTTGTTTTCATTTTCATTTATGCTAATAGTCTTGAGGAATGTTTCTTGTTTATGTGTGTGCATGTTTGTAATCTAAAGCAGAAACGAGGATAGTTGGAGCGACGAAAACCGACAAGGATTGTCTCCAATCAATCATTGGAACCGGGTAAGACCTCTTGTAACCACCTGGTAGTTATTGAAAGAATATCATAGACTATTTTTGCGAAAGATGAGAATTGATCTTTGAAATTTGCTTTGTTATAGTCAGCCCTAGCTACAGGACAATTTATTTCCGCAACAAAATTGACGACCATATCGGGGATAACTCCTAGAGTTATTCTCAATAGGGTTTGCTTAGTTGCTTCATTGGCTTAAGTTTCAGTTGTTTTTGTCAGTTTTTAGTCTGTATTGCTTGCTTGTTGTGTTATAGATCAGTCTGCAAGAGATTTTGAGGGTTTTTTGGGGATTTCCCATTCGCATCATTGTCATTGATTAGTCTACAAGACTTTGAATATATAAGAGAGAATCCACCATAAAAATTTAGAAATAAACCTTAAACACCAAATATATCCAAACATTCACCATAAACAACACCAAGAATATAGAGAGAAGAACCCTTAAGGTAGGGTAACACCATCAAATACTCTTTATGGAAGGAATCACTCCATAAGCCATGTTTGCTACCAGACAATACAATTTAACACATCCAATACAATGACACTCATGTGTATTTATACTTTCTCATCAATATTTTTAGAGGTCTTATGCCAACTACCCCGTATTATCTTATTCTTTCATTTTAATTACATAGAGGGTTTATTGTTAGGATATTTAGACACTTAGGAGTTAGTTCAGATCTACTTGGTCTAATGTGTTGTTAGGTAAAAGTGTGTTTCTTTAGTATGCATTTGTAGTTAGGAAATCCGACGGTCACGATATGTTCCCGACATAGAGTGATCTGACGGTTCATATTCTCTTCGATCTTAACAACTACATTGATCTGTGGCTTTGAAAATTTTCTGAGGTCCTAACAGGCTGCCAACTAGGTCTATCTTTGACCTCAAGTTGGCTCTAAGTTTCAGCTACCAAACAAGTCTGTGTTGTTGTTTTATAACAACAAACTGTTCATGAACTTTTCTGTCTTTTTGTTAAGGTTACATAACCTTTTAAGGTGCTCTAGAATGTAGTTTTAGTAGCCAATAGGTTAGTACATGCATGACTTAAATATGTAACACACCTCTAGATCTTTACAACTGAAATAATGTTGTTCTAAACTCTAGCATACATGAAAATGGACACAAAGGTTTTTGGTCAACACAACCGTGGACAAAACCCCCCTGGGGAAAACCGGTTTGGAATATAAGTCTATATATGTGATGTAAAGAATGTGAGATACAAGTACATGAAACAAATGAACCTAATACAATGACAACCTCTCTCAAGCTGCTATACAAGTCCAAGAAGGTAGATGCACCCAAGCATGGTGCACCCTTCTTCCTTGTTGTTCAATCCCACTAAAAGCTTGTGCCCTTGTTGCTTGAAGACTTGTAGAAGAAACCCTTACACACAAGTCTGACCTTGTGTGTTACCTCTCCAACAAAACCCTTCTCAAAGCAATCTGACAAGTGCAAGTCCTCCTTGCTATAAGTGCGCCCTCCTCCAAGCAAGCATGAACACCACAAAGATAATGGAAACCAAAGCCTCCTAGAGCCCTCCATGGAAGGAGGCGCCCTTGAAACCCTCATCCATTGCTTCCATTCCCATCTCCATTGCTCTCCTCTTCCTCTCCAAGTGAACAAAAGATAGAATATGAACCTCTCTTGGCCCTATGCGCCTTTCTTGAACCTCCATAAGGAAACTTAAGAGATAGATGGTTGAGATCTCTCCATCCCATCTCTAATCAAAGGTTGATATCATTCCACAATAATCTCACTCACAAACCGACTTTGGGTTAAGTTCCCTAAGTTCACTTTATGTTCCCTCATTCACCCACAAAGTGAATAATTAGTCACTTTTGCCTCAGTGACAAAAATTCAGCTTTTTGACTTAAGTTAAGTCAAAGTTGAATTAGACATAAAGTACAAGGTACATAGTACCAAAGTATTTCTCACTTGTGGTTAGAGACTCAAAACCACAAGGGGACCATTTTCCGAGGTACCCAAATCTCAACAGGCTTAACACCCGATTGGTCCATGATCTCTAGTTAAAGAGCATGGAGGGTCATTTGTCGATGATCAATTGTGAAAAACTCTCTCTGTAATCTTTTTCTTTTGCATTAATAAACTGTTCCAAGTGGCCGCATTGGCTGGGGCCGTGGATGTTTCCCCATATGGTTTTTACCACGTCAAAACATCAGTGTGTTGATCTTTGATTTGGTTGTGTGAATGGTTACTGAAGGTGTTCATCCTCTTTTGGAATACTTGTGTTGTCGAACATGGTATTAGAGCCTATTTGAAGACCCGCTTATGTTGTAGATCGAGATCGTGAAGTTGAGTTGCCTCATCTCTGGTTTCTTCCATTTCTGTACATTTATGGGCTGAGAGGACTGTTCCATTGCGTTTGGAGCGCTTGTTTCAATAAAGAATGTTTTTTGTTTCACTCGAAAAGGTTTCCGTTTTCCCAAGATACGACCATTTCAGTCAAATCTAAAGGTATAAAGCCTGAATACTTCCTTTTTAAATTTTTGCAGAGTATTATTTTAGTTTTATATTGTTTGTTTCCGGGTTGCTACTATTTTAGATCTGCGTATTCTCTTTTCCCCGCGCCTTGTGTGATCTCGGCAAATCAAAAACATATAGGAAAAGGTGCATTTTTCGGGTAGGCTAATCGAGATCTAACCCTTGTTGTCATCGAGAAGCGAAATTTTTTTCTTGTGTGAAAAAAGTTTTTTATGAGCACGCTCTCCAAGACCATCTTCCACAACAACATCCTGAATCCTCCTAAACAATACAATATGTTTGAACAACAACAACAACAACAACCCAAATTCTCCTTCTAAACAATACAATATGTTTTGCTAGCTCACTTGGTTAAAAGTTGCCTTGTTAAGTAAGAGGTCTCGAGTTCAAGTCTCTTTTTTGTTACTTTTTATGAAAAAGTTCATGCATCCATTGTAAAGTGTATTTCACTTCAAGTATAAAAGTGAATCACTATAAGTAGCTTTAATATTTTATTTTAAAGTTATTTATTTTGCATGCAACTTTCTTTTATAAAGTAACTTCATTATAAAAGTGATCCCCGCTTCTTTTTATAAAAGTCGGTCATTTCTTGAAACAATTTATTTGTAAAAGTGAGGGTATAACTTTCACATCCGAAGTCTGTTTTTAGTGCCGGTTTTTTTAAAAACCGCCTAATTTTTCGAGATCTTTCCATCCATCTCATCAATTTCATTTTTTTAAATCCATATTATCTATGCATTTAATATGGTTTCTTCCAGTGATCTTTTGCTTACCAGTACCAATTGCGTCCAATGGAAATCCCATATGGAGGATTTATTAAGAAGTAAATGTCTGTACCAGATTACCTTGGGAAAGGAAAAAGAACCCATTGATGATGAAAATAAAGTCAAATGGACTAATAGGAATGATGAAGCACGTGGACTGTTCAGAATGTCCATCTCTCCTGATTTAAGGTTCCACCTTCAAGAAATTGATGACCCCGATGAAGCTTGGAAAATGATTGAATCTGTTTTTGGTAAACATAATATTATTTGAGCACATCAGTTAGAAAATCAGAGATTGACTTCAAGTCCAAATGATTTTTCTTGCATTGAAGACTATCTATCTAAGTTTAAAACACTTAGAATTTTGTGTGAAGAGTGTACCATAAAGCTAGAGGAAGAGCGTTGCATCTATATTATTCTTTCAAAGCTAGGTAGTGCATATTTTGTGTTTGTATCTACCTTTTATGCCGCGAGAGAGGCTCTAGGGAAAGCTTATCAAAAACTCACTCTTGAGTCCTTTTGTAATGCTTTGATTAGAGAGCAAGATAAGCTTGTACAACTTGGAGTGATCAACACTACAGGTACCTCCAACAAAGCCTTAGTCGCCCAGTAGAAAGATAAACCCAAGAATCCCAAGAAGCAACATCCTCACCACAACAACAAGCAAAATAAGGGTCCCAAACCCACTCAGACAACTTCAGCTCCTAATGGAGACAAATGAGCAAAATGTACAAATAAGAAGACTGACAGACATTGCAACTTTTGTGGGAAAGATGGTCATGATGAGTCCAAATGTTTCAAGAAGATGACAACTTTAGAAGCAACGATGAAGAAGCACAACATCAATATTAATTCTACTTATTCTTCTTCTTCTCATGGACATGCACTTTCTGCTTCTGGTTTCTCCTTCAATGCAACTTCTACTTCTTCTGATGAGTGGTTTATTGATTTTGGAGCATCTTATCATATGGCTAAAGGATAAAGCCATATTTTCTGCTCTAAATGAATGTAACACGAAGAAAATATTTGTTGGTGATGATAGATCTCTTAGTGTTGTAGGATCTGGAACAATTCAAGTAGATAATGGTTATTTCAATGATGTATTATGTGTTCCGAGTCTTTCTTCTAACTTTCTATCAATATATCAAATCACACAATGGAGAACAAAGGAAGAGCCACCAATGGAGATCTAGGGTTAGGGTTTTAGTCATTAGGAGATTATAAAAGTAGATCTAAGGAGAGTGAGAGGCACACAATGAGTGCATAGGAGCAAGAGGGAGTCTTGCTCATGTACTTGTGTCTGAGTGGGCAGGTCTGAAGAAAGGGTGCAGGGGGCAACAAGAGAGATAGCAGCCAAGTGGGCTAGGTTATCAACTACAACATTGTAATCCTATGATGGGCCATTATTCCAGGACGAGAGACCATGATTTTATCTAATAGAATCAAACTCAGAACTGGTTTTCCCGCAAGGGTTTTTCCAGGGGTGTTTACCCGAATCTCGTGTGCAAATGTATATGGTTTCTGTTGATTTTTCTTCCGCTGATTTTGATGTTTATAACCTAGTTGTGCAATTGTTCAATAACGTGATTTTATTAGGAATAATTTTCGAGTGCTAGGTTCACAGGAAATTCAACACTTTTCACTTAACTAACTCTCACAATTTCCTTCATGCTTAGAGGAAATTGTCCCCAATTTTTGTTTATGGTAAACTTTTTCCAATTCAAGGATGTAGTAGTCCATGAACATTTGAGTAGTTGAGGTCTTGGCATGGTCCCCTATGTTTTCTAATAATAGGTGGAAAAGAACATGTTCTAAATGTAATGTCCTTGAACCGTGGGTAGAACTTTCCTTTAGTATGTGTAGGTTTGAAGTAGACAACAATGGAATGTACTCCCCACTAAAGAACCAAACAAACAATTGTTGAGCAAAGCACTTGTGCAAAGTATATTACAATGATGCTCTTGGTTGAGGTGAACCATTAACTAGAACTATAGAAATAGTGTTGAACCGAAAAGGGTGTAACTCTATTTGCTTGATAGCTAAGATGCAAGGGAGCAAAGAGTTGAGTGAGTTCCTTATCCAAAGCAAGATAGGATAAATGAGAATTTGTAGGTTATTTGGTGTAGGAATTTCTACTCCTTGCCTAAGTGTGCAACTCAATTGTGAGGAGGTCCCATGAGGTGTTTGAAAATTTGTTGAGATTGTGTGAGTACCACTAAATGGATGAAAGGAAAGATGCCCATTGAAGGTGGGAAGACTCTCGACGATGGTGTGGAGACACTTCTGGACCAAGCTCCAACATTGTAGGTTCCTCATGTAACAAAGTTGCAATATGTGTCTCTTTTATTTGGGTAACTTGAGAAAATAACAATGAATTATCTTCTTGTAAGACAATGGTGACATGGACCAATTGTAGTTGACGTTGCCTTTGTTCATGATATTTTTATGTTTTCTTTTGTTAGAAGCTATTGGAGTATGATGTTAAGCATGCATAGGGCCAAGAGGTGTGGACATTTTTGCAACACAGGAAAAAAAATATTAGTGGAGTTAAAACCTCTTTATTGTAAACATGTTCTCATTGTCTCAGTAACGACTAGAACATGGCCATCATGTTGTGCATCATTTTTCCTTGAAGCTTGTCCTGGGGTTGCTTGTACTTTGCAACATGTTGCTCCTACTTAGTAAGTTGTTCAACCATACACTTATTTTGCTAAACATTGTTTCCTTTGTAATTGATTGACCAAAATCCAGGTAAGGTTGGACTCCTACAAAGATTTAGTGTCCTTTGGAGCATGGTGTGAAGCCATGGGGATTAATCCTCTATTTCCAAGCAAGGATTCATATAAATTGCGTGGTAAATTTTGTAGGTTGTTGTACTTTCTAGGAAAAATCCTACGTATTACAACAATGATAATTATGTTGGTTTTCAAATAATTTGTAGAATCGGGAAGGAGAAGAAATTTGCCAAAAAAGTGGTAGAATTCCACGCATAAGATAGATAATTTTATTAATGCTTGCAAATTACAAAAGAACAGGTCAATGGGACTAGAAAATACACCTTGTCAACATCAACCTATGGGAGTGCCAAGAGCACTCCTAAATGCTAAAAGATGAAAAGATACAAATGAAAGTACAAGAAAATGTACATAAGAAAAGGTGAACTAAAAAGGTAAACCCTATAAAGAGAGGAAAAAATTCAACATTAGAGATAGATATAGAGGTAGAAAAAGAGGAGGGAGTGCAAATGTCCTTGTCATCTTCTATCACTTTAAAGGGGACCATGCAAAGCTTGACATGATATCCTTTGGGGAATGCCTAACACTGAGGGCCTAGTTGGGTGATCCTAGGAGGGCCTTGAGTGTTGTCCATTCCTAGCATTCAAGGCTCACGAGAAAACTCTAGTAATGGGTGTATCACTACACAATTAGGGAAGGGATAAACACCACATGAGAGGAATGACCCTATGGCCTTGTGGAGGTGAGACATCTACCAACTAAGTGGGAGGATGTGTGATGTCTCACATAATTGACATCATCTGCATCCATAGCTAGGAATTTTGCACTACGCTAGCACCTCTAGTCACCTAGATAAGCTAGAAAACGAAGGTGATATACTTAGTGGTGTAGGGTCTGGAAAGGACCATAAGGTCTCCCGTTTATGAGTGATCACCTCATGTATGTATAAAGTTAGACATCTCTAATCTAGATATTGAAAAAGTGGCAAGAGACCTTCTCGAATCATGAAACATGCAATGATATCCTCCTTGGATCGCATAATATACAGGATATTTAAGGACAACTTGTTCCTCTATTTCAACATCCTAAAGATAGCATAGTCAACATATCCTTTCCATCCATCGGATGTGGCGATTTTACTTAACCAGTGGGTTGTAAGTGGTGGGAACAAATCCTCAATTGGCCGAACAAAACCCCAAGGACATGTGACCAATGTTACCAGAACCGAACCGGTCGACCCCAAAAACCGGACCGGAACTGGAACGAGAAAAAAACCGGATCAAAAAACCGGTCACTAAAAATACATAAAATATTCAAATTTTTGAAAAACAAATACATATTCATGTGCATCCATGTGAATCCAAACCATTATGCACAAATTTGCAAAGTTTCTCATATATATTCATGTGCATCCATGTGAATCCA
>ML784893.1:896143-909731 GCA_009831015.1 Picea engelmannii | reverse complement strand
TCCATCACATACATCCTCAGTATGTCTTCTATCACTCGATTCGCCCACTCTGTCTGCCCATCCGACTTAGGATGATAGGTTGTACTGAAATTTAGATTCGTTATGAATCCCTTGAATAACCCTTTCGTTATGAATCCTTTGATTCCACAGAGAGAAATGTTATCATGTATTCCAATTATCCATGTTATTTCACCACTCCTTTCAACACTTAGCCAATTATCTCTCTGTGGGGTCGTGCCTTAACGCTAATGAAATTTTATGCCCCATGTTCTGTGATATACATTTTGCACACAACACTTTCGTGATATGAATTTTGCACCAAACACTTCTGCCATTTACATTTTGACATGCTATTATAGATCTTGCACCCAAAACTTGCGTCATCTACAATTCCACTGTATACATATTGCACCAAAAACTTATGTGGTCTACAATTCCTCCACATATTCGAACATGATCTACATTTGGACCACAAATTATCTATTACAATACATTAATATAAATACAATTTAAATTAATGTTCCTATATCGTCATATCATGAGCCCAGCCGACCACAGCTCCTTTCAACACTTAGCCAATTATCTCTCTGTGGGGTCGCGTCTTAGCACTAACGAAATTTCATGTCCCATGTTCTGTTATATAAATGTTGCACACAACATTTCTGTGATATACATTTTGCACCAAATACTTCCGTCATTTACAATTCGATCCCATTTTCCACAATTTACCTTGTAACCTACTTGGCAGGGACTACGCTGCCACGCAGTACTTGTTAAAATTTAGTTTGCCTTCGCACGCATTTAATAAAAGAGAATTTTTTTTAATTAGGGAATATTATTTAGACGAGCCATGATGGAATTTTCAATGAAATTTTTGGACTTCCTAAGAAAATTTTGGAATTCCTTAGATCAAATCCATAATCACAATACAATATAATATGAAACTATATTCCCTTTACAACTTTGCTTTGACAGGTAAAATAAAACCTCCAATAACACATGGTTAGTGGTAGATTTCTTAAAACCATCTAATAGCACACCGATATTGGTAGATTTCTTAAAGTTGTAAGGTAAATGTATGCATTTAATAAAAAGGAAGTGAATTTTTTTACCGAGTGGATATATATATAATTTTTAGTTAAAAATTTATTGATATATTATTATTTAATTTGGTTTTAAAATATAATTTAAAATTATTTTAATTAGTAAAAAAGTGGGAATTGAACCTAGGTGGAGAGAATAATAATCATTCCATGCTAAACCTAATTGACAAAAGTCTACCTCCTTATGTACCATTATCAAGTTATTTTAAGTGACCAAATTTTATTTGCGCATGATGATGTAGTTGTACATCTAGGTAGGTATTGAGAGCCCGTAGGTTTTTCCCTTCTTTAAACTTTGGATCTATCATGCCTGAGATGCAAATTTTTTTAGAGTGCAAAACTTGAATTTTGATGCCTCTCAAGGCATGATATCTCTGAAGTTAAGATGGAACTACACTAGTTCTTTATATATATATATATATATATATATATATATGCCACATGTCAACTCCATGTTGAGCATGGAAGGAATTGCACGTCTCCCTCATACTCAACCTACCATTAAAAATAAATAAAAATCATTTTCAATTACACACAAATACATAAAGTTGATATTGAAATATATATTAGTTACTAATATTTTTGTAAATGACATGTGAACAACTTCATATTAAGCATTGAAGAAATTACACATTTCCTTCATATAGAGAAGTAGAAAACAACTATGTGTGGAATAAGATTTGTTTTCTTCCAATTACTCTCTCCCTATATAAAGTTGATATTATTCTAGGAAGTAGGAAGAACCTATTAACTATATATATATATATTAGTTTGGGTGGTTGGGGGTGATGATTGTAACCCTCCCCACCTAGGTTCTATTCCTTGTGAGTGACATGTTGTAACAATGAAATGTTTGTCATTATGAGGTGCATAAGCCTTGCCATATAAAAATAAATTGAAATAGTAATGAACCATTTAAAAATCATTTACTATCATTAGAATAGCTCTTACCTATTAACTTTCTCAAATTTCATTCAATCAAAATTATATGTTTGGTATAAGGGGAAGGAAAAAACATATCCCAAGAGGAAAGGAATTTAAAAGAAGGAAAAAGAAGAAGAAAATCATTAGCAAACCCCAGTGCAATGAGGTGGGACACAATGCAAAAACTCAAGAAGAAGGAGGTATCTTGACTGAGGCATGTTGATCTAAGAAGAACTTCTAATATCCAAGGAAACAAAAAATGTATGATGGATGTATGGCCATGGTATTCATTAGGTCTATGATGCCCGGTAGGTCTATCATGTGAGCTTTGAAGTTATCCATGATGCCTCTTTCTACTAGTGTTAGAGGGTTATAAGTAAGAGTTAATCAAGTTAATGCATGTTGGTTTCAAGAACTGGCCTCTCGTAAGTCATGAGCGTACGTTGAGCATCTCCTAAAGGAAGAGATGTTTAAGCTTCTCTAGGCCTCATAATCCATGAGTGTTTGAAGAGAACCAAGTGAACTTTGATGAGACAAAAGAATTGTCTTCTAATCTGTATTAGGGAGTCGAGCATCATATTATAAAGTATTCCTCCATGCTAGGATTTAAGGTGTTAATCTAGAAAATACAGTGCTCTTGAGGAATATGGTATTATCTTTCAATGTGACATTGGTGGGAGCAAACTCTAAGCTGGGTAAGATAGACCCTTTGGGTGATAGGTAATTGGAATTAAGTGTATCTTGGGGGATGGATGAGCCTGTCATTGCACCGAAGATAATTTTGAACCTAGCGCTGAATTCTGGGAGAAAGAAACTCTTTGAGATCAAACCATGTGGACCTAAGGTAGGATTTGAAAATCTTAGTACAAAATCCCTCTTTTATTTTTCCCTTGGAGAGATAAAGAGTATTCTTTGAAAAGATATGTGGGGGTGGTTTGCAATATCAAGGTTAGAGAGGTGAAGCAATGAAAAGACTCTCAAATACCAGCTTGAATTGATCCCACATTCTACCTACTCCATAGAGGATTTGAGATCAAGATATGGATATCTACAGTTATCCATCTCTTTGAGCCCATGTATCATTTTCACCACATGAAAGATCATTAAAGCAATGAGTGGGGTTGTGCCAAATTCTATAAGAATGATATCATAAGACATTGATCTCTTGGTGTGAATATGTTTGGATAACATAGTGATAAGCATTTTATCTATCTTGTTTTGGTCTACTCTAGAAAAATATCATCCCTAAAACTCAAACCCATATAAGGGTGTAGGTGTCACCCATGAGAGAAAAAAATATTGAAATTTAAGCTAAAAATTTACTTTTCAAAAATGGTAAAAGTCATATGCCTTAGTCTACCTCTATGGTTTGGAGTCAAACTAAAGATTAATACGAAAAAGAAGACCCTAAATATACATATGAAAAACTACATATAATATGTAATTTACTTTATTTTAAGACAAGATAAAATAAATATGGCCACTTCAATAAAATTTAGTTAGTATTTTATAAGGATGCTCTATTTTTGTAAAATATATTTTTAGGGATACATAAAGTTGAAATGATAATAGAAAAGAGTGTTGGGGTGAAAATTTATATAGCCAAAAGAATAAAATAATCAAGAAACTGTTGTGAAATATGAACCATTGTGAAAAATAAAATAAAGAAAGAAACAACTTAAATAAAGGAAAAAATAAATTTAAAGAAAATAAAAAGGTCATGTTGGAGGAACACATGAGATTAAAAGGTTAAAAAAAGAGGGAAACTATGGGCAAGGGATGAAACTTGACACAAGAACTTTGGTTTAGTCAAAGTAGATAAGGTGTTTAGAATTGTGGGAGTGTTCAGCCATAGTTGATTTGGAAATGTGGTTGTGGAAAGTGTGTGATATATTCTTCTTAAGATGACCTTTGATGACATCCTAATTTGGCCAATGTATGATTTTCCATAGGAACAAGGAATCTGGTAAACCCTTTGGCTAAGCATTGGGGTCTAATTTATCTTGAACAGTGTCCAAGGACACAGGAGGAAATAGATGTCATGGCATGTGTTCCCTATGAAAGTGTTGTTGGTAGTCTAATGTATGCGATGGTCTGCACTCAACCAGACATTGCTCATGCAGTGGGAGTGTTGAGTATATACATTTTGACACCTGGGAAGGAGCACTAGATAGTTGTCAAGAGAGTATTCAGGTATTTGTGTGGCACAAAAGATTACGCTATATGCTACCAAGGAAAATCTGAAGATGACAATGAAGTAAATGTACATGTCTTTGTCGACGTCGACTGGGCTGGAGATCTCAATCGACAAAGGTAGACCAGTGGATATGTGTTCAAGATGCCTCAAACTGTGAATCATTGAGACTTTATCCGTCGGTCCTTTTCGACTCCAAGCACGCCCTCCACAATAACGTCCTTACTGATGGGACTTTTGAAGCAATCAACTAGATGAGTAAGCAATAAGTGGTTGTAGCCTTGTCAACAATAGAATTTGAATACATGGTGGAGACTCATGGAAGTAAAGAAGCAATATGGTTGCAAAGGTTGTTTTCAGGAATCGGGTTTGAGTAGAAAGCTATGAAGATAAATTGCTACAGTCAAAGCACAATATTCTTGGAAAAGAATTCAACTTATCATTATAAGATTAAGAATATTTATTTACAATACCATTTCATGAGATACATGGTGGAAAGAAACAAGGTGCTACTGAAGAAAGTAAACACAATGGAAAACATAGAAGATTCTTTGACCAAGTCTGTGAGTGCTATGAAGTTCTCTTGGTGCAAAGAGGTAATGGGCATTGCTTCCCTGGGTCTGTGAACGAGAGTTCGGAGATCTCATGGTTTCAGTAAAGAAAATACCAAGTGGGAGAATGTTGGGTTTTTATATTCTTTGCAATGAAAGTCTAGTCGGGGTGGATTGACTAATATTTGAAGTCGAAGAAATAAAAAACAAGACGAAGGTCAAGGTGGTTCAACTAGGTAAATTTGAATTCGAAGGAATCAACAACAAATTGAAGGTCGAGGTGGTTCGACTGGGTAAAGTCAAAGTCGAAGACATCGACAGCAAGTCGAAGACATCGACAATAAGTCGAAGGTTGAGTTGGTTCAACCATGTAAAGTCAATGTCGAAGACAATGACAACAAGTCGAAGAAGTCAACTGACAAGAGGTCTACACACGAGCGTGTGGCAATCATTTGAAGACCAAATGAAGGCCAATTGATAGTCGACTAGTAATCTGACTTGGTAGTCAACTGTAACAGAATCCTGAGATTTGCGAGATTTGTAGCCAATGATCTGCATGGATCTGTAACCATCTTTGGGCTCCTTTTCTTTAGGGTTTTTCCTAGTGTAAATTCTATAAATAAGGCATGTTGTAATGTTTTAATAGCTAATAGCTAATCGTTAATAAATAATCATAGAGGTTGTTAGTCATGTAGATGTAAGTTGAATTGGATACAAGGTTGTTCTTGTGTAACGAAAGAAGGTATGATGTCAATTGTGTCTTAGGTGTAGACCAAGTTTAGGCATGTAACCTTTTATTCTGAATGAATAAGACAAAAATGGAGCAGAACACTCAAGGAATGTTGGTTTTCCTGTTTCGGTTTCCAGGGTAAAATCTTTGTGTACAGTGTGTTTTCTTTGTCATTTAGTTTCGTTTTTAAATATTTATTCCTCTCTTTTGCTAGGTTTAGCGTGGAAGTGTTCCTCATTTCCTAAAAATAAGACCTTCCTACCACAAGGGATTGATATGTTGGCATTAGACTACAACACCTTTTTAGAACACCCTTATGTACCTTGGTCTACATTTTGAGCCAATAGTCCTCTTAGAAAATCTTTCATTACTAGCTTCACATCTTCAATGCTGACTTGGCTTCCACATAACCTTGAAGTGGATAAAGTAATTACCAATTTGTTGAGAGTGTAACTTTCCCATACTAACTATGTTTCCTTAATGTAATGCGTGATTTAAAATCTATTAATCATATTTATGGTTAGTTCTTTATGCTTTGAACCTTAAAATACACTAGGTATATCTCAAGAGGGTCCCAAAAGCTCCATCCCTTAAATTGTCACAATTTAGGTTATGTTCTAAAATTTCCCACATCTTTTAGGAAAACAAAGATAATGATCATTGTGGGATAAAGATTAAGTTCTATTTATGAAATCACTAGGGTCATGGTATTCTTAAAGAATACAAAACTTCATTATATATAATAAATCTATATTCTAAACGTTCGACATTTTGGCCTTTCTCCGACAATATTTTTTGAGGATGATTGCTCAAAAATTGGCGAGAAATTGTTAGATCCGCAAATTTTAGTGTTTATTTTTGTGTAAATCGAGTGCCCCGTGAGATTTTCATCATGTTGAATCCATTTTGGCATTCAAAAATGGATTTTAAACAACATAAAATAATGATTTCATGCAGATTTATGTCACTGAATTCCAGCAAAAAAAGCCAAAACATAGAACAGCTAAACAATACCTATGATAAACATGTTTAATATGATAAACATCTTTAATATATACTTCTCATGAAACCATGACATAGACAAGTGTCACACAAGCTAATGTATAGTTTTTATCATTATTTAGACTCTAAAGATGTTGTTGTTGGATGTGACTATACTAGAACTAATGGTTTTGTTAAATAACATGTTATCATTATTTAGACTCTAAAAAGTTGTTGTTAGATGTGACTATACTAAAACTAATGGTTTTGTTCCACATCTATGTTAGTATTTTAATTTTCAATAATAATTTTAATAGATAACATATTTAGGTTTAAATATATAAAATGTATTTATTTTTAATTAAATTGTAGTGATTTATAGAATTAATTTTATTGATTTTAAATATATTAAATGAAAAAATTAACCATATTTGTTATGTCATAAAATATTGTAATTTCAAAATATAAGTGTTTTTTTAAAGTTTTGATTTCCTATAAATTATCACTTGTGTAACTATAAATGGATCTCTACACTATTTTTTTTTCCAAAAATAAAATCATTATTTTGAAATCCACAAATAGTGCAACTGCATTTGAAATCATAATTCAAAATTATAATGTTAATTCTATTAATTATTAAAAATTAGTATAGATCTATCTTAACCCTAAATATGTAAGTGTCAAGAGGGATCAAATCCCTCAAGATAAAGTGATACATCTTAACCATGAATTCATTAAGTAGTAAGAGGGATCAAATGCTTCGAGAGATTTGATAGATCTTATGATTAAGACCTCTCAAACACCAAGAGAAATAATGATTTGATCCATCAAGCACCAAGACAAATCAAGTTCTTTTGAGGGATTTGATCCATTTTTTTCAATTAGTGAATATTATTTAGACGAGCCATGATGGAATTTTCAATAAAATTTTTGGACTTCCTAAGAAAATTATGGAATTCCTTAGATCAAATCCATAATCACAATACAATATAATATGAAACTATATTTGCGGTACCAGTTTTACTTTGGACTTTTTCTTTTCCTTTTCCTTTATAGCTTTGCTTTGACGGGTAAAATAAATCCTCCAATAACACATGGTTAGTGGTAGATTTTTTTACAACCATCTAATAGCACACCGGTATTGGTAGATTTCTTAAAGCTGTAAGGTAAATGTATGCATTTAATAAAAATGAAGTGAATGAATTTATATATATATATATATATAAGTTTTAGTTAAAAAATTATTGATATATTATTATTTAATTTGTTTTTAAAATATAATTTTAAATTATTTTAAATTAGTAAAAACGTGGAAATTGAACCTAGGTGGAGAGAATAATAATCATTCCATGCTAAATCTTTTTTTTTTCCAAATGAAAAATATCTTGAATTTATATAGAGTATAAATTATTTTACAAAATCAGTATTGATCATGTGATATACATAAGACCAACCCAAAAGAAAAGGTATTGCTAGTTCTAGATACAAAGTCCCATAACTCAGAAAACTGAAGAACAAAAATTACAGCAGCTTTGAAACTATAAAGGGCTGAAATTTATGTGCAAAAGAACTGAAAATTACTCCACTAGTGCTCACCCTTCTCATACTTCAAAAATATTTAGGAACGAATGGGGGCTTTCTTCCCCATTTTCACAGTGATAAACCGAGAGCCTACCTTCAATTTCTTTGAGCGCTCTCTTTGAGAGAGATTCTGCCTCTTTATTATGTTCCCTATAAATATGTTGGAAGCTGATATCTTTAATTTTTTTTGCCAAATCCTTTGTTTTTTGTTTCCAGCATTCAACATTTGTCGAATGGAGGTTACCCTTATGATTTATCCAATCTATAATAACTTTTGAATCCCCCAGAATTTGAAATTTTTTGATCGACCAAAGTGTTGCCAGAGTGAGAGTCGCCCATAATCCCAAGAGCTATGCCTTTGTATTTGTTCCATCTCTGCAATTTATGAACCATTTTGTAATCCTCGACGAATGTGTCTTGAAAAAGTCACTTGCTCTGCAACAATTACCATTTGACAGGGTTGCACCATCAAAGCAAGCCAAAGTGAAACCCTTAGCCTGAGTTATCTCACAAACTCTGTTTGGGAAGAATTTTTGGATAGCAGGCTACCAGGAGAAGGAATCCACAATCTTGTGGACCATAGAGTAAAGAGAAGGGGATCGATCTTCAAAAATCACCTTGTTTCTCTCAATCCATAAATGCTAGCAAGTAAGGGCAGCCAAGTTGACTGGGGTTGTTTTTTCATTTGACCGCACCTTAAAACAGTCTGAGATTGTGGATTTGTTCCACTATAGTTTTAGAAAAAAGATATTGTGAAAGTGCATCCACACTGCCTTTGAAAAGTTGCAATGAATCAATAGATGATTGATGTTTTCATAGTAGAAATTGCAGAGTTTACACACCCCGGGACCTTCCCATCCTTTCTTCTGGAGCGCCTCCCAGGTAAGGACCTTTTCTTTTGCTGCCAGCTAAATGAATAGATTTATTTTGAGTTGAACTGGCCACTTCCACAACTTAATTATCCAATAGTTGTCACTGCAAAAGTCGAGCGGTTGAAGAAGAGCGGTGTAGAGGTTTTTTACTGATAAGACACCAGAGGCATCACGTCCCACCCACAAAAGAGAATCGGTTTCATCTTTTAGAAAAATGTCAGTGCTTTTTAGTGAAAATACAAAGAGGTTCCATTCGATAGCGACCTCTCTGCTAAGACCCAGCGTCTCACTACTTAGCCACCTGTCCGGAAAAAGGAGATCACGGGTAGGGTCTCTCGCTTGAGCAAGCCACCAAATATTTAAGTTTTGTAAGTGCACTTGCAGGGGTTCTAAAAGTAAGGAACGGTCCTCCAACCCAATTATTTTGTCCCTTCCAATAGATATTAAAGTACCCAAACCAGGCCTCCAATGCAACCAATGGAGGATCACAAAAAAAGTTATGGTCATACCATTCCAGAAGTTGGACGCTCTCTGTTGAAGGTGAGAAGACTTATGAATCCAAGCAAAAACTGGTGTGTCACCCAAATATTTATCTATGATGATTGGATGCCAAATACTATCATGAGTAAGCACCCTCACCTACTTGACAAAAGTCTACCTCCTTATGGACCATTATTGAGTTATTTTAAGTGACCAAATTTTATTTGTGCATGATGATGTAGTTGTACATCGAGGTATTGAGATCCCATAGGTTTTTCCCTACTTCAAACTCTGGATCTATCATTCCCAAGATGCAATTTTTTTTATATTGCAAAACTTGAAGTTTGGTGTCTCTCAAGGCATGATATCTTTGAAGTTAAGATGGAACCACACTAGTTCTTTATATATATATATATATATATATGTCACATGTCAACTCCATGTTGAGCATGGAAGGAATTGCACATCTCACTCATACTCAACCTACCATTAAAAAAAAAAAAATCAATTACACACATATACACAAAGTTGATATTGAAATTTATATTGGTTACTAATATTTTTGTAAGTGGCATGTGAACAACTTCATATTAAGCATTGAAGAAATTACACATATCCTTCATATAGAGAAGTAGAAAGCAACTATGTGTGGAATACGATTTTTTTTCTTTCAATTACTCTCTCCCTATATAAAGTTGATATAAAATTATTTTACTTAAGGTGGATATTAAAAAAAAAATTAAATGTCACGTGTTAAATCTATAATATTAACCATTGAAGGAATTATGCATCTCCCTCATTCTAGGAAGTAGGGAGCACACACACACACACACACACACACACACACACACATATATATATATATATATATATATTAGTTTGGGTGGTTGGGAGGAATGATTGTTACCCTCCCCACCTAGGTTCAATTCCTTGTGAGTGACATGTTGTAACAATGAAATGTGTGTCATTCTTAGGTGCATAAGTTTTTCCATATTAAAATACATTGAAATAGGAAAGACACATTTAAAAAACATTTACAATTATTAGAATATCTCTTACCTATTAACTTTCTCAAATTTCATTCAATCAAAATTATATGTTTGGTATAAGGGGAAGGAAAAAGCATATCCCAAGAGGAAAGGAATTTAAAAGAAGGAAAAATAAGAAGAAAATCATTAGCAAACCCCACTGCAATGAGGTGGGACACAATGCAAAAACTCAAGAAGAAGGAGGTATCTTGACTGAGGCATGTTGATCTAGAGAAGCACTTCTAATCCAAGGAAACAAAAAAATGTGTGATGGATGTGAGGCCATGGTATTCATTAGGTCTATGATGCCTCGTAGGTCTATCATGTGAGCTTGGAAGTGTTGGTTGTGGAGCCTGATTATCTTCTTGATTTAGAGGTCTTTGTTTTCAGCCGTTTTTATACCCCATGAAGTATTTATATGCCAGAAGTATGTACACTCTTCCACGCGGGGGAGTGCAGAGGGGGGTTACCCCCTCTGCGGGGGTGAAGCCCCTGAAGGAAAAATTCCCTTGTAAATGTATATTGTAATTTCATTGTAAATCTGGACCGTTCATTATAAGGTCGCGGATCTAATGGTAGAAATAATGTTAGGGTTTTTTTCCCTAGAAGGCAACCCTCTGTTATGAGGGAAATGTATTGCGGCTATGCATTATGGCAAATATTGTATTCTGAGATAGGATATTGTGAGAGAAAGAAGAGGAAGTTACAACGGGTATGTTGTAGGTTGTATCCCTTTATTTGTTGGATAATAATAAAGGAAGGACCTGGCAATTTCTCTGGTGGACGTAACCCACACTGGGTGAACCACGTAAATATGTGTCTCTATTGTATTGTGTATCTTTTGTGTTTTTTTTCCGCATTTGTTTTATTTTATTGTTCCACGGTCATGTTTTTCTAACAACTGGTATCAGAGTGAAAGGTAACTCGCAGGAAACGAGGGTTCTTGGTTCGAGTGGGAGCAATGTCGAAAGATGGAAAGTTTAGGGTCGCAAAATTTAATGGCCAAAACTACCAGTTATGGAAGATGTAGATGGAAGATTATTTATATCATAAGGATCTATTCCTACCATTGGGCGGAGTAGCAAAGAAGCCGATGGCTATGAAGGATGAAGAATGGGATATTCTTGACAGAAAGACTCTAGGAACGATACGGCTGAGACTGGCAGCGTCGGTGGCTTTCAATATTTCGAAAGAAAAGACAATGAAGGCTTTGATGGACGCATTGGCTAAATTTTATGAAAAACCCTCGACGTCCATTAAGGTATTTCTAATGAAGAGATTATTTAATATGAATATGTCAGAGGGTGGGTCTATTGCAGATCATTTAAATGATTTTAATACGGTTACTGATCAACTAAGTTATGTAAAAGTGGACTTTGATGATGAGGTTAGGGCTCTTCTAATATTGTGCTCATTGCCAGAAAGATGGAATGGCTTGGTCATGGTTGTAAGTAACTCTGTCTATGGTTCAAATACTTTAAAATTTGATGATGTTGTTGGTGTTATCCTTAGTGAGGAAATGTGACGGAAAAGCACAGGTGAGACATCAGGTAATGCATTGAACATGGAGAGCAGAGGAAGACAAAAGGATAGAGGAAAGGGCTCAGGGAACCGCAGGAATTCTAGGAAGGTCAGATCCAAATCCAGACTTGGAAAGATAGAGTGTTGGAATTGTGGGAAGAAAGGACATCTGAAGAAAAACTGTAGAGCTCTAAAGAAACAAAAAGATGGACAGCAAGAGAGAAATCAGGAAGCAAATGTAACAGGTGATGTGTTACAAGATGCTTTGATTCTTTCTGTAGATAATATTTCTGAGTCTTGGGTAGTAGATTCAGGGGCCTCATTTCATGCCACACCCCATGAGAAACATTTTCTAGATTATGTTCAAGGTGAGTTTGGACAGGTTCATTTGGGTGATGATGCACCATGCAAAATTGTTGGAATGGGAAAGGTAAAAATAAAGCAACGCAATGGAAACCAATGGTTGTTGAAAGAGGTAAGACATGTTCCAGATTTAAGGAAAAATATAATTTCAACGGGGCAGTTGGAAAGTGAAGGTTGTATATCCATATTTATAGATAAAACGTGGAAGGTCATCAAAGGATCATTGGTGATAGCAAAAGGAGAGAAGGTAGGTACATTGTATTTATGTACTGGTAATACTGAATCTTCTATCTCTTTAGCTTCTACAGGAGTGGATACAACATTGTGCCATCATAGGTTGGGACACATGAGTGAGAAGGGAATGCAGATACTTCACAAAAGAAATTTGTTTCCAGATCTTAAACAAATTGATTTGGACTTCTGTGAGCATTGTGTTTATGGAAAACAGAAGAGAGTCAGATTTCTCAGAGTCGGAAAAGAAAAGAAGAATGAAAGATTAGAGCTTGTGCATACAAAAGCATGGGGACCAGCTCAGGTATCATCTCTTGGTGGCTCTCGTTACTATGTTATTTTTATTGATGATGCAACTAGAAAAACTTGGGTTTATTGCATTCGACAAAAATCTGATGTTTTTGATACATTTAAGAAATGGAAAGCTTTGGTTGAGAAAGAGACAGGAAAAAGTTTGAAGTGTCTGAGATCAGATAATGGAGGTGAATATTGCAGCAAGGAGTTTGATTATTATTGTTCATGCCATGGGATTCGTAGAGAGAAGACAGTTCCAAGAACACCACAAGAAAATGGTGTGTCATAAAGGATGAACAGGACAATCATGGAGCGTGCAAGGAGTATGACATTGCATGCTGGTTTTCCCTTACAGTTCTAAGCAAATGTTGTAGATATTGTTGTTTACTTAATAAAAAGATGACCTTCAATCTCTTTGGATGGTAGAATTCCAAAGGAGGAATGGACAAGAAAAAAGGTAAATTATTATTTTTTGAAGACTTTTGGTTGTGAAGAATTTTTCCATATTGATAAAGAAAATAGAACAAAGCTTGAGGCAAAATCCAAGAAGTGTACCTTTATTGGATACGGTGTCAATGATTTTTGTTATCGCTTATGGGATTATGAAAATAACAAAATCATTAGGAGTAGAGATGTCATATTCAATGAGAAGGTCATGTACAAAGATCAGTTGCAGGGAAAGAAACAGGAAAAGGAAAAACAAGAATACATAGTGCTTGATGAGATCACTGAAAA
>ML784893.1:882453-894255 GCA_009831015.1 Picea engelmannii | reverse complement strand
TTCCAGGTCCAAGAAGGTTCAGAGTCCAGCATATACAACAGCAGTGGAGTTGTTGAGATTAGTCTCCAAGTGGGAGATTGTTGGTTGTGGAGCCTGATTATCTTCCTGATTCAGAGGTCTTTTGTTTTCAGACGTGTTTATACCCCATGAAGTATTTACACCCTAGAAGTATGTACACTCTTCCACGCGGGGGAGTGGAGAGGGGGGTTACCCCCTCTGTGGGGTCCGGGGGGTTTGGAGGCGAAGCCCCCGAAGGAAAAATTGCCTTGTAAATTTATATTGTAGTTTCATTGTAAATATGGACTATTCATTATAAGGTCGCAGATCTAATGGTAGAAATTAGAAGGAAACCCTCTATTATGAGGGAAATGTATTGTGGCTATGCATTATGGCGAATATTGTATTTTGAGATAGGATATTGTGAGATAAAGAAGAGGAAGTTACAATGGGTTTGTTGTAGGTTGTATCCCTTTATTTGTTGGATAATAATAAAGGAAGGACCTGGAAATTTCTCTGGTGGACGTAGCCCACACTGGGTGAACCACGTAAATCTGTGTCTCTATTGTATTTTGTATCTTCTGTGTTTTTTTTCCACATTTGTTTTATTTTATTGCTTCACGGTCCTATTTTTCTAACAGGAAGTTATCCATGATGCCTCTTTCTACTAGTGTTAGAGGGATAGAAGTAAGAGTTAATCAAGCTAGTGCATGTTGGTTTTAGGAACTGGCCTCTTGTTAGTTGTGAGAGTACATTGAGCATCTCCTAAAGGAAGAGAGATTTAAGCTTCTCTAGGCCTCATAATCCATGAGTGTTTGAAGAGAACCAAGTGAACTTTGATGAGACAAAATAATTGTCTTCTAATCTATAGTAGGGATTCGAGCATCATATTATAAAATATTCCTCCATGCTAGGCTTTAAGGTGTTAATCTAGAAAATGCAATGCTCTTGAGGAATATGGTATTATGTTTCAATGTGACATTGGTGGGAGCAAACTCTAAGCTGGGTAAGACAGACCCTCGGGGTAAAAGGTAATTGGAGTTCGGTGTAGCTTGGGGGTTGGATGAGCCCATAATTGCACCAAAGATAAGTTTGAACCTAGCGCTAAAGTCTAGGAGAAAGAAACTCTTTGAGCTCATTAAACCATGTGGACCTAAGGTTGGATTTGTAAATCTTAGTACAAATTCTCTTATTTATCTTTCCCTTGGAGAGATAAAGAGTAATCTTTGAAAAGATATGTGGGGGTGGTTTGCAATATCAAGGTTAGAGAGGTGAAGCAATGAAAAGACTCTCAAATACCAACTTGAATTGATCCCACATTCTACCTACTCCATAGAGGATTTGTGATCAAGATATGGATATCTACAGTTATCCATCTCTTTGAGCCCATGTATCATTTTCACCTTATGAAAGATCATTAAAAAAATGAGTGGGGTTGTGCCAAATTCTTTAAGAATGATATCATGAGACATTGATCTCTTGGTGTGAATATGTTTGGATAACATAGTGATAAGCACTTTCTCTATCTTGTTTTGGTCTACTCTAGAAAAATATCATCCCTAAAACTCAAACCCATATAAGGGTGTAAGTGTCACCAATGAGAGAAAAAAATCTTGAAATTTAAACTAAAAATTTACTTTTCAAAAATGGTAAAAGTCATATGCCTTAGTCTACCTCTATGGTTTGGAGTCAAACCAAAGATTAATATGAAAAAGAAAACCCTAAATATACATATGAAAACTACATATAATATGTGATTTACCTTATTTTAAGACAAAATAAAATAAATATGGCCACTTCAATAAAATTTAGTTAGCCTTTTATAAGGATGCTCTATTTTTGTAAAAGATATTCTTAGGGATATATAAAGTTGAAATGATAATAGAAAAGAGTGTTGGGGTGAAAATTTATATAGCAAGAAAAAGTAATTGTTATGAAATATGAATCAAAAAATAAAATAAAGGAAGAAACAACTTAAATAAAAGAAAAAAATAAATTTAAATAAAATGAAAAGGCCATATTCGAGGAACTCGTGAGATTAAAAGGTTAAAGAAAGAGGGAAACTATGGGCAAGGGATGAAACTTGACACAAGAACTCTGGTTTAGTCAAAGTAGATAAGGTGTTTAGAATTGTGGGGGTCTTTAGCCATAGTTGATTTGGAAATGTGGTTGTGGAAAGTGTGTGCTATATGCTTTTTAAGATGGCCTTTGATGACATCTTGATTTGGCCAATGTATGATTTTCCATAGGAACAAGAAATTGGTAAGCATTGGGATCTAATTTATCTTTAACAAGTACTAGAATAACTACATGTTTTATAGGGTTGAAAAAAAAAATTGATAATTTTTTAAGCCAAAATCTTAGAGATATGATGAGTAGTGACCGAAGAGAAATGATAGTTGGGAGGTTGAAAGAACAAAGTTTTTGGATTTAAAATTGTGACTTGAGAAAAATATTTTTTTGATTTGAGAGATTGAATAAGCATTGACAACAAGGACTTTTGTAAGGTGAAATTTTTCTTTCTCAAAAGAATAAAGTTTCTAATGAAATGAATAGAATTTCCAATGGAATGAATTTTTCAATTGAATGATGATGAAAATAAACATGAAAGTATCGATAAGTGTAAGTTTTTTTTTTTTTAAATGTGATGGATAAAAATGCCATCAAAATCCAAGCTATTGAAGTTATTGATTGTTCTAGGTTTGTTTTTGAAGGTATTGACTGTTCATTCTGTTCTGTTTTAGAGTTATTATACCGAGAAAATAAAATTATTGTATTTTATGAATTTCAAATTTATTTATTTTATAAAAATTATTTGCTTTAAATATGTAATCATATTTATACAATTCACTTTAGAAATGAAGGTTGGTTTTTAAAACTTTTTGCCGCTCATCCTTCTCAACATAAACGAGAGGATGAAACGGAAAAAGAGCGATGTGTTTTTAAGCAATTTAATATATATAACAGGTAAGGGATTCATAAAGAAAGGGCTATCTCAGACTCCAAAATTATGAATAAATGCACTTTACCGTAATAGTTTGTTCTCTAGCTAGTTTGAAGTGTTTAGAGGATAGTGGACTTTAAAGCACCTTTTATTTTTTTAAATTTATTATTATAATGAGTTATGTTATATGGACATCTTTTTCATAGTGGATTGTAAAGTATTTATGTGTTTAATTAAAATTTAATTCAATTTTTTAATATATATTGTATTAAAAATATATATTGAAATTAATATTAATTCCAACTTATTAACATTTAAAAAATCATACAATAAACAATTTTAAAATATTGATATAATAAAAACAATATTTTTAATATATGGATGGGGTGTCATCTGGTCAAAGATTGAGGACATCTGGAATAGGGCAGTTGGGGGAGTTATTAACCAAGGTCGTCGGCCTCTGGACATTAACTCCCCCATGGCTCACACCATGAGAGGAGTAATGGTAATGCGCCTGGTTGGGGTAATGGGCGAGCCAGCCAGCTAGACCGGGCGTACCAGGATCGATTTGGCTGACAATTCGCCATCAATGAAGGACGTTTTCATCAATTTAGGCTTCAATGGCGTTAAGAGGTGCGGACAGGATTTCGATCGGGAGTCTTATTCCTTTCCCCATCCACCCTGGTGCACTCTTCCTCTCCAGCTCTTCGGCTCTCCCAAGAACTCCAGAACCACTGCTCTCTGCAACGTCTTTTTGTGCACCAGCGACACCCTCCCCGACTTCAACTCCCTCCATTCCACTTTCACTCTCAATCAACTCAAGATCCCTCTCAGCACCTATGTCTCCTTCCATTATTCTCTGCAACTTATCTCAGCCTCCATTCCTTCTTTCCTCCACCTTCATACTCCCCTAGCATGCCTCGAGAGAGACGAAAATCCAAGAGGGGTGCTCGTAACAACAACACCCTCTCTTGACATAACAGGCTCACCCCCTCCCAACGAGCTCTCATTTCTCATTTTGTGAGCCCTCGACACACTCACCAGAGGACACAGTTGAATCCTCTCCAGTTCTATTGCACCAGTTCAGTAAAAATGGAAGCGACCTCCTCTCCTACTCACTTCCCTTCGTCCTTCCCTCCTCTGCTCCACAGCCCGAGCATGGTAAAATAGGAGGCTCTACCCTCGAGCGTGTGCCCCCCTCTGGCCAACAACCTCTTAGCACCCCCTATCATCAAGCCAGGCGACCCCTACTATGGTGATGGAAGCTGCACGATGAAGGAGGAGATTCCTCTAAGCTGGCAGCTGGAGGACAATGCAGGGATAGCCAACAAAATCACCACAGGGAAATTGGAGGACAACGCGGGGGCTTCCAACGAAGCTGGAAAGGAGGAGGAGGAGGAACAGCCTCAGCATTTCGCCAACCGCCTCGTAGAGGATCACCTTCAAATCCTCTTCGAAATTAGGCAGAAACAGGATGACCAGATGCATTCCCAGAGTGTCCTCAGACAACAGATGGACATCTTGTTCGATGCATTAACGGATTCTCTTGCGCGTGCCAGATGCCCTACTTGCAGTCAGCGGTTCACCCCGGTCTACACAATACATGGACAACCAGGCTCAGCTACAGATTGATGTCACCAGGTTTTGGTTTTTTGTTTATTTCAATTGTAGGGTATTTGGTCTAGCTTACCACGACAACAAGATAGATGAACTTGCAGTTTTTTCTTATTCTGTCTATGTAGTTTTAGTAATGGCATCTCTGACTATAGCTAACCTTAGCAATAGGTTGTAGAACACAGTTCAAACCTTTTTGTTTCCACAGATAGACTACAATTTTTTGTGTAAACATTTTAGTTCCAACAATGTTAGAACTCAGAAGGATGTATCAATCTCTAAACATCAAGGAGCCACCTGTTTTGGTTTCCCATTTGTGGCGGAACAGGTGGCTCACACTTGTCACTGTACATCATATAGACGTCATTAATACAAGGTTCTACACTTTTATATACAAAAATAATAATTATTAGTATTATTATTATATAACAAATTTAAAATATTAATACAATAAAAACAATATTTTTAATAAATTATATACACTAATTGAAAAAGTAGTAGTCTAAAGGTTCTACTTTTTGGATTTTTTCAAGTTATATTTTTCGGCCATATTTACTCTAAATCCTACCAAAAATTATTGAATATGCATATTTAGGTGGTTAATTGTGCCTCGGGAGTTTTTGAACAAGTTGAATTCATTTCTACATTGCACACATGAAAATTTTCTATTATATAATTAAATTTTCCATTTTATGTAATATTCTTTCAAATAAATTTCCACTATATAATATAAACATATTTAATAAATAATAAATTGTACACATGAACTGAAAATAGAAGAATCTTGTCGTGCAAAGTATTAAGCATTGAATTGAAAAAGATAAGTAATATTGCCATGTAAAGTATTAATAATTGAATTGGAAATAGAAGATAGGTAATTTTGCCATGCACAGTTTTAAAAACATTTTTAAGTATTAATATAAAAAACAATATTCTTTTAATGAACATATTTGAATTGAAAATAGAAGACAACTAATTATGAATAGTTAAGAAAATTTTAATTTGGGGAATACTATAGAAGATAGGTAATTATATGAATAATTTAGAAAATTTTATTTGTTGAATAAGATTAAAGAAGTAAAAGAAAAATTAAATAATAATTTGGGCTTAAATAGTTTGGAAAGTAAATTGGATATCAAACTCATCTAAGAGGAAACGAATAAGCTTATAGAGTTAGACCATGAGCATAAGAAAAAAGCCTTGAACCTCACATTTTTTGTTTAAAAAACCATGAGTGCAACAAAAGAGCCTTGAACCTCTTAATTTTTGGTTTAAATAAGAAGAAATATGAGAATATGCTAGCACTAGTCAAGGAAAAACTACAAAATAAATTATAAATTGAAACAACGTGTCT
Source organism: Picea engelmannii (assembly GCA_009831015.1). NCBI lineage: Eukaryota > Viridiplantae > Streptophyta > Pinopsida > Pinales > Pinaceae > Picea > Picea engelmannii. Next base: position 888,346 of record ML784893.1, on the reverse strand, counting down.
CATAAAATAAAAGAGGCTACCCAAAGTAATTTAGCATAAAGATACATTAATTGATGTTAAAGAATTCTCTAATAACCATAAATATGGCATACTCAGTAAAACTTCGAGCTTAAAAGGGTGAAGAATATTCGTAAATGATTACCTAATTCCAAAGGATGAAGTTGAATTAAGGAAGGAAGTTCAAAGGGTAAAAGAAACCAAGGATGAAGGAAAATGGACAATAATTAGGAATGGAGAAGTTATTATTAGGGTAGATACCAAAAATATAATAATAAATAGAGATTTGGGACACTCATGATCCTCTCTTGGACTTGGTGTGGCTTTCCCTCGAGCAAAGGGCCTATCTTAAGTTGGATCCTAAGTGAAATTGATATTATATTGTTTATTGAAATTTGGGGGAATGAACAATATAAGGTCCCTGACATAGAAGGACTTGTCTTGTGGTCCATATGAAACAAGAGATCCTACCACAAAAGGCATAGCTTGTTACATTAAAAAAAAAAAAAAAAAAATCCTCACATCAAGGTTTACAAGAAAGACCCTTTGTATTAGTGCATATGGATGGAGATTTCAAATATTAATGCTAAGAAGATTTACATAATGATATGTTATTTCCTACCTATTAATTCTACATTTTATAAGAAAAACAATCTACATAAAAACAAATTATAAAGCATTTCAGAGTTGCATATGTAACAACTCAAATTAGTTCATGCATGTAACCCTAAACCAAAATCTATATTTCACCCTACACCAAAGTCTCGGGAGACAACAAAATATGTACAACTTGTCTTTTTCCTTAATAGGGCATGCATTTTCCTCAGTGCCATGTTTTCATGAAATTTCATAAGGACAGTGTCCATAATGTGCATAATTCATCTAAAGATATAAATTTTCCCTAACATCATTCTTTCAAGAAGTTATCATACAAATCCTAACACAAGGCTTGCATTTTTCACTCAATGGCGTGTGTTTTACAACATGCCCTGTTTTCATGTAGAAAACACATAATTTCCATTTTTTAGCATGCATTTTCTTCTTAAGGAATACATATCTCATATTAAGGAATGAATTAATCAGTGTCTTATATATACATAATCTCATCATACAAAATTCACCATTGGGCGTCCATTTCCCTTAAGCTGGCAGACATTTTAAGAATGTCAATTCAAACAATTTTCCTTCTTTGTCCTACAAGACAATTTTTATATTTTTTCACTGCAAGGGTTTTAATTTTTCAATTGCACAAACAAAGGTATAGATAGATGTACAACTTTTCTACAACCTTGTAGCTTGTAATATTTCCTATAATATTGACCTATTCATTATATAAGATAATTTTTGGTATAGAGGTATAACTTTTCTACAACCCTGTAGCTTGTAATATTTCCTATAATATTGACCTATTCATTCTATATTTCATCAAAATATCATGAATATTTGTGCATAGAAATCATCATTTTTGGAGTGTAAATGCACTTATAATTGTACAAACAAGTTAAAACTATTGTAATCATCAAGTTACAACTTAAATATTAAATTATGGAGGCTTGTCCAACTTTGGGCATCCAATTTACTATAGCCAACTTTACAAATTGGCCCTTCGGTTTTACAAGGCAATTGTTAGCCTTTATGCACATCAGGTAGGTGTTTATATGAAACTTTCAATATAAGGCTATATGCATGTGTAAAATCACAAATTACACCTTATTCTTGAGTTGAACCACTTAATTTGGGTCAGCTTGAGACTAGGGCATGCATTTTACTCTAATGCGGTTTTGACTTTAGATTTACATGTAATCCCAAATCTAGGTGCATGAAAGCAACCTATGATTTTCTTAAATTGCACTTTAGATGACATGGGTAAATATACCATATATAGAAAATCTATATTAAAACTTATAAAATCATTTTTGGAGCTATATCGAAGCTTGGGCATGCATTCTAATTTGGTCTCTTAGTATGGTTGCGACTTTCCAAATTACAAGACAAACTTTGTCTCTTCCGCACAACATCCCTTTTTAAACTTGCAATTGCAAAATTAACAACATGAATGGATAAAATCACGAAGTTGGGTAATACTTTTGTGAGAATAGGGTTTCTAAAATTCCTACTAACATTTTTTCATTCGAACTAATAATTCTTTCAGTCGAACCATTGGACGTCAAATCAAACGATACTGGCACAATGGCCTCAGTTGTCTTCTACCATCTTAATTGAACGGGTTTTTTTTCCTTAAATATTTTCAGTCGAACCTTTTTTTGGCCGAAAATCTTTGTCAGCCGAACATTTTTTTGGCCGAAAGAACCTTTCAGCCGAACAAATGGTTTATATATTACCCGCACATCGTTCACCTCGTATTTTTCCTGAATTGTTGATAGTGATAGGTGATAGCGAATGTTGGTGTTGTGGACGTTGGTGTTGCGTTGGAGCTACGGACGTTGGTGCTTGCTGTGTTGGAGATGCGAACGTTGGTTCTTGCATTGGTCCAGGTTTATTTCGAGTTAGTTTTGTTAGTTTTTTTAGAGTTAGAGTTGGTTTAAATTCGTTTAAATTAGTTTAAATTAACAGGGCTGAATTATTTTAAAATGACAGGGCCGAATTAGTTTAAATTAATTTAAATTTGTTTAAATTCGTTTAAATTGACAGGGTCGAATTCAGCCCTCTCTATGTACAGGGACATGCCTGATTACAACATCAGCTCTAAGCTCTTGTATATGGGATATGACTTCAAGTGTTATGCTTAAGTTCTACCTTATATTACCATAACTATGATGAGGTTTGTACGAATGATAGTTATGTATGTTCTATAAAGGTTAGTGAATCATTGCAACTTAGTTTAGTTTGGTTTATGTATATACAACTACTAATAGTGTTACATGTGTCATATTATGTTACAAGTACAGTATAACCATAATCACTAAAGCAGTGGAATTTGCTATCATAGCTATTACAGATAACAAGGGCATTTAACCTGTAATGATGATTACCAACCCGTTTGATCTATGTATTACTAATATACAATATCACATATTACACATAACTAGTATTAGTGCATTGTGAGGTTAGTCTCATTCCCATTAATCTATGTAATCAAATCAACAAAAATAACATGTATCATGCTTATTAGTTACAGTCTATACTTACCATTATGTTATGGCATTACTATTGATTTTGAGTATTAAGCCCATAAGTATATATAGACATAGCATCCCAAAAAGGTGTATGTGAGTCCAAGAAGAGAGCTAGATTCTGGAAGTGGACAACTAAAATCTAGAAGTGTGCAATTGTTGATGATTGAATGTGCTCTCTGAATTTGGTGGTTTTGGGATCACAAACCGAATGGATATCAGAAGTTGGTGTCTTCTATTAAATGGTGATGGTGGTTTAAGGATGACCACAAACTTTAGAACTTGGCTCTAAGATCAATCATTCCGAGAACATTTCCTAAGTTAGCTAGAAGTTGAAGCTAACGTCTTCTACTAAGTGGAAGTGCTCTCGAATGTTGGTTTAAATATAACCATAAACTATTCTATAGCAGAAGTTGAATGTATTCTACCAAGTTGAGGTTTAAGGAAAACCACAAACCATTGTCTAGCAAAAGTTGTAAGTCTTATAATAAATGGTGGTTTAAGGAAAACCATAAACCAATCGAGTGGTTTTGGATGACCACAAACCAAATCACACTCATTTTTCATGTTAATGTCCATAAATCCGCAATTGATAGGACTTCGAAACTTGAAGTGTGATTGTTGACTCTCAATCGTTGATGTTGTTCCCCCCGAGAGATAAGGTGAGAAGATGCAAATCCTTTCATTTCAAGATGCGTCAATATTAGAGAATGAATTCTTCGATATGATTGATATATCTTCTTGACTATTGATGACCATTGCCAAGAAAAGATCCACCTATAATGGTTCTTTTATCTTGTAAATTTATTGTGGTTGGAACATCTATCTGAATGATGATTTTTCTTTCCACAATGCTCACAAGGATGAAGATCGAAGCATTGATCTTCCATGTGGCCAACTTGATGACAATGTTGGCATATAAGAATCTACTCTTGAATTGGAGTAGATGAATATGAACCTTCTTGTAGCAGTCCAATGCTCTGGAACTAGATCAGTGTGGTATAATCCAGAATATGAAAGGTGGCAGAAGAGGGTTGTTTTGAACAAAGACTAGTTCAAAATGTCAAATATTCTTTCGTTCAAGTGCATTGTGAAGAATTCAAATCTGAAAAATTGCAAGCATGCTACAATAGACTGTAGAGTTGTTTTGTCAGTGGTGATTATGTTGTCCACAGAAAGGATTCATGAATTCAAGCCATGTCAAGGTTTCTTGCGACTCCTCCCTTTAACAATCACACTGTTCTTTCCACAAGCTGCTGTTGTTGTTGGCTTGGACAAGGAACCAAAAAAGAAGAGGTCGCAGGTTGGTTTGGGAAAAAAATATAGAACCCGTGTGAGCAGATATTGTGGAGTTGAAGATGCCACAGATTAATACCTGCACCAAAGCTGACCTTCACAAAAACTTTCCATGACTATTATACGAACCCAAATTTCATAGTACAGAAGTTCGATTTTCAGAGTGGAAAATTAATTTGCCTTTGTTTGCACAAACTGAATTCAATCGTACGGCGTTAAAATCAACGATCTGGGAATCTAAGGAACCAGTGGGATTTGGATTTTAATATATAGCAAGAAACGACATACAAATTTCAAATAATTCGCATCCATATAACGAAACGAAAAGAGAATTAAGAGAGAAATTTACAGTCGGACGTTACAAGCGAGCGTGTTCCCTCCTGAATATTTTGGTTACAATAGTTGAGAGTAGGTTTCAATGCCATAGAATATACGGAAACTAGAAAAGGGATTAATACAAAAAAAAACCATCGACAATGAAAAAAATCAACCATTTCGATCTAAATTCATACCAGGGATGGCGCGTTCGTCTAAGTTTGCACAAATTGGTGGAAGAGAGTCCAGAACCCTAGGAATTTGAGTTAATGAGGGAAGTCCAATGTATCAGAGCGATGAGTGTTTTTTCGAGCCTGGATAATCTCACCAGCATACACGCAAAGATCAGAAGGCTCGAGTTGAGGAAATTAGGGTTCCTCCCACTGCAGGTCGGCACTCGGGTACTCCTCAACTATGCTTGAAACCAGAGGGGTTTCGCTAGATCATTCCTTTTGGTCCGTCAAGATAATGGGATAGAGCTTTGCCTTGCAATTTTCTGGTGTACTGCAATGTCTTCATTTTTCCACCGACCACAATGATGAATTTCAATGATGGAGTCGAAAATGGCCTTGTGTACTGAATTTTCCGCGTTTTTAGTTTGAGAGCGCGTTAAGGCAGTCAGATTTTTTGTGAGTTGGTTGGAATTGAGAGAAGCGGCTTTTCATTCGTTCCATGCTCTTGAAGTTTGGCTTTTCATTCGTTCCATGCTCTTGAAGTTTGCTAGAGAAGAACATTCATCTTATATGTGATGAAATCTATGCAGGATCGGCGTATGATAATACAAATTCTCTTTCTTCTCCCGAATAGAATACAACATGTCGCTGCTCCTACCACTAAGACCACCGCAGTAAACATTCCAATGCCAACGTCAATGCGGAGTTGCAAGGTCAAGCTACCATGCTTTCTCTGAGCTATGGGGAACTGTAATACGAGCTTTAAGACGGACGAGATTCGAACCAGAAGCGAGAGAACGTGTGCAGATAATGTAAACATGGATTATGATAAATTGTGAAGTAAAGAGAAATGCAGAGAGAAAGAATAGAACAGTGTATTGGAATGAATGAAGAAGAGATACAATTAGAAGAGCATCCTATGCAATGGAAGATGGTTGAGCTAAATAGGCTCAAGCAAGACAGAAATAGAAAGTACAA